>JAULUF010000032.1:4452500-4840000 GCA_031834385.1 Semotilus atromaculatus | reverse complement strand
CTGTAACGCACACAACCACAATCTGTAACGCACACAACCACAATCTGTAACGCACACAACCACAATCTGTAACGCACACAACCACAAACTGTAACGCACACAACCACAATCTGTAACGCACACAACCACAATCTGTAACGCAGACAACCACAATCTGTAACGCACACAACCACAATCTGTAACGCACACAACCACAATCTGTAACGCACACAACCACAAACTGTAACGCACACAACCACAATCTGTAACGCACACAACCACAATCTGTAACGCACACAACCACAATCTGTAACGCACACAACCACAATCTGTAACGCACACAACCACAAACTGTAACGCACACAACCACAATCTGTAACGCACACAACCACAATCTGTAACGCACACAACCACAATCTGTAACGCACACAACCACAATCTGTAACGCACACAACCACAATCTGTAACGCACACAACCACAATCTGTAACGCACACAACCACAAACTGTAACGCACACAACCACAAACTGTAACGCACACAACCACAATCTGTAACGCACACAACCACAAACTGTAACGCACACAACCACAAACTGTAACGCACACAACCACAATCTGTAACGCACACAACCACAATCTGTAACGCACACAACCACAATCTGTAACGCACACAAGCACACAACCACAATCTGTAACGCACACAACCACAAACTGTAACGCACACAACCACAATCTGTAACGCACACAACCACAAACTGTAACGCACAACCACAATCTGTAACGCACACACAACCACAATCTGTAACGCACACAACCACAATCTGTAACGCACACAACCACAATCTGTAACGCACACAACCACAATCTGTAACGCACACAACCACAATCTGTAACGCACACAACCACAAACTGTAACGCACACAACCACAATCTGTAACGCACACAACCACAATCTGTAACGCACACAACCACAATCTGTAACGCACACAACCACAAACTGTAACGCACACAACCACAAACTGTAACGCACACAACCACAATCTGTAACACACACAACCACAATCTGTAACACACACCACAATCAACAGCAGAAACAGTCATTTCTGGGTGATTGATCCTTTTCTGTCGCGTTCTGTAACAAATCAAAATGACCCGAAGCCCTAAAATAAAAAATTATGCCTAATATTCGTTTTTGTCCAGAAAGCTCATTATATTTCATTTTGATAATATTTTTTCTCTTTTTTTATGTAATTTTTTGGGAGACTGTTATTTTGTATTTTGTTTACCTTTAAATTACTAGAATTAATCAATAAATAAATAGTAATTTATGCACATTCCTTCAACATAAATTCAAAATAACTTACAAATTCATGCCTAACCCTTTTAATTCAGCTCAAATAATAATAATAATATACCTTGATATTAGCATCCACTAGATGGCCTTATAGCTCTATATGGAGTAAATGAGCGGTTCCTCTGGGTCCTAAAGACACTTTACTTCAGGATGCATGCATTCAGATACACATGTAGACATTATAAAAGCATTTTTTGGTAAAGTTTTAGCATTTTTAGTTTGAATTTTGAGCATTTTTAGGTTTTTCCACATTCCTATGGGGTCAGTTTGATCCGCGAGTGAAGGATGTTACTTTTTAAAATTTCATTAAATAAAATTAAATAATCCATTAAAAAAAGGAAATAGTGTATTCATGGTTAAAGTGCGACAAAAGTCATGAGGCCTTGGACCCCTCTGATGAACACTCAATACAATAAATCAAATATAAATCAATAAAAAAGGGTCAAAATGACCCGAGGGAAGGAGTTCACGTCAAACGTACACTGAGATTCAACGGTTTGAATTGTTTAAGTATAGTTTATACTAATCATGGACATTTATTTGTATGCTTATGCATAAATGTTACATTTGATTTTGGTCTCGTTGTGCAACCCCAAAGTTGAGCCTCATAGATAGATTTTGTTTTACTTTGTTGTAACTATTTTTATTATGGTGGCATTATTTTTGATTAAAATACAGTAAAATTGTAAAAAATAATTCATTTTAAAAAACTGAATATATGTGTGAATATATTGTGTATTAAATGAATGAATTGCTTTTACCATTGTAATTTAAATGATTAATTTAGAGTTTTGAATATATATGTATGCACTGGTCAAAGGTTTAAATAATTAAGATGTTTTATATATTTTTGAAAGAAGTCTTTTCTGCTCCCCAAGGCCGCATTTATTTGATAAAAAATACAGTAAAAATAGTGAAATATTACAAATTTAAAATGATGTGTTTTCTATGTGAATATATAGTAAAGTGTAATTTATTCCTGTGATTAAAGCTGTATTTTCATCATCATTACTCCAGCCTTCAGTGTCACATGATCCTTCAGAAATCAGGATAATATGATGATTTATGAAGAAACATTTATGATTATTATCATTTTTGTGTAAACTGCGATTTCTTTCTCAGGATTCTTTGATTAATAGAAAGATCAAAACAACAGCATTTGTTTGAAATATACATTTTGTGTAACATCATAAATGCCATAACTGTCACTTCATCAACTGAATGCATCCCTGCTGAACGACAGTACTGGATCTCACCACATTAAAGACACACACCGGTGGCGGTACACACCTGCTGCATCGAATAAAGAGGAGGAAGAGGATGGAGATATGGCTGAAAATGAAAAAGTGCTTTGGCTGTCCTCACTGTCACACATCCCAGAATCCCCGGCTGACGGCAGGCTGGGTGAGCGGGAGAACCGGGAGAACAAGATCCCGCCGATGCCCATGCCGATACTCGCAGCTCCTGCACAAACACAACACCTGACTTACTGTGTGTGGGTCTCTGTGATCCACTTACAATGTTAGTCAATGTTTTTCATTCGAAAATCGGTCAGAATTCACAGTATCACAGTTTTTTTCTTCTTCTTTCTGCTGCCTATAAAGTCCCCATGAAATCAAAATTGAATATTCATTTATGGAAAATTGCAGTATTTATAATCCAATTTATAATTGTATAATTTTTTTAAACAAATTCATGTTCCTGGTAATCTAGAATCAGAATAACTCTTGCAGCATTCTCTGATGATGGGGGCGGGGCTATAACCTGTCACTCACATGAGATCAGCCAATAGCAAACCACAAACATCCAATCAATTCCCCACGGACTAAATCACGCCCCGCCCACATTTGTTAATTTTCCAGAAGCGTTTCACTCAGATATACGTCACAATAGGGAAAAAAAGACTAACGCAACTTCTGTTTCATGGCAACTTTAACACTTCTATGTTAATGCATGAAAAGAAAATGCAGGAAAGCTGAATGTATGTGGCAGAAAACAAAGCTAGAAATAAATTATAATATTTTAGGTATTTTCCCAAGGTCCTTAAAGTCCCCCTGTTATGAAAATCAAGCTTTTAAATGTTGGTTATATGTCTGTGTGGTGTCTTTAATATGCTTTAATACGAACCATAAGTTCATAAGTCGACAGCATTGCTGAGTATTTCCTCCTTTAAACTGCAGTGAACCAAAGACAGTCTCAAAAACACGGTGTGAAATCGCTGGTGTTTCTGACGTCACAAACGACCTTGTAACCAATCAGATCAACGTGTGATCGTCAACCAGTGGATCTCTGAGTGAGCGAGTGAGTGGAGGCGGGGCTCATTTGCATAGAACTGCATTTACTAAATATAATTTATTTATATATATATTTGTCATTTTGGTGATCAAAGATGAGTTTTAAGGGATACAATTATTGACTACAGGGGGACTTTTAAAAACTGGCGTTGTAAGACCTGGAGTTGACAAGTCAGTTTTGAACAACTATAGACCCATCACGAATCTCCTGTTCATTGGCAGGGTAATAGAGAAGGTTGTTTTCAATCAGATGAGCAACTCAAATGACTATTTGGACAACTTCCAGTCAGGTTTCCGAACACACCAGAGCACAGAGACAGCATTGAGCAAGATATAAAATTATATTTGGCTAAATGCTGATGCTGGTAAAAATTTCTGTGTTGGTATTCCTAGATCTTAGTGCTGCATTTGATACTGTTGACCACAATATACTCCTCGACAGACTAGGAAGGTCAATATTTAGCTCATATTTAGAAGACAGAGGCTACTTTGTGAGGATAGGCAGTTATGAATCTGACTGGATTGCTTTGACACATTGAGTTAAACATGGTTCAATCCTTGCACCTCTACTCTTCAGTGTGTTCAGTGTGTGCTAGGCCAAATAACAATATTGCTCATCTCAGCTATGCAGATGACACCCATATCTACCTAGCTCTGTCATCAAACTCCCTGTGCCAGTGCTTAAAGCTACACTGTGTAACTTTTTTAGTTTATTCTTAGCTAAAAACACTTAGTTCTTTCAAAAATATATGTGCTCATTAATGTATATTTACTTCGTTCAAGTAATAAAGTATTCTCGTGAGTGTATAATATGCCATTGAAAATACATACGGGTAAGGGGTTCTAATGTCGGCCGCCATGTTGCCCCTCCATCTTGAAAGTACATTAGCCAAAGAGGGACATACCCGTTAATTCAAGCTTCGCCGTTTTAACACTCGATGGCACCGTGTCGAATGTGAAGAGGGGGATTGCTTGAGACTGATATATAAAAACCTGAAAGCCTTTTTGAAAGTCTGTTGCTGTTGCTGAAAGTCTGTTGCTGATGCCGATAGCACTGATAAAAGTTACTTTACTAAGATTAGCTTGCATTCGTCTGGGAACCTGATAACTGATGTTAGCAATGAAATGGTAAAAAAATAACGAAAACATAAAACTATTATTCATTTTACATAGATGTCATAACCTATATGTTACCTGACAAATTAAATTACTGCAAATTATAATAGTTTTCTAAAATAACCTCATCACTTGTAGGAACACTCATGGACGAGATCGAACTGGAAGCCACGTTAATCTTGGACTACATTGGCCACCGTAGGAGTTAAAACGAAATCGGAATTGAGAGGAACAGAAACTAATATTCACTGGATGGTCATATACCTTTCCACCGCTAGATGGGGGTAAAAAAAAATCACACAGTGTAGCTTTAAATGAAATTCTGTCATGACAGCTCTCATGCTGCATTCACACCGAACACGAAATGAGCGTCAAATTCGCTTTTATCGCGTCTAGTCGTCTAATAGAAACTAAACTAAACTATCTTCCTACAACTTGATACTTCGTCAACTCTGCACAAAAAACTAACGCTACTGGTGCAGGTCACGTTGGTTCTGTTGACGGAAATGACAGGGAGAGGGTGTGAGAGGGAGATTTTCAGGAGTGATGATATTACTGCGCAGAGTCGAAGTGCTCCCAAGTGCTATTCCGCCATACATTATAGTGATCCATTTTACCCGCTTAGAAAAGCGCCACGTTTTTTTTGTGTCACCATACTTGGTCGTGTAACTGTATTTAAATAGGAAAAACGTGGAGGTGTTTGGTCGCTTCTAACTTCATCTCTGTTTGGATCCTAATGAATGAACTGGGCTAAGCTAATGCTATCTTAGCTAGGGCTAAGTTTCGCCCCGTGCCAGAGCGATTTAGTGCACACACTGAGACGAGAGAGGTATGCATCAACTAGGGCTGGGGTAAACGATTATTAATTAATAAGGCGATTATTTTATCGATTAGTCGACTAATCTATTGTTACGTATTTGTAACATTTCAAAAAGTTTTATATTTGAAAATCAACAAACAAATAAAACAAGCAGCTCTATGCACTTTTTAAAGCAAGCTTATATTCTGTGGCATATCCTTGCTTATAATGACTGTCGTCAATAGCAACGCATAACAACACAGCGCATCCGTGTATCACGCGCGCTCATACATTCATTCAAAATTTCAAATACAACTATGCCGTCTTGACTCGTGCGTCTCCGTTTTGATTGTATTGAAAATTAAATCAGAGATGATTTATTGTTTCCGGAGTTTGATCATATTGTTGTGATCATCTTGTCTGGACGAGTTTTGTATGCTGTACAAAATGGATTTAACAGGTAAGATTTAAAACATTAATCTCAATTCAATATGTCCCCGTAATTATGTGGTAAAAAAAAAAAAATCTGTATAATAAGTGTAAGTTACAATAAATATATACATTATTATCTCTTAAATGTCACTCTTAATCGTCTTGTTTGAATGTGTTCGTTCGTCTTTGGCTCAAAGCCAGTTGCTGCGAACTTTTCTTCTCGGAAGCTTCATGTTTATATCAAGTGAGTGAGATAAAATATTTCAACTCAAAATAACATTTTGTGCCCAATTATTTCCCAGACGTAGTTTTGGTATTGAGTTTAAAGTTAATTAGCCTTGCGTTCGCTATAAAACAACAGTGTGTGATGGTCACTCAAGACGATCGGCAGATTTGAGTGTTTCTATTGCAGTGACTTTTTTTTGTGCATGTTCTGCAGACAGGGAGACCATCCTCGATTAAGTTTCCCTCAGGACTTTTGTAAAAGCCCAAATATGACCACACCTCAGATTTGGTCCTCTAAAAAGGCTGAAAAATCTCCCGAGCACGGTCACTGCCTTCCGCCATTCCTTCTTTTACTGTCTATGGTGGCGAGCTGTACCTCCGGGAACGGTGAAAAAAAATAAAATAAATAAATAAAATAAAATAAAGAAGTGTCGACGAAAAAATATGACGTTGACGTCATCGACGCGCCGCTACAGGCCTAGCATCAACTCGTCTTATATAAGGGAATAACATAGTTTAATATGAAAAAACGGTGGAGTGTTCCTTTAACATGGTGCGAACAAACAAAACATAAAAAAACTTCTTTCTTTTTTTTACAAAAGTTCAGAACTCGGGTGTCAGATGTGAATTCGCTTCAAACGCGTGAATGCACAGAAAGTACCAAATAAAATAACCCGTGAGTATCGCGGCAGACGATCTATTGGCCCATTTCGTGTGAACTGGACGTGCGAAGTCGCGCCTATCGAGCCGCAGGACCTCCGTCTTTACATTGACTTGACATGGAAATCACTCGCTCCAAACGCTCAATTCGCGATCGGTGTGAACGCAGCATCAGAGTGCTTGGCATGGTAATGGATATGACAATGTTGATCCGTCTGGTCTTGGTGGAATAAATCTGCTACTCTGCTGCTGTTATTGTTTCTGCGGTTGCTCTTGCAGGGTTCCCACTCTTTTCTTGAAACGATTTTCCAGGACATTTTTTCTGGGACAAGACTTTTTCAGCTGCTACAGTGCAAATCAAGTTATCACAACTAAGGCTGGGTGATATACCGATATTATCATATCGAGATATTTTGAAACAGATCTGATATTGTATACCGTTATATCTGTATTATAGTTGTGCAAAGATTGTCAGAATGCCACCTGCTTTTCTCTACTTTAGTTAGATACACTGCTATTTTACTTGCTGATATCAGTTTAAAAGTCCAAACTCTCACAGTCAAGCTGTATTCGCAATCAGTCACTAACGTTAGAAAATATGAACTATTATCGGACTTCTAAATGAATTGCATCTGTTCGCACCAAGGCACATTACGCATCTGGTATACATAATGACATAAACTGACGAGTTATGTGTTTTTGACTCTAAATTATTTTGATTTATTAAAACTTTGAAAAAGTTTTTTTGTCAATTATATTGCTGAAATGGATAGACCTTTTGTAAAGCTAAATGTGTTTAAATGCAAAATCTATTTAGCCTACTGGTGTATGAAATGGATCTGAAGTAAAATATTCTGACAAACTAGGGTAAAATATTATTTTCCAGGACAACGCAAACGTTTCCAGGACATTTTACTTTTTTTCCCATTTTCCATGTGTTTTCCAGGACTGGAAAATTGGTCTTTCATTTTCCAGGTTTTCCAGGACGCGTGGGAACCCTGTGTTGTTACTACTTCTGCTGTTATTGCTGCTGCTATAAAGCAAGTACAGGACTTGCTATTGCCAATCCATACACAACACACTGCTGTGAGCAAGTAACACATGCTGCTTCTGCACAATATAGCGTACATGAATTGCCCGTAGCAGATCTATACAGGTGGAGCTGGGGAAGGAGGAGGGCTTCTGAAAACATGCAACTATTTCAGCAAATGCTACCAAGTATTTGAAGGTTGAGCAGCGAGCTCATTGGCAACTGATACAGAAGGAACCAATCAGCTGTGCCCTATACATGATGATGTGATTGCAAGGAGATTCAGTTAAAGGACCTCAGGTTCATGCGCGTGCGGCTCAACCGCGAAACATGTAAGCGAGCGCCGGAGTTATGTGTGGGACTATTTTTACACCTTCATCATGACTTTAGTGATGGAAAGTCCGGTTCTTTTCCGCGAACCGGTTCTTTTGGACAGTTCGTTTCAATGAACCGGTTCAAAAAACCGGCTCACCAGTTCTTTTACGTCATCATGTAATGACGTCAATTCTATCATCCCAGCGGATAAAAATACTTTAAATTAAAGGCATTTGTAATCATAACTTCAGTTAAATAACTTCAGTCATTCTGAATGGCACGTAACTTAGTTCAAGTTCACTTGTGCATTCACGTCATTTTGTGCAGATACAATTTGTAATATTATGTTTATTTTGTATATATCTGATTAGTCTCACATAGGATGCGTTTCTTTGAGTTAACGCGCTAGCAAAGTGCTCAACGGTTATTCATTCAGCGTGCGCCGCTCAAGCAGCAATGAGCATCTGAGGCCGCTGGTGACGCATTGTATTAATTGTTATATTTGATTATTAAATAATTCATTTAATTTAATTATCAATCACATCGAAACATTTTACAATCCTACTAGCCCTTCATTTAGATTAAAAACCATTCTCATTAATTTCGTGAGGATCATAGCGTTTTGAGCAGCTTTTGCAGACCCTGTCCTGCTGTTGGCCATAAGCCACTGAGCAGACGCTTATTGCTGTATTATGGCTAACGATTAATCGATTAATTGATCGTTAATTTAAATGACAATCGATCATGAGAATTTGTGAAAATTGACATCCCTAAAACAGAGGTTATCGTATTTGGCAAAAAAAGATGAGGCATCAAAGGTATATGCTTATCTTGACACCAGGGGTCAAAAAACTAAATATGAAGTCAGGAATCTTGGTGTCATCCTGGATTCTGATCAAAGCTTCAGAAGCCATTACTACCCTCTAAAAAGCATAGTGCGAGTCTGAGCAAGACCTAGAGAAGCTTATTCATGCGTTTGTCAGGTGTACCTAGTATGCTGGCCTTGCCCAGGTTGGTGATGGACTCTCCGTAGTGTCGGCTGGCCAGGACAGGTGAGGTGCTGGGACTGTTCTCGCTGTCGTTACTGACGTTTATATATGTGGGCCTGATCTCATCATATGGACTGGAGTTGATGGTGTTACACCTTCAAAACAACATCAACATTCAAAATCATATCAGAAAATTGCAAATGTAATCTTTAAACTAGTGATTCTCCACCAGGGGTCTGGGGCCCACACAAACATCCAAACATATTTAAATTAATAATGATATTATTATTATGTACACTACTGGTCAAAAGATTATTTTTAATGATTTTGAAAGAATTGTCTTCTTGCTCACATGATTTTGATCAAAGATAGAGTAAAAACAGTAACATTGTGAAAAATAATTACCATTTTAAATAACTGAATATATGTGTGAATATATTGTTAAACTGTAATTTATTCCTGTGATCAAAGCTGTATTATCATTACTCCAGTCTTCAGTGTCACATGATCCTTCAGAAATCACTCTAATATGATTTTCAGCAGGGATGTATTAAATTGATTGAAATGACAGTAAAGATGTCTATTTCAAATAAATGCTGTTGTTTTGTACTTTCTATTCAACAAAGAATCTAGAAGAAAATGTTTTTAAAAAAAGAACGAAAACAAAAAAACACAGCAAAAACTGTTTTCAACATTAATATTAAGAACCATTATTAATGATTGATCATCAGCAATAATAACCAATAAAAACTGAGCATCACATCATCATATTATACTGATTTCTGAAGGATCATGTGACACTGAAGACTGGGGTAATGATGCTGAGAATACAGCTTTGATCACAGGAATAAATTACATTTCACAATATATTCACATAGAAAAGTGATTTTAAACTGTAATAATATTTCAAAGTATTTGATTTTACTGTATCTTTTATTTAAAGCACAGTTCTTAAAAATTCTGAAATCACAAACTGAATAGTGGTTAATTAATTTAATACACCAACACTCCCAGTTTCTGTTAAAAAGAGTAACAACAAAGTTAACATGTATATCTGGGGCTCAAATTTAGTGTTGGACAATGAGACAAAAAGATTGAGAACCACTGCTTTAAGCAATTCTACAATAAGGACAAATAAAAAAATAAGAGGAAATAAAATGTAACATTTATGCATAAGCATACAAATAAATGTCCCTGACTAGTATAATCTATACTTAAACAATAACACATGAAGACTCACCAGTGTATCTGGACAGGAGCGATGTTGCTATAGTGCTTTAAAACAAGAGGCTCCAGTCGATAGGCCTGCAATACAGGGAAATATAGATTACAGAAAATGCCAAATCATTCCACTCTCCTCACATGAATAGCAGATTCAGATTGTTTTATTTAGTGCCATGTCAGCATTCAAAGCTATTTTCATGGCAAAAATTCAATTGCAAAAATACAAATCTATAAATTACAGGAACGTCTGTGTGTGTCTCTGTGTCTCTGTGTGTGTGTGTGTGTGTGTGCGCCTGTTATTCGCATATCTCTCAAACCGTTAAGCCACGTTCACACTACAAGCGACTTTGTCGCTGCAGGTCGCCAGTGGCTGGCGATGAGGTCGCTACTGGTTGCCTAGTAATGTTTGTGAGTGACATTCACGGACATGTTACTCCATGTTGTAAACAACAAATACGTTTTCTTGCTGCTACAAACAAATATTTTGGAAGAAAAAGTCTAAATATAAATGGAATCAGTACATAAAATGCATAATATTAAAGATGAACAAAAAACAGCGAGTGCTCTTTGCCATCGCGGCTATTTAACTGCAGCAAATGGACCGGTCTATCTGGGCTCAGAAACCATTCAGGCACGGAGTCAGCACGGCGAATACCACTGTATGTACACGGAGATATATCATACATTATGGGACAGTTTCTGACTGCTAAAATGAGCTTCTCGTTCAACTTGCCTCGGTCAGACTCAGCACTGAAGAGTGACGGTTCACACGCGCTCCACTCCTATTGGTTGTCGCTCCCAAAAGTCGCTCTTCATTTGCATAAAGTTAAACAGATCTCCACCAGGGTGGGAAATCCACAGTGGCTGGTGGATGCCCAATTTTACCAGCCACTTATATTTTTTACCAGCCACTTTTTCCCGAATTCAAATTTATAAAAGAAAGTGCACTAGCATATTTTGAATTGCTTCAATAATTTTTTTTTGTATTATTAATACATAAATAAATGTACTATAAAATTTGTAAAATAAAATAAATACATAATAAATCAATAAAAAGTGATGTGAAAAAGTCACTAATTAGCAGCTGCTAAAACTATCGCTAAACTAAAAAAACGATAGCCATCACAAAACACAACTTCAAGTTAGTAATTTACTTAACGTTACTTGCACATCCAAAAAAAGTCCCGAAAAGTTCTGCCCTTTTTGCCGATTGCATGGACGTTTCTGAATAGAATTCTCATTCGGTCCAACTGTGCGGATTGCACAGAGCAGATAGCCTTTATGCCACGCTTTGCTCCTGGGGTCCCGTCTTCGCCAGCTGTATGGCGGTGCACGGAGACTTGGATGACTCGTGCTCTTTTATTGACTCTATTTTAAGGTTAGTTGTTCCTCTAACGAACGAATTGTTTGCATTTTCGGACGACGCATAGGTTCGACAGTAAGTACAGTGCATGGACTGTTCGACGGGAAGGTAGGCTAACCATTCCCTCGGTTTCCCTTCGTCATCAATGCGCCACTTGTTCGAAAAGTACCTTCTCTTTTTATTTACTTTGCCCTCAACAGTTTGTACATTCATAGCTACTGCTGACTCTGCGGCGGGCCTCTTAACACCGGGTATATGTCGCCACTTTTTTTTTACTTTCCTTTCGTCTGTACCTCAGCTCAGCTATATGTGTCACGGTCCGTTCAGCGCCGTGTCCGTGACCCACAGCGCTGAAAACCAATCAATCAAATTAGTTACTCGACAAAAGTGCATTATTGTTACTATTGTGCATCCAATCCGTTACAAGCAATGTTTTAAGTAGTAACCAATAAAAATATGTTTTACAATCTACCCGCCACTGTGGCTGGTATACAA
This sequence comes from Semotilus atromaculatus, assembly GCA_031834385.1. NCBI lineage: Eukaryota > Metazoa > Chordata > Actinopteri > Cypriniformes > Leuciscidae > Semotilus > Semotilus atromaculatus. The sequence goes on along the minus strand of JAULUF010000032.1, from coordinate 4,827,725 downwards.
GGCAAAGTCACCCGCCACTTTGAAAAAGTACCCGCCATTGGCTGGGTATCAACTTTGTCGCGTCGCTAGACACGCCCCATCTGGTCGCCAACGGCCGCTGTCGCGCGTGTCGCCGGAAATCGCCCGCGCCCCATTGAAATGAATGGTAACGTGTCGCTTTGTCGCTTGTAGTGTGAACGGGGCTTTAGTCCGATGGATGTCAGACTTGACGGGTGTTTTGCTACGGGCACGAGTAAGTGCAATGCCAAGTTTGATGTTGTGTGGATTAGAAATGCAAAAGATATCGTTAAATATATCGGTAAAAGAAGCACTTGGAAGGTTGTGGTTTAAAAATAAACATTCTGACAAACACTCTGTCAGCTACACTGTTTACTTCTGAATATTATATTTTATTCACGGCCATCATTTGTAGTAGCCTATTCACAAACTGTTTGCTGAATTTAGCAAAAATAGCAAAAGTCATTTTATACAAGATTTTTTAAATGAACCTTTTCAGGCGTAATCTTGCTAAATAAGCCTTTAAAGGATTAGTTCACTTTAAAAAAAACTTTTGCTGATAATGTACTCACCCCCATGTCATCCAAGATGTCCATGTCTTTCTTTCTTCAGTCGAAAAGAAATGAAGGTTTTTGATGAAAACATTCCAGGATTTTTCTCCATATAATGGACTTCAACAGGACCCAAACGGTTCAAGGTCCAAATGACAGTTTCAGTGCAGCTTCAAAGGGCTTTAAACGACACCAGACGATGAATAAGGGTCTTATCTAGACAAACCATCGGCATTTCACAAATAAATAAAACAGTTTCAGTTTTATAAGCACAAATGCTCGCCTTGCTCTGTTCTGTGATGCGCGTTCGTGACTCACGTAATACGCAATTACGTTGAAAAGGTCACGCTTCTGTCCTGATGAAAATTCTCTTTTAGCCTTTTTAATATTAGAACACCCAGGATACGCACACGAAATGGACATTTAAACGATAAACTGACACAAAGACATTTGAATATGTGTATATGGTCCTCCTTCCTCACATTCGTAAACACTGACTCTGTACTTCCACCGACACGTGACCTTTTCAACGTAATTGCGTATTACGTGACTCACGAACGCGCATCACAGAACAGAGCAAGGCCAGCATTTGTGCTTATAAAACTTAAACTTTTTTATTTATTTGTGAAATGCCGATGGTTTGTCTAGATAAGACCCTTATTCATCGTCTGGTGTCGTTTAAAGCCCTTTGAAGCTGCACTGAAACTGTCATTTGGACCTTGAACCGTTTGGGTCCTGTTGAAGTCCATTATATGGAGAAAAATCCTGGAATGTTTTCATCAAAAACCTTCATTTCTTTTCGACTGAAGAAAGAAAGACATGGACATCTTGGATGACATGGGGGTGAGTACATTATCAGCAAAAGTTTTTTTTAAAGTGAACTAATCCTTTAAGTGATCAAATGAACAGAAAAGTCTCCGAGTGAAACGCAGTGTTCCTCTCACCACCGGGTCCGTCGGGTGGAAGATGTTGAAGAGGCGCCGGCAGATGGACTTGGGCATGATGTGGTCCTGATCGCCGGTGTTTCCGGGCCGGATCCCTCGCAAAGCCAGGAACACAGCCAGAGGAGAGCCCATGCAGAAGAAGTTCTCCACCTGCAAATTAATCATGGAGCTTCATTATACACGCAAACATAAAATTATTCAGACACCAGATATCATTTTTGACATGTTATTACTAATGGGTGCAGGACACTATAGTTCATTTATGTAAGTGAGGATTAAAATAAAGTAAACTGTGACATATTATACCCAAATATTCTTCATACAGTGACTACCAATAATAAATTAACAGCTGACAGATATTCAACATAACTCATGTGTGAGAGTCTAACAGAAGGATGGACAAAACCACTGAAATATCAACTGATCGTTCTGGTCATGTTTTATTACCATTTTCTAAACTATAGCGATTAAACTCTGATAGTGTGAGAAATGTTGAAAGTGTCTGAATAAATGTAGGTTTGACAGATGTACGGAGGTACAGATGTGTTATTTGAGCTGATCCCCATGTTAATGTCACTACATCACCTTAAACTTTAGCGTAGGGAAGGGTGCCGGTGTCGATGCCTTCAGGCCCTGAAGCTGATCCTGCAGTTCTCGTAACCTGTCACAGACATTGATTAATTACAAGATTAGATTTGGACTTTTCTGAAGACTGAGTGTGCAAAACTCAGGTTCACAATGCTAAGGCTTTACTATGCAGTCGCTACACTTTCATTTGAACAGAATATCTCAGTGGAGTTTGTCTGTGTTTTCAGATCATCTTTGAATCCCCCTGTGGTGAAAATCCAGCTTTTAATGTTGTTTATATGTGGTGTTTTTAATATGCTTTAAGACACACCATGTGTAAGTTCATAAGTCGACAGCATTGCTGAGTATTTTCTCCTTAAAACTGCAGTGAACCAAAGACAGTCTCAAAAACACGGTGTGAAATCGCTGGTGTTTCTGACGTCACAAACGACCTTGTAACCAATCAGATCAACGTGTGATCGTCAACCAGTGGATCTCTGAGTGAGGGAGTGAGTGGAGGCGGGACTCATTTGCATATTCATAGAACCGCGTATACTAAATGAGGCAAGGGTGTCGAGTTACATTCAAGATATTTTAAGGCATAAAGAATTTTTTTTCAAAAAAAAAAAAAAACTTTGGTGATCAAAGATGAGTTTTAACGGATACAATTATTGACTACAGGAGGACTTTTAACTAAATTTTAGTCTTGTCAGTCTCATCCCCAATAATGCATGATGATATAGTCACAGCTAGTGTTTAATAATGCCATGTCATCTAGTCATAAAAAAAGTAAAAAAAATTAATCGGTTTCATTAATAAAATGTACACTACATAACAATTGTGAACAGCACTATATAAATTAAGTTGCACTTAACAAGAGGATGCTTTAAATGATCTTAGACGTGAGACCCAGCGGCACCTTTGTCTGGTGAGCTGCACCTCCTCCAGCAGGAGGCGCTCTCCGTAACTCGTCCAGTGCAACTCGTCCCCCTGCAGCTGATCGTGATGCTCCTGTAGACAGAAGCGCACCGGGTCCCAGCCCGTCATGATGTCGAAGGTGATCACGCAGCCCAGCGAGTGCGAGATGATGGACACTTTGCCGCCTTTCCTCTCAAACTCAGGGTTTCGTGAGCAGAAGAGAGAATACAGGCGGTTGAGCTCCTGCGTCAAACCTTTAGTGATCTGCAAGGATGAACATCAGCATATATTTAAACAAAATACTTGATTGGTCAGCTATACTGTATATATGCATTGACGTCACTTTCCCGCGGGAACACGCTCCCTCAGCCGCACTGAGTGGCAAGAGCTGCAGAGTGAATGGATTTAATTGCGAAAACGCGAGTAAAACAAATGATTATCAGTTTAAACTAAAGGTTGGACTCGATATAGTGTTTCTTACAGCTTACCAAAGATCCAGTGATCCACAGATATATATATATATATATATATATATATATATATATATATATATATATATATATATATATATATATATATATATATATATATATGCAGCCAGAAATCCTATTTCCTGATATTTATATGAGCCTGATTTCGACGCCGGGAAATACATAAACAAATTTGCTTGTGAACGCTTTATATAAATACAATATACACTCACTGGCCACTTTATTAGGTACCCCATGCTAGTAACGGGTTGGACCCCCTTTTGCCTTCAGAACTGCCTCAATTCTTCGTGGCATAGATTCAACAAGGTGCTGGAAGCATTCCTCAGGGAGTTTGGTCCATATTGACATGATGGCATCACACAGTTGCCGCAGATTTGTCGGCTGCACATCCATGATGCGAATCTCCCGTTCCACCACATCCCAAAGATGCTCTATTGGATTGAGATCTGGTGACTGTGGAGGCCATTTGAGTACAGCGAACTCATTGTCATGTTCAAGAAACCAGTCTGAGATGATTCCAGCTTTATGACATGGCGCATTATCCTGCTGAAAGTAGCCATCAGAAGTTGGGTACATTGTGGTCATAAAGGGATGGACATGGTCAGCAACAATACTCAGGTAGGCTGTGGCGTTGCAACAATGCTCAATTGGTACCAAGGGGCCCAAAGAGTGCCAAGAAAATATTCCCCACACCATGACACCACCACCACCAGCCTGAACCGTTGATACAAGGCAGGATGGATCCATGCTTTCGTGTTGTAGACGCCAAATTCTGACCCTACCATCCGAATGTCGCAGCAGAAATCGAGACTCATCAGACCAGGCAACGTTTTTCCAATCTTCTATTGTCCAATTTCGATGAGCTTGTGCAAATTGTAGCCTCAGTTTCCTGTTCTTAGCTGAAAGGAGTGGCACCCGGTGTGGTCTTCTGCTGCTGTAGCCCATCTGCCTCAAAGTTCGACGTACTGTGCGTTCAGAGATGCTCTTCTGCCCACCTTGGTTGTAACGGGTGGTTATTTGAGTCACTGTTGCCCTTCTATCAGCTCGAACCAGTCTGGCCATTCTCCTCTGACCTCTGGCATCAACAAGGCATTTCCGCCCACTGAACTGCCGCTCACTGGATGTTTTTTCTTTTTCGGACCATTCTCTGTAAACCCTAGAGATGGTTGTGCGTGAAAATCCCAGTAGATTAGCAGTTTCTGAAATACTCAGACCAGCCCTTCTGGCACCAACAATCATGCCACGTTCAAAGTCACTCAAATCACCTTTCTTCCCCATACTGATGCTCGGTTTGAACTGCAGGAGATTGTCTTGACCATGTCTACATGCCTAAATGCACTGAGTTGCCGCCATGTGATTGGCTGCTTAGAAATTAAGTGTTAAGGAGCAGTTGGACAGGTGTACCTAATAAAGTGGCCGGTGAGTGTAGGTCTAAATTCACATGATCACTAATATAAATGTTATATAAATCATCATATTATCCAGCCCTAAAGTTTTTTGTTAGTGTTAATTTAATTCATCCAATTATGCCAATTATAAAAATAGAATATATGATGGTAAATATTTAATTGATGAGTTGTCAATACAATATATAGGGAATGATTTTATCCCTAAATTCAGCATATTGACACAAAACTGCAAATCCACCTTTTACTGCCTGGATCCAGTTATTTCTATGAATTGCAGCGATAAATTTGCTTCTCTGTTCTGTAGCTTTCAGCAGTCTGTAAAAATACACCTCAGATTTATTGTCAAATCTATTTGTACAGTCAATCACAAAGCTCTTTCCTGTTTTAGATGTGTTTTTTGCACAGTCGCACTGAAAATGCACTCTTTTTGCCACTCAGTGGGCGAGAGAAAATGACGACAAAATGTAAGAACGAATGAAGCGTGAGATGTTTCACCTCGTCTCTGTAGAGAGGGCTGGTGTAGTACATGATGTCCATGGCGCTGCTGTTGAGTAAATCTCTCAGGCCTCTCACTTTATCTGGTGTGATCGACTCCACCGTGTCTGCATGTAAAGAGGAAAACGCTCTTAAAATATGAACACAAACTATGGTTGAACAGCTCACTCAACATTTCGTTATTAATGTTAATGAACGTCATTGTTTGAGCAGCTTTGTTTGCTGTGTTATATTCTCTTGCCATCATATAAAACTGTGTGTGCTTGTGAACAAAAGGTAAAAGGACAGCGTGTGTGATAAGAGCAGCTGTTCAGAGTGAATGCAGACGCACACGTGGTTTTACGGTCTTACCGCCGTCCAAAGCCAGTTTCGAGCGCCACTCGACCGGCAGGAACTCCACATGCTCCTCTGTTTGCTCAGCAAAGTGCTTCTCCTCCATCTTCCTCACCGCTTCCCGCAGCCTACACACACACACACACTTTCAGTACTATTTAAAAATGCTTATTGTTAACTAAAGCTAATTATTAACTATGTTAACTGAAATAAAGCTGAAATAGAATACTTAAACTAAAAAAAAAACATTTCTAATTTTCTTGGACACTAAACGTTTCCTATCACTAAACCTGAAATAAAAAAATAAATTAAAGCTAAGAAGAAATATTAAACTAATATATGATAATAGGACATGACAAAATTACTAAAACAAACTAAAAATTTAAATATAATACAAAAAAAAATATTTCTAAATACTATATTATTATATAAATAATACTTGATAAGCATCTTAACATGCCATTAGTTTAGAAAATAGCCACTTTTCCCATTTAATATACATTTATTTATTTGATTTATTCTATAAAAAAAAATCATTACACACTATCCAGCTGTTCTCATTTCACAACTCAATACTTCATATAGATATATATAACCAGATGGGATATTTGTTTTTAATGATTAAATAAATCAAAATATGAGGACAATATTTTACATAATTTAAATATTTGAAATATGAGGGAAGAAAAAAACACTAAACTTGGTTAAGGCATTTATCTGACAAATAGATTTGGCAAAAAAAGCACCAGTTTGTACTTTACTTGCATAGAAAAACTAAAAGCTCACAGGAAAAAGTATGTATTGACTACAACATAATCAGCTATTCTAATAACTCAGATATTATAATTTATTTATTACAACCTGGCCAAAAAGTATGCCGACACAATTTTACGCTTCATTGCATTATCACAAATAAAAAAAAATTGGCTTTATGCACAACTATACAATGAGCTTACATATTTTTAAAAATATTTGGAAAAATTTCCATTTTCTTTGACCAGACATCACTTTGACCACTACTGTGTATATGACACAAACACAAATGTTGTATATATATATTTTTTTTAAAAGGAAGCGCTAAATATCTTTAATGAACCTGAACAGATTTATCTACATACTTTCCCAATTAATACACTATAATTGATCAGACTTTCCTGAGGACTCACATGCCAGTGTTTTTGATGATGCGATCCTTGTCCATCTTCTGCCCAATGCCATGAACCACGAACACGATGTGTGTGGTCTGAGGGGGTTTGTCGTCCAGCGAGGCCTCTTCCACATAACCGCGGTGCAGTCTGGTGCCACTGCTGGAGGCTGAGCCAATCACAGGACACGTTAAGAGAATCACTTTACTAACACAGTCACCGCTGAAGGGCACGGCCACGCTTGTTCAACTAGGAAATCTAGAAAATCGATTCCAATACTGGGATTGTAACTTAAGGTCAGGAATCGGATAATCGTTATAAAATTCAAATTTCGAATATTTTAATATGACTTTAAACCATTCAAGCGCAAGAAGACCCTCAAACTTTTCTGTGCTGCGCACACATCTAAAACAAGCACATAAATAGTGATTTTAAACCATTCAAGCACAAGAAGACCTAAATGAACTGAACTTGAGTTCTCTTCAGTGTCTTTTTGCACTTGAACGGACAAATACACACAAAAATGTCAGAATATCCTCGTAAACAGTTGACAAAGGCATGTGTAACAGTAAATTGGATCAGTGCAGCTCTTAAAGTGACAGAAGCCTAATATTCCTCCTGCTACAATAACACTAATCAAACAACAAAAGACAAGAGAAAATCCACTCACTGTTCTTGACTGAATAACTTTTGTAACTATATTTGTAATGTATATTTTATTTATAAGTGCTGTTATTTTACATTTGATTACAGTTTCTGTACCTGAAAAACCTTAAAACACTTTAATTTTAATCGTATCTTTGTTCAGTTGTATCTATTTGTGTGATTGCTCATTTATTTACTTGTTCTTTTTTAATTACTGAGCGTTTACTTGGCTTTAATAATGCTTGATTTTTATATTAGTTGTTATAGGCTAGATGTTTTTGCTATGGTATTTTTAAACCATAGGAAAAAGTTCCCTGTATATGTTCTTTAGCCTTTTGATTTTTGTTCAGGATATTCAGCTACAATGAAATGTTTTGCAATAAGACTTAGAATAAGTGTGAATATCATCAACGTTTTTTTTTTTTTTTTGGAATCGAAATTAGGAATCGATAAGCAGAATCAGACCGATACTTAATTCAAGTTACAAAACCCCCTCATCTAGTCATGCAGCTAGATGTTAGTGTGTGTCTCTGCACATCGGAGTAATGGTCTTTACGATGGGTGGCGAAAGCTGCTTGTTAAGATGTAGCTAGGATAGGTGACACATTGTGTACCTTTTAGTCTCTTGTACCTTTATTATGGAAGCTTGTTTCCACCACAGAATAAAAAAATAAAAGGTAATTGCGACTTCTCACAATTCTGACTCTCAAAATTGGGAGTTTACATCTCGCAATTCTGATATGATATAAAGTCTTAATTGCGATTTATAAAGCCAAAATTACGTAACGTATTTTCCGCACTATAAGGCACACTTAAAAGCCTTTCATTTTCTCAAAAAACGACAGTGCGCCTTATAATCCGGAGCGCCTTATATATGGATCAATTGGTTAATAACGCTCCGCGTTATTAAATTTGCCCGCGAACTCACGCTCGTGTCCATCTTATGCCCGCTCTGTCACACGGCCAGTTCAACCTCGCAGTTCAGCCTGCTCACGAGCGCTCTTACTAACAGACGCGCGTCACAGAATGTTCTTAAAGCGCTCCCCGTTCACAGTAACCGGGTCGTCTCATTCAAAACAGCCAGCTGTTGCTGTCAGCGAGCCGCCGCACATGAATACTCATATGAGTCAGGCTGCGAATGTAAGTTACGTGCCCACCCCAGCGCGCTCACGCTTACTAATAAACGCCTCGCCTCCGGCGCCGCGCGCTCGCTGCATTCCCTTTAGCACATCTAGTGGATGCATAACGCAAACCCAGTCAAACGTTTGACTGCAGTATCTTATGCGCCTTATAATCCGGTGCGCCCTATATAATTTCTAAAATAGGTCATTCATTGAAGGTGCTATGATGATACAGCGTGGATAACGTGCACAATTGTTTTATGATTCAAAATTAAACAAAAGCATTTCATTTTCACATGCGTGTAAGCTAAGGCAGCGAGAAAGGCAAGATTGCATATAAAAAATAAATATACATTAAAAAAAAGCAGCATTGGAATAGTAAATATTCTAATTATATTTGAATTTCAGAACTTGTTCCGCCCACCCACACACACACACACACAGCTGGGACTGATGACTGTGTTCATGCAGCTCCAGTGCATCCACTCACCTTTAGAGAAACCCAGCTTCTGTGTGACGGTGCGAGCGATCTTAGACGTGGTGGCGTCACTGTACAGATACACCTCATCATCGCTGTACCAGTCAACATGACTGCGGCTCAACTGCAGACTGTGAATGGCTGTACGGTGATGAGCAGAAGGAGAACAAAACATTCATTACATTCAATGGCATGGCTGTACAGTAACACACACCACAGTTCACATTACAGAGTAAATGACACAGAATTAAAGGGAAGCAGTGCTTTTCAGTGCACAGACATGTCCGGTTTCCTCCGAGGGCCTGATTTGAGGCGTTTAAAGAGTGCCACAGCACTGAATGATAGTGATTAGGCAGGAAAGTATCCCGTAAAGAGCACACTGAAAAGCCACCTGTCATTCTCCATTACAAACAGAGAAATGAACAGAGAAATGAACAGCTAGTGGAGTAAATCAGCAAAGGTTCACCTGACGTTAAGAGCAGCCCTGCTTCCTACATCACATATAGAACATCTATACATCTAATGTTTCAATTCACAGTGCAAAAAATGTTTTAATATTATAAAAATGTTCCCGGTTCCGTGGCATATTGTTGATTACCACAAAAAAATAATGTCATTCCTCAGTTTGTGTTTGATAGTTCACTTTTATAAGTGTTATTCTATTATTAACATATTTTTGTCATATATATATATATATATACACAGATGAAACGCGAAAAATTTGAATATCGTGCAAAAGTTTGTGTATTTCAGTCATTCAAATTAAAAGGTGAAACTAATATATATATATATATATATATATATATATATATATATATATATATATGCATGATTATACTTTTCAGAGGGCCGACATTTCATAAGCTGTAAGCCATAATCATAAAAATTATATCTTTTGCACGATATTCACATTTTTCGAGTTTCACCTGTAAGTGTAATTAAGTATTACACATAATAATAATATTGGTATTTTTATTGACAAAAATAGAGAGAAAAAAAGCAAGGCTGCCGCGACTGCCGACCCCAGAGGGTTAATGTTCTGGTTATTTATTTTACTTAATTTTGCACGAAGCATACAGTTAAAGTATACTTCATTCAACTGAACTGTGCACATGTATTTTCATGTCTTGTTCCATCCATGCAATAAATGCATGTCTACGAATAAGCGGGTTTTTTAAAGCGTATAATGCTGGACTATGAGCTACGACCCATTTTAGGAGCAATGCAGCCAAAATTACAATTTAAAATAAACTGGAGCTATAGAAATGTATCTTCATATAACAAATAAAGCTTCATGTTATGAGAAGGCAACTTTCTACGACCTTAATCCTGTAGTCACGGGAGATTAGGATCTAGAAAAAAATATATATAATTGAAAACAACAGTGAGGAATCGACTCCATTGATTCCAGAACCAGGAATCGGAAAAACAACCCTACGTCACAGTGCATTCTGGGTATTGGCGAATTGCTAGCCGTTGAGTGTACATTGGTTGCACACTCGTTATTGCGGTGCATTGTGGGATTGAATGAGTGCGCTCAATGTCCACAATGTTTTCGGACACCACTACAAATGGCTTTTCCTTCAAATAGTGCCCTATTAAAGAGTATAGGGGGCAATTTCAGACACAGACATTATTTTCACAATTGTTCAAGAGAGATAAACATATAATTTAAGGTAACAGAGATTGTTTTGGCTTTATAGCGGTTCTTGAATAATGTTATTTTCCAGCTAAAGTTAGTTTTGATTGATTCATTTCTGTCGAAACGATAATTTGTTATTAAATTAGGGGACGACATCGTTCTCTTTAAACAGACTTTAAACGCTGATGTATTATGCGCACATGCGCATTAAGAATTGATTCTATAGTTAGAGTAGGTGTAGAGAGTAGAGAGTTAGTAGAGAGTTGGTGAACAATCGCACATGCTTTGATCTTCCAAGAAGATCAAAGCACCATTTAAATATAAATGGTCACTTGAGTATGGAAGCTCTTTTCCGCCACAGAATAAAACATTAAAAAAAATAATTGCGACTTTCTCCTCACAATTGCGAGTTTACATCTCGCATACTGACTTTATTTCTCAGAATTGTGAGATATAAAGTCAGAATTGCGTGAAATAAAGTTGCAATTGTGTGCTATAAAGTCAGAATTCTAACTTTTTTTTCTCGCAATTCTGAATTTATAACATAATTGCGAGTTTATATCTCCCAATTCTGACATCTTTTCTCTAAAGTCAAATTCTAAGGGAAAAAAAAGTACTTATTTTTTTAACCTAAGAATAGTTTAATATCTCACAATTCTGACTTTATAACATGCAATTGCGACTTTATATCATGCAATTCTGACTTTATATCTCCTAATTTGCATATTATAAAGTCAGAATTTCAAGTAGCCTCGCAATTGACCCTTCGCAAAGACCCGCCCCCCTTAGTTACTGTCGCTATGTCCGACAAGCTAACTTTACGCCGCTCTCATGTTCTCACATCCAGCAGAGAGGAGACTGACAACACGCTGACAGACAGGACAGACTAGGTTACTTTTCGGTTACTTTTGATATTAAACATATTAAACAAAGTCTCACCTTTCAAATTTGGTAATTTTTTTAAAGAAATGTAAACAATAAATACCGTTTTGTGGCTCTTTAATGTGTCGTGACAGATCGCTGTGGAGCATCAGTTAAAGCTGCTCGTGATCCGATCATCTCTTCCTTCTAGTTCATTTATAGCATCAAATAAACATGAATGAAAATAAGAAGGAATGTTGTTTTAACCGCTGAAAGGCGTCAGTATATTCCGTTTTTCAAGTTCAAATCCTCCCATGTTAATCTACTATCTCTCCTGACTGCTTTGTCGGACAAAATGGCGGATGGCGAAGTATGATTGGTCAGATCACCTGTCAATCAAGCTCCACGCGAAGGGTCAATTGCGACTTTATACCACGAAATTCAGATTTTATAACCTGCAATTGCAACTTTATATAAATTCTGAGATAAAAAGTCAGAATAGTGAGATAAAGTCGCAATTACCTTTATTTCTCACTCTGTGGCGAAAACAAGCTTCCAGACATGTCTCACTGAAAAGCAAATTAAGAGGGACCTTATGTAGGCTTTTATTTAGTTTTAGTTTTTTTTTTTTTACTTCTGACAAGATTTATTTTCTTGATGCTGTTATTATTTTAGCATTTTCCCTTGAATGTTTACTGGTATTTTAAGATGTTTACAGTTGTACCTTTAAAATTACAGAGACAATTAGACTACCTTGACATTTTTGCTTCCACTCAACAGCAAATATGACCTGAATAAAATAAAATTGCTTTATTTTATAATGTTTTATATACACGCATTAAAAAAAAAAATACTTGCGGTGAGGACATGCTATTAATCTATCAAATTTAGGTTTAAAATCATGTGATTTAAAATTTTGTAAAATAACTTTGCATGTAGCCTATGTAGAGTGAATCTCGGATAAGCATCCCATTTCTGTAAATAATTACTCATTCATCAATAATTACTTATAATTATTTAACAGTACTATACTACACAGGTTTGAACATCATCTCAGTACAATATTGAGCATACATGTCACTTAAGACCAACGCATGTGAATTATGATCCAGAGATCGGCACTGCGTATGTGTCTATGACATCACCAAAACACACCTCCATCCACTACGTATTGGACCACCCAGCTACGTCATCGTGCTACAGGCTGCAGCGAGGGGTGTCTCCAATTGTTTGGTGTTACACATTGCTACAAATAAGTATTTTAACACTAAGTTTTAACCCCATATAAATTTTTTTTGCAAACTGAGGAATGACTGAAAATGGTTCTCTGTGGTAACTGACGGCATGCCACAGAATGGACCAAAGCATTCCTTCACTGTAAGAGTCAAGTGCTACTAATTGTGCACATTTCTAAATTCATCCAGTTTCACCGAGAGCTGCTCTTGTGCACAGGTGTCTAAAGCTGATCGCCATAGGAAAGCAAGCAAAGGAGGACTAGAGCATCATGCCGAAATGCATAACTGTTCACAGTAAGTCCTTCACAGTGATGGCTTCTATAGACGCAGTGATGGCTTCTATAGACGCAGTGATGGCTTCTATAGACGCAGTGATGGCTTCTATAGACGCAGTTTCTATAGATGTGTAAAGTGAATGTCCCTTGATCAATCTCATCTGTGTAAGTGAGGGCATTCAGCGGCGCGATAAAGTCTGCCTTGAGTTGAGTTTTCTGCATGTATTTCCAAAGGCTCAAATTTGAGCCTTCAAAATTACATTTCATAATCACATCTATCATAACAATAACAAGGCGACAAAAGATTGTACATTTTTGAACCAAACATTAAAATATTAATAGAGGACCATATTAGCGCCATCTTATTAAATAGGGCAAACTCATTTTAACAGATATGCTGTTTTATGAATGCAACAAATTGGGAAAAAAATAACTACATTTTGGTCCAATGGCTGATGCAGATGGAAATATATATGGCTAATATAATGCCAATATACACTCACCTAAAGGATTATTAGGAACACCTGTTCAATTTCTCATTAATGCAATTATCTAATCAACCAATCACATGGCAGTTGCTTCAATGCATTTAGGGGTGTGGTCCTGGTCAAGACAATCTCCTGAACTCCAAACTGAATGTCAGAATGGGAAAGAAAGGTGATTTAAGCAATTTTGAGCGTGGCATGGTTGTTGGTGCCAGACGGGCCGGTCTGAGTATTTCACAATCTGCTCAGTTACTGAGATTTTCACGCACAACCATTTCTAGGGTTTACAAAGAATGGTGTGAAAAGGGAAAAGCATCCAGTATGCGGCAGTCCTGTGGGTGAAAATGCCTTGTTGATGCTAGAGGTCAGAGGAGAATGGGCCGACTGATTCAAGCTGATAGAAGAGCAACTTTGACTGAAATAACCACTCGTTACAACCGAGGTATGCAGCAAAGCATTTGTGAAGCCACAACACGCACAACCTTGAGGCGGATGGGCTACAACAGCAGAAGACCCCACCGGGTCCCACTCATCTCCACTACAAATAGGAAAAAGAGGCTACAATTTGCAAGAGCTCACCAAAATTGGACCGTTGAAGACTGGAAAAATGTTGCCTGGTCTGATGAGTCTCGATGTCTGTTGAGACATTCAGATGGAGTCAGAATTTGGCGTAAACAGAATGAGAACATGGATCCATCATGCCTTGTCACCACTGTGCAGGCTGGTGGTGGTGGTGTAATGGTGTGGGGGATGTTTTCTTGGCACACTTTAGGCCCCTTAGTGTCAATTGGGCATCGTTTAAATGCCACGGCCTACCTGAGCATTGTTTCTGACCATGTCCATCCCTTTATGGCCACCATGTACCCATCCTCTGATGGCTACTTCCAGCAGGATAATACACCATGTCACAAAGCTCGAATCATTTCAAATTGGTTTCTTGAACATGACAATGAGTTCACTGTACTAAAATGGCCCCCACAGTCACCAGATCTCAACCCAATAGAGCAGTGGTTCTCAACTTCAGTCCTCGGGACCCACCACTCTGCACATTTTGTATGTCTCTCTTCTCCGACACACTCAGTTCAGTTCATGGAGTCTCTCCAAAGGAGCTGATGATCTGAATCAGGTATGTTAAATAAGGGAGACAAACAAAATGTGCAGAGCAGTGGGTCCCGAGGACTGGAGTTGAGAACCACTGCAATAGAGCATCTTTGGGATGTGGTGGAACGGGAGCTTCGTGCCCTGGATGTGCATCCCACAAATCTCCATCAACTGCAAGATGCTTTCCTATCAATATGGGCCAACATTTCTAAAGAATGCTTTCAGCACCTTGTTGAATCAATGCCACGTAGAATTAAGGCAGTTCTAAAGGCGAAAGGGGGTCAAACACAGTATTAGTATGGTGTTCCTAATAATCCTTTAGGTGAGTGTATATTAAATGCATTTATGGCAATACAATATGACAAAAATAATCACAACAGAAAACATAATATACACAAAATTTACTAAAATAATTAAAATAAGATATTTTGAAACTGACACAAAGGGCAACAAACTAATTAAGTTAATGTGCCAAAGCAAATGACAATAATCTTAAAAAAGGCCAAGAATCAGCTGAATAATTGACTAGCTCACTGGGTCTTGTACGGCACTATTGCAAGAGGATCAACATATTTGTGTTTGAAAACTCTTGAACTAAGCGTTTCCCAGAGGAAACTCAATAAAGGGCCTGTAGTGCTACTCTACTGACCTACATACACAACATAAGCCCGTTATGCTGCCAGGAGCTGAACTAAAAGGTACTCAGGGGTCTAAAGATCAAATTATATAAATATGGCTGTCGAGGGCCTCATGAATATATGAAATATCTGATATTGTAAAGAAAAACATCCCCAAAACATAACATGTTGCATCATACGTGCAGCGTAACAGGAGAAGCGCGTATTAAAGAAGGACCAACTTAACTCTGAGGGATTACGAAGCCAACTAGTGTTAAGAGGGCTTGAGTCAGAATCAGAATGGGGTTTATTCGCCCTGAATGTTTGTACAGACAAGGAATTTACTTTGGCAGGAAGGTGCATACATATAACATACAACATATAAGGTACATGTGCACACATGGGGTACCTATTAAGGCAATGGTGCAAATATGCCAAAGTGCCAAAAATAGCAATGAGCTAAGAGTTTTTAATTTAAAGTCAGTGCAATTATAGAATGTTTAAAGTTTATAATAATCAGTGTAAATACGGCATGGATAAGAATGCTGACAGAATGCAGCCTGTCAGGTTTAAGCGTCGATAGGCACTTGGGTTTTCTACATGTATTTTGAAGGTTATGAATCGCTCTATCAGGGGTTCCACCCAAGCTCATTTCTGTGAACAAGCAGAATATTGCCAAAAAGAAAAAGAAAAAAAGAAATCTGATAAAGGAGCGTTTGTTCAAGAGAACAAAATAGTCACTTTCAGAAAAACTTGGCCACAATATCAACGAAATTGGAAGTTCAATATGTTATTTCTTTGTTCACTATAATAAATTACTTGTGGCTTGTAGAACACAGACAAAACAGTCACAAAAATCTCATATTTGCATGAAATTAGTGACAGAACGACAGCATGTCAGGCAGTTAGGAGGTAATTGTAGTCTTTGAAGTCACATGACTTGTTTAGGCAAAATCACATGACTATTTTTCTTGTCATATTAAATTGTAATGTATGTTTATGTATTTCTTTTTAACAGAATATGGGTGTCAATGACTGACATCTGAAACCTTGATCTAAAATGACCCAGTTTGCAGCATATCAAATCAGACAGGATTAGTTTTTAGGGTAATTGGCTATAAATTAATTGATGATAAACATTACAGACGTCGACCAATTAATGTAGGATGAGCGATTTATAGGATTTGTCAAGGCGGGTGTGTCTACTATATACTGCCGACAAAGGTAATTGACCTAACACAATATATATTTCTGTACATGTGTAATTATGCAAAAATTTTATTATTAGGAATATACCATTAAAATGTTATAGAAACCTGTAATGCTATTTTGCATTAAATGTCATGGTCGTATATAATGCTTCAAACTACACACACAATAAACAACGTGAAAACGTTTTCTCACGTTGATTATTAGTGGTGTTTGATAAAACTAAAGCTTCAAGGAATGATTCCTCAAATAATGTCTCGTCGATTCGGCATGAAATGGGAGTTGCAATCGTTTTTTCTTTGGTAATGTGACGCATATCCGGTTGAAACTGCATTAAACCAAAAAATATATACCAAGGGTGGGAGTGGGACTTGATTTTGTCTATCAGAAATTGATTAATTTATTTTCATTAGCTAATTGCTGAGATCGTGACAGGTTGCTGGAAGAGAGGGATTTTTGTCACTGTGAACATAAATCGTTTCTTATAATCATCAATCATGGATTATTCTTTCTACTGCAATATCCAATAAAAAAAAAAAACAATCGTCAATTTTAATTTCATTGTGATTAAGTTTGTGAACTATTGGGCTTTCTTTTATTTCAAAATTGTAAATAAACAAAGATTATTGGTGTACATTTTACAAGAAAATACTATTTCTTCTAAAATGTTGCATTTCTTTGTAATTATATGTGAAATTGACCAGAATTTTCTGAGTGAAACTAAATCCTATTTTGCAATTTTAAAAAGAACTTTTGACACCGTACCTATCCAAAACATTGCTTTGAGTGTTTTGGAAACATCAGATTCTAATAATAGTCAAACACAATAAGGAAATACAGCAGGGAAAATAGGAAAAGTGGGCACTTTCAGAGAACATGAGAGCCAAAACGAACACTTTTATGAAACTACAACTAATGGGAGGGTTTCTAATGAGCAAAAGGCGTAAAAGGAGAATCAGCATCTACAAGGAGTAAAAACGGAGGGCTGTAGTACCTTGACATCGCTTTCGCTTGTGACATTTAGCACTCGTCTGATATCCGCTCCATTTGAATAGAAAGGGGAGGTAGAATGGGGGGAAGTGGGAAAGAACTAACACACCAAAAAAACAGTCAATGTTCACGTTATTGGCAATGACACCTCTCTATCACCCTACACAATATCAGCAGAACACACACACTATTCGTTTTAATAAAAAACAACTACCAGACTGTGTTGTACTGTATAATATTCAGTAAGTAATACCATCATATTGTGTTGTTATTCCAACAGCACAGCCACTTAAAGTTTCACATGAAAATCCTGCTTCTCACTTGCAGTCTTTTACTGGGGTCTTTTTAAATGATTTTAATGTGATATAACCCAGGACACACTTCTCAAATATAACCCAGGACACAAGTCTCAAACCAATAAATGTTGCACAAGTAAAGACACAGTGAAAACACAAATTCACTTTGCTGTCATGTAAATAAAGTTTGCATAAACTTGTACATTAAATATATTAACATAATTGGTCTTTTATCAATTCAGTGTTTAAGGGAGCTGTTGTTGTTGATGCTTCAACCATTCACCGACTGCGTTTACAAGCTCAACATATGCTATAATAATCGAATATTGCTATTTTAATCTTATTTGGTCATACTCCAATTATGCATCGATTGTGTAAGCGTTTAACACAACTACATAAAGTACATTAAGCCACTGTGTGACGTGAAGAAGACTGAACAAGTTGATTAAATGACAGTAGTGAATTGCTGAATATGTGTAATAAATGGCAAGGAGAATTATCTCCAGTATTATCAGAAAAATTGCTGATATTCTACAGCTTCTGTACACAGGAAAATTACAACAGCTGTGGAGCATGTACAACTTTTAATATAATAAAAGCTTAACTTAATCAGAAAATTATGTGCATGTAAACATGGTCTATTTCTAAATGATTCAGTAAATGAAATGCTATTTTATAGAGAGCAATCACTCCTCTGTGAGGCTGTATTATTATTATTATATTTTCCTTTTATATAATATTTTCCTCATTTCTTATAGACGAACCAAATGTGGAGCTATTCTCTACTTTTTTTAATAAACTCAAGCACTCATTGTTCTCTCGTCAGCAGTTTTCAGCAATCTGCATTTAAAAAAAAGGAGATTTATTACACTATAAGTGTGGCATATAAGAGAAAGATGTGTGGCATATAATGAAAAAAGTTTGGCATATTATAATTCTTTGGATGTTAAACCACTTTCTCGTATCTCATGCTGAGTCAATTGTAAGTAAGCTTCTGGCAGATTTACTTTTTGAAGATTGTAAACACTGATTGATGGTTTTGAAAACTGAACCACAGGGAACTGTGTGTCATGTGTGATTAATAGTGACACTCAGCATGGAACTGCTGTTTGGACTGAAAATAAAATAAGCTACAGCTGAAAGATGTGATTTAGACTGAGAACAACAGAGGTCCCAGTACAGAACCCTGTGGGACTCCATGATGAATGGTGAAAATCAGATTTACAGCTTATTTAATAAAATCTGCTATCCTGGTAGGACAAAAACTGTAAAAGTGCAGCTGAGAGATTTGCACAGACTGAGTGGAGCAGATTAGGCAAGTTTTTCTGGTTCTTTACTTTAATTAAAAGCTAGATTCCAGTGGGCATTCTTGCATTCTTGACTCAATGTTTAAATACACGTTGGGTGTAATTGTGCACGACCTACATTCATCTCCTCATGATTACTCTTAAGTCCCCTACAAGACAGTGAAAATAAAATGTAGTGTAGCTTAACATAGGAGGAGAAAGATAATGATGGCAAATCTACTTAAACCCTGTTGTAACATCTCGATGTGAAGAGTCACAATGACTCAGTGGCACTTTAACAGATTTTCTTTTTGCGACAGCGTAATTTGAGGACATTGTCAGTATCAGTATCCTCTCTAAAGCTGTCACGGCTTTCTGTCTCTGACAGTCTAGAGCATTTGTGCAAATACTCCTTTATCCTCAAGTTGACTTTTGTCTCATTAAAAATCTCTAAAGACCCAGTCGTGTTTGAACTCCATTCCCATCCTATTCAACTTATTTTGCAACGTGGGAGAAGGCTTTTTTCTGTGAATGCACTTCCGATTCTTTAGCATCCCTATGATGGGTACTCAATAGGGCTGTGCAATTAATTGAATTTCGATTTTCACTTGGATTTTGGCTCCCAACGATCACCAAAATAGTACAATCGAGTAAAAACGATTATTTTCCCATGTTCTGTTTTGCAAGAACACACGTATTTTGTCTTGTGTTCTGAATGACACGCACATCCGCCCCTCCCGAAGCCATACACTCTCAGCTTGAATGTTTAAACTGATAAGACTTAAAAAGAATGCTATGTTATGATGAGTTATGATGCAATGCTGGCCCGATTGTGCAAGTGACAGTTTCGTCATGTCCCGACGTACCGAGAGAGAGAGAGAGAGAGAGAGAGAGAGAGAGAGAGAGAGAGAGAGAGAGAGAGAGAGAGAGAGAGAGAGAGAGAGAGAGAGAGAGAGAGAGAGAGAGAGAGAGAGAGAAAGAAAGAAAGAGAGCTGCTGAAAGAGCGTCTTGGAGAAAATGTGTGAATTGATTTTATAATCTGTGTGGATTAATATAGGCTACTAAATTACATTAGCTCATTACAATTAGGCTCATACAATCTACATGCTAAAGTGAATCAATGTTTGCGGGGGAATTTACCGCATTATAAGAGGTAGACCTGCAGGAATTTTTTTAATTTAGCTGTTATTATTTAACTTAATAGTTAAAGATTTAGATTTTTTAAGAATTGTTGAAAGGTGTCTTTTTGATAAATGCAACACGTTCCCAAAGTCATGTGAAATAATCGTGATTTCAATACTGACCAAAATAATCATGATTTTGATTTTTTCCATAATCGAGCAGCCCTAGTACTCAATTGTGGGTTGCTTTTTTTTTCCGAACTATTTAGTTTCCATCATTGCTCCCATTCACTTTTCAAAGCTAAATGACAATAAATGTAATGTAAATATTTAAAAAATCAGGAAGATCTTAATTGGGAGCATTATGCCATCTTATCAATGTTCAACCCAGAAGTTTAACTACAGACAATATTATAGAACATTTTAACATTCAAACAAATTGATTCAGCATTTCTTTTAGTTTCATCTCCTTTTAGTTTCTGGATTGAGTTTTAGGAGTCAGTTTTAGGGTTTGGTTTGGAGTGGATTTTTTCAAATTTGATGGCTTTGGCACCAGCAAGTGGAAAAGGGGCTCGTGTTTTTATGGATCGAACTGGAAAAAAAAAGAAAAAAAAAAGGTGTAAAATGCCTTTGATGTAAATGTTATCATGTTTTAGAAATTGCATGAAGATCATTTCACAGTCACAAACACTATAACATACACACAAACATACACACATTGTTCAACACATACTGACAATAAGGGCAGGTGTGATGTCACAAACAAAATCTTTTGCTTATCCTTCATTTGCTTTTCAAATACTTCTAAGCTAACAAACAGCCTCACACACAGGAGGAATGCTCTCTCTTTACAACGAACCTCTATTGACCAATTTCCAACCATATGATGTGCTGGTAGTGAATTGGCTCACCATCTTTTCTGTCCACGGTATGGGCCAGCGTGTCAGTCTCAAAAGCGTCCTGTACCTGCTGTCCTCGGAAACATGTCAGGTGTTCTTTCTCTATGAGTTCGCTCTCGTCCTCCTCCACAGGCGTCCATGTGCCGTCAATGAACCACTGGCCTCTCATGACAGGAATGCAATCCTGTTCTACAAGGTGGAAGACACAAAATAATGATAGAACAGTGAAGGACACAGACAATAAGTACGAAAAATAAATAAATAAATAAATAAATAAATAAATCAACAAATCAAACATGCATTAACCTTGGGTAAATTGTATTTTAAAGGGGCCCTATTATGCTTTTCCACTTTTTCAACTTTAGTTAGTGTGTAATTTTGCTGTTTGAGCATAAAAAAATATCTGCAAGGTTACAAAGCTCAATGAAAGGGAGAATTTTTTTTAACACGAATCACAAGAACTACAAAGAACGGCTCGTTTGGATTTTTCCAGATCATTTTCGATTTAAAAAATCCCCACGCACAGATTACACAAAAAGTGGACGAGGCCTTGTTGAGCTGCATTAGAGAAGACAGTGTTGTCGCTGTCAAAGAGACATTTGTTTGACCTTCCGAAGGCTGACGAACTTTAACAAGCTTAGCATACACTGTTCCTGAACATTATAACCCCAACGTTTATCTGTGTGCTGCACTTTTTATGGAGAACAGCTTGTTTTCTGTTGCTTTTGTAAGCTTTTGCTTTTGTAAGATGGTTCACTGCTCCTTAGGAAAATTAACCATGGTTTTGTGGACGATTAGTGTTTGTATTACCTTAGTTTTCCGACAAATATCATGATTAAATGGTGGATAACATTGTATCTATAAGAATATTACAAAAACATCATTCCATTCTGAAACATCCTGTGAAATCCGTGCTTGAAATCCGTTCAGCACGATCCTCTTGTTTGTTAACATTGTCAGGGTCTGAATCGGGCTCAAATTAGTTTGAAAAGGACGCCATCCTTAATATTGACATCTGAGTAGAGATCACGGATATCGGGGCGAGACATTTCCCGAACACGCACTAAGCGCTGCCAATTATAACACACCGGGCCAGCTAACCAATCACAGCACATTTCGTATTTTCAGAAGGAGGGGCTTCATCGAAAACAACGCGTTCAACCAGACTGGGGAGAGAGGAGCTGTAATAATGTAAAATATGTGAAAAATAATGTGTTTTTTTTAACAAAATTGGGATGTGTGATTGATAAGCTGAATTTTTAAAAGGCACACTATGCAAGATTTGTACCTTAATATAACAGCTTCAAAGTCATTTTGATGGTAAACAAACTCGTAGTAGGGCGTAATCATCCCGATAGTACAGCGGGGGGGACGCCGCTGGCAAAACCAGCAATTCAGGTTTGAGAGGTGGCGCCAAATCTCGGAAGAATCATGACTTTCTTTACGGCACGACGTCACGTACATCAACAACATATGAAGCGGCCTCTAAGGAAGACACAAGCATTTCAGATGTGAATCATGGCAGAGTCGACGAAGAAAGCGTGGTCGGAAGAGTCAAGGAAAAGATCTGTGTGAGTGTACAGCACAACAGTAACGTTAAACACAAGTACTCCACAGCGACTCTATAGACTGGGTTTTCCCATGTTGCTTTGCGCGCAGCGCGATTTTATTCTCGCTGCTAGGCAGCCTGGATTCCACGGACCAGATTTGCGCCTCAGATAGGGAACCAATCACAGAACGGGGAGGGAGCAGCAAAACGATGATGACGTCTATGCGACACACCGAAGCAGTTTGTTTATATCTATGGATCCAACATGGCAGCAGACGCGAAGTTACCTTTCGATGCAGCCTTAGATATTGTTCTAAGTAGTTTAGTAGTTTCCTCGTCTAAATTCTGTCGCTCTACATACGTCAACTGGTATAATTGAAACGATTGGCTATGAGCCGTACAGGCGCATTTGATAGACATTCGTAGCACCCAATAAACGGCTCTGGGCATTCGTAAACCACGCCTCAAATACGAGAAAATGAACATGAGATTCCCAGACCCACGTCTCAATGAGACGAGGTCTGACGTTAGCCAGGCTAGCGACTCTAGGCATCGCTGTTTGAAAAAAACGGAAACTGCATTGTTCTGGCTCTCTATGCTCGCTGGTATTGCATTAGTTTGCCGCTGTATTTCTTATCCTATCCTCTAGGGGTCCGTATCTTCTTTAATCGGGTTTGGGTCTTCTTCTATGTTATTTTGTGCGCGCGAGTTCAATGCGCGTTAGTGACTATGAGCGGAAGCATCAGGCAGAAAAGTTTGTCTCACGAGGTGTTAGAAAAATGTTCCTGAGGCGTTTACATTTCTACTCTCCTCTCAAACCCCGTACATCTTCGAGAAGCGTTGATATGACATAATCTGTAAGTATCCTAATTTATTGCTCATATTGTTTTTCTAAGCTATCTGTTATTTGAGAGGTTATGTTAACTCTTCCTAGTTAACGTTTCTAGCTTCGCGTTTAGTATGCGATCGCGCAATATACTATAAGTCGAGGTTATATATAACTCTGTTGCATATAACTCCGGTTTTCTGTCATCCCGGTCGTTAGATTGTACTTATAGGTTGTTAAAGGTTGTACGAATAGTCTCGGTGCTTCCTGTATAGCTTTGACGAAGACTGGCTGGGTTCGCGTTCGACTAAATGTAATTAAAAGAGAAATTCCTGTTATGCTTTTACAAAAATAATGTAGAAAGAACTAAATTTACAACTTTATTCAGTAGTGGGAATATATGTCGGGATCTCAGACTCTTTGAACAATATTCTGAGCTATTGTGAATTTGTGTACTATTGTATGCGGTATATTCAGCAGCCTGTATGATAGCGTCTTGATGCAAGCTGTATTGTTTTATCACCGTAATCTTGTGTTCTTATGTTTTGTATGCTAATTATTTCCTATATGTAAAGACACAACGATGTGTTTTGGATTTGTTGAATGTATCTTTAATGGTATTTGTTTGTATGTTCACAGTTTTACAGTAAAAAGACAAGAAGGAAAGAGAGTGAGAAGAAAACTGAGTCTTGTCATTTCTGGAACCGCCTTTCCTTGTTGTATTGTTTAGCTCGCTGCATAGGCTGAGTAGCTACACACTTAGCTGAGGGCAGAAGATGCATAGTATGCCTTTAATGTCAATGTGGAGAAGATTTGAAAAAAGGGCCAGCAACATCTATACTATCTACGGAGACTCTCCAAGATTAAAGTTGATCGATCTTTGATGACTTTCTTTTACAAATGTTATATCGAGTCGGTTTTAACATTTGCTTTGTTATGCTGGTATGGCAGTGTTAGTGTGAAGGCAAAGACTACTTTGGCAAAAAATAGTTAATACTAGTAGTAAGATTTTAGGAATTGAGCAGAGTCACCCTGCCATCCTGTTTAATCACCTGTAGTTAGAAAAGCCCAACCCATCTTAATGGTTAGTTCCCATCCTCTCTATTCTGAGTTTCAGTTTTTACCCTCAGGGTCTCAGTTAAGATTTCCCTCTGTTAGGAGTAACAGGTAAAAAAATTCATTTATTCCTACTTGTATTGGCTTTGGCTTGTCAGTTGGGGATATTCAAATGAATTAATCAATCATTAATACCATTGATCAGCTCTACCAAACGTGGATGTTTTTTCCACTAAGAAACGAACATTGTTATGTAGTTTTGATTGAAGCTGCTTTTGATACAATCTATATTGTGAAAAGAGCTATATAAATATACTTGACTTGACTCGACTATTTCATCCAGATGTGAGAATTCAATCAATGGGTATATTGTATTTATTTTGCATCCATTGTTTGCAATGTTGAGAATTCTCAATAAAAAGTCAATTATAAAAAATGAGCGAGATCTTACTTCACACCTGACGTGAACAAAACTCCAGGTGTCACAGACACCAACAAATATTAATAATTCAGTGGACAGGGCAGGTAATGATGCACATGTTTTCAAGCATTCAAGCTTAGAAGTGTTCACTAACACTAGAAGAGCCAAAGGACTTTTAACAGAAAACTGTGTGTGTGTGTGTATATTTTTTCTTTGTTGTTGTTTTTATTCATTTATAGTCGTTTCATTAATCCATTTATTATCTGTCATTTAACCATTTATTAATTTTTATTATTTTACTTAGGCTATAATTTTCCCAGCTCTTGTAGTGCATTTTATTGTTTCATTCAATGATTGTGTGGTTTCGTGAGATATTTCTCTTCATGAAATTTCTCTTCATGTCACAGGATGTAGTAAAAGTGATTTCTTAATTGCTTTTGCTTTGATAATATCACTTGTTGGATTTGTGCTGGTCAGACTAAGTCTGAATATTGAAACATATGAAACCAAGATTATTCATTAAAACCTGATTATTTTATCATCACTTCTTCTGCTTTCTGCCATTTCACAGCTTCCTCCGTCAACTTCTCAGGCTGACAGAAGACTTTTGCTCATTCAGTTTTAGGTATCAGACAAAACTCTGATTCAAACCCAATTCATTAAAGAAATTAAAAACAGTCAGGTGCTTTACTCAGGAGTTAGTCGAATGAGGACTAAAAGTCAGGATTGGGGATTAAAAGGGATTAAATATTATTAATATTTAATAATATTATCGATTTAACTAACGCCAACGTATTCTTAATAGCAAACTGTGTGTGCGTGTGTGTGTGTGTTCATTTTCTTTGTTTTGTTTTTTATTCATCTATAGGCTAGTCATTTAATTATTTCATTTAATCATGTAACTATTTATTATGTGTAATTTTCTCATTTAACCATTTATTAATTTTCATTATTTTCCTTGTAGTCGAACGAGGACTAAAAATCAGGACCAGGGATTAGAAGACCAGTAATATTTAATATTATCATGGATTGAACTGCACTGACACTATTGGATGAGAATTGAGCTGAATAATAACACGGTCTCCTGCAGAGCTGCTTTACGGCTGAAATTGAATTGGTTTCGTAATTGATGCATTTAACAACACAGTTATTTTAATGTTTATTAATGCTGCTTTTGAAATCTGCACGGTATAAAATGTGACTTGTAATTTTTGACATTGTTAAATCCTTTGTTTTTTCTTTTTGATGTAAAATGTATTGTGTGTTTATGTCAATTTTTTTGTATCTATTGATTTTTAACCTTTACACTCCATGTGTTGCAATTCCTTGGCATGGGGTGTGTGTGTGTGTGGGGGGGGGGGGGATCACACTTTAGTATGTTGTATATTTTTTCTTATATTGAACTGACTACTCAAAAACAATTGCTCCCAAAAAAAGAAATAAATGTGACTTGACTTGCATCCATCAACGAGCAATACTTACGATTCCAGTACACCGGATAGCACTCTTTATTCCTCACATCCACTTCATAGAGTCCTCCTCTCACACACACTGCTTCTACACTGATGTCCACAGTGTCGTGTCTCTCGTCTCCACGTGTCTCCAGCGACGGGTCTCCTCCACCCAGACCATCATCTTCCAGAAGCTCCTCTCCACCACGGTTTAAACCCCTTTCCGTGTTTCTCTCGCAGAAGCTGCGATACATGATTTCTATCCTGAGAGAGTCGTGTCCCATGAAGGGCTTCCATGTTTTTTTGTCCTCTTTGTAGAACCACCGGACTTCCTCCGGTCCCAGCTCGGTGACCACCTCGAACCGGCGTCTGGAGGAGCTGGACCGTTTCCGAATGTCCAGCAGACGGTTCTTCTCCTGGTAGTCTGAGGCAGGGCTTGTGCAGTAACTCGTGTTAGTGCTGTGGAAGTAGCTGGCGACTGAAGTTGTGCTTAGGTCCAGATGGCCCGTGGGAAGGATGTCCGAAGCAGGACTTTTGAGTCTCAGTGCCATTCCGTCCCGTGGTGAAGTGTGTGTGTCCTTGTCTGGCTGCAATGTGTGCATCCCTCTCCCAATGGATTCATCGTAGAGCCTGATGAAGTCATCGCTCCAGTCTCTATTGCCAAAAGACAGTTTATTGCCAGGATTGTTAATAAACCGTGTCTTCTTAGTAAGACTCATAACTCCTTGCTTGTGGAGTGGCTGTCCCAATCGGAGCTGACCTCAGTGACGTAATTTAACAAGGGTCATGACCTCAAATTAAAACCTGACACTATTATTTAACAACTAAATGACATGTTATTAAGCTGGTTCTCTTAAAGTTATAAACAAACGTTCTTCAGGTTACGTTAATAGAACGTTCGTTCAAAGTTACCCGGGCTTCTCAAAGTGTTAGCACAAAAACATTGTTTATACGTCATGGTGGAACGTGCAGTTAACATTCAAAAGTAGCATTCGCATAATGTTTACAAAATGATCAAATAGAACGTTCCCTTAACGTTCGCATAAACACGAGGAAACGTTTTAAAAACGTTTACAAATATTGTCGTTTAGGAACGACGTTTTCAGATCGTTAGCAAAACGATCTCAGATTATGTTTTTGTTAGCTGGTATAAAGGCTAACTTACCTGCCAATAAGACGTCATAGCACAATAAAAAGTAAACTTACCCCGTTTAACCCCACATTAAACGAGTCTATGTCATGATATTTAGCTGTTATAGCTAGCGACTAGGTAAAGAAGAAGAACCGGTCTGACAGACCGCACTGATTCCTGCACTATACCGGATTTTGCTCGTGCAAACCTGTCGTCAACCGGAGCGCGTCATTTCACAGAATCACGCTCTTCCGCTCTGTTTATCCATAAATCAGTCCGTGTCACAAATAGAAACATAAGCCTGTGCAGTATTCCAGTCATGCTGAGGGTGGAGGGAAATACACTGACCTGCTGGCACACTGACAAGTGCGGGATGTGCGATCTTACGTCACAGTCCACGCAGTGCGTAAGAGGTCACGTATGAGCGCATCCTGCACTTGTTGTCACTGGGCAACCAACCAGCAGGAAGACTGTTCACCTGTCCTGCTGGAGCGCGCACGTATTCGTGAACGCGCTCGAGGCTACACGTGTTCAGTGAATTGCTTTGAATCGACATTAATTAGGTTCAAATGTAATGGGTTATAAACATAGGCTATATTTTACATTTTAAAAAATCAAAAGAACTGTAGAAAAAAATCAAGAACCCAAGCTATGTTGGTTGTGATGTGCAGTAATTCTTTCCAATTATGAAATATTACATCGTCATACTAAGAGATTGAGGTTAATTGCTATTTATTCGATTTGGTAACACTTTATTTTGATGGTCCCTTTTGAACATGCTATTGACTATAAGTAACTTTGCAACTATTTGTCAACTAACTCTCATTAGAGTATTAGTAGACTGTCTGCTTAATATCTGCAAATACTTTATTGTGATGGTCCTCCAACAGACACACTACTGACTATAAGTAATTTTGCAACTACATGTCAACTTAATCTAACCCTAACCCTACCAGTCTACTAATACTCAACTAACACTGTAATGAGAGTTCATAGGCATGTAGGATCAATGCTACTTATAGACAACAGAATGTGTTAAAGGGACCATCAAAATAAAGTGAAACCTTAGATTTTTATTTATTTTTTAAATAGGCTATTGTTTGAACCTTAAACCTTTGGGTTGCCATCCAGGATCCTTAAATACCAACGTTGGTATATAAGAAAACACTTCTCAATTTGTATTTCCATGTCTACATGTAAATTTCATCAACAATGCATCCAAAAAAATGCATTACACAATCCCACAAGTGACTACAGATAATGAAAATTAGGGGAAACCAGGAAATGCATTAATGATAGAATTTAGCAGAAATTTAGTGAATTTATTATTATAGGTTATAGCTCAAACTTTGGTTGAAATTGCCTTCTTTACTAAGGTAATAACAAAAAATGTCCACAAGATGCCGCTGTTGTCTTGCTACTGACCATCAACTGAACGCAGATTCTGTCTTTTGTGTTTCTTGGTTCCTCTGAACAGGTTGGGTTCAACCATAGACAGAATAAGAAGTGGACAGAGCCATCTCATTGGCACTCAGTTGAGACAATTGAAGCCCATTTTTAGTGATTTTTTTAAATAGAGGTCTCTGCAGACGGTAATAGGAGTTACCAGATCAGGGGGCGAGGCCATAAACACAGGGCTGCCAACTCTCACGCATTCAGTGTGAGACTCACGCAATTGACCCAATTCTCACGCTCACACGCCACACCCCCGATTTCTCACGCTGAAGTGTCAACCCGGTCGGTAAAATGCCTGAAAGACAAGTTTATCTATATATCTGCCTAGCCACCCGTGATCGACTAGTTATACCGCAAATTAGTTAAAATCTCCCGGAATTTAGAGCGAGCGTGCATTGTGAGACTGAGATTGTGTTCCAAAGCGCGTATCGCGCTCGCGCACGGCAGAGAGCTCGGAAAGCGAGCGAGAGACCTTGCGTGTGCAGAGAGCATCCTGCTACCCCGTCAATGTACGCCATACATTTTCATAAAAAAAGCCAATATTTGAAATCTACACAGTTGATTTCTCACATCAAATGTTCTCAGAAGTGAATTTAGTGATGAAATAGCATACAAAATTGTAGAAAAACGACTTACTGCTGTCCTGCCTTTCTCTGCTTCCCGCTCCTTCCTCGAATGCCGAAATGAATGCTGGGATATTTCTGCCGTCAAGTTCACACAAGTTACCAACCGATGCATCCTCTGTAAAATGGGCGTGTCAAGAACACTTCCGCAATTTTTAACCGTTCTTGCCAAAATGCAAACTTGTGTATTGGGACAGTACTTGGGCCACAAAAGATGACGTTTCACAAGTCCACAAGAACACAAGTACAGACAAGAACGCATATTGAGAAACGGTCCTAGATTGTACCTTTTTTTTGCGGTGGATGAGACGGGATTCCAGCAGATAGGTAAACAGGGCAGGTAAGCAGAGCAAGGCAGGCAAGCAGGTAAGTGGGTTGGTAGTATCAGACAAAGCATGGACTCCAGTAATCCAACAAACGACTGGTAAGTGATTGAAGAATGGTGGTTAAAAAAGGCACAACTTAATATCAAATGAATGTCCAAGTAGTGTTCAATAGCGATTCAAAAGCGATGTAAAGAACTGTATGCTTAATACGTTCCAACAGCTTCCTTGTTCTTTTTCTTTTTAGAAAGGTGAGAGGCGGTGTAAGAAATTATAGTCTGCTCCGATCCAACTTCCACTCCAATATATATATGTAAATGTTCCTTCACTTAAAAGAGCTTATTTATCATAGAGACAATTCCTTCTAATCTCCACCTATAGCATGGGAGCGACAGCGGGCAATCGAGAACCATCTTGATTAAAGGGACTTCAAGTAGATCTTATCACCTTAACATTTGGCCGTTCTGATTTAATCAAATATCAAAGATGTGATCATAGAGGGCTACCACTTTTGTTTCTATCCTCAATTTACATTTAAGACAGAGCTTCGTTTACATGGAGCAATATATCAGCCTCACAAGCTACTATATTGATGCCGATTTCCGTTTGAATACCAAATGCCTCCAAACGGCATTTATTCCCGAAGACCATACGAGTCAAAACATCGCCAATGGACTGAGGGAAGCTTTGGCTGCATGGGGTTTAAACGAAGAAAAGCTAATCTGCATCACTTTGGACAATGCCTCAAACATAAAGCTGGCGGCTGAGCTAAATGGATGGATAAGGCTTCAGTGCTTCGGGCACAGACTCCACGAGGCTATAGGTGGGTGAGATGGGAAGGGACATATGACATGCGGTGATTTAATTATATGTAAAACAACAGCAACAACAATACTAGGAATACTAATAAATAATATTACATTGTGTCGTAACTACACGCGACGTGATGCCGCAACGCGTGATAAAAAGTTTCTTTGCCATGTTAATCTGAGTTTTTGTTTTTGACACGCGACGATTCTATTTTAGAAACGGTTTCTATTTTTCTGCGACGTTGTGCTGGAACAACAAACACAAAGTGTGGCAATGATAATCTCAGGTAATGTTTATGTGCTTTATTTAATGTTAAAAGCGTGTAATGTGACTTTGAATATCTTTTAGGGCTCCCAGCTTTGTAGCTGTAAAAGCAAGAATGGATAATTCAAATCGTCGTGTCTAGTGTGAACAGACAAATTATTTGTCGCTGGAATCTTATCACATCGCGTCTGGTTAGGACACGGTGTTAGGCTACTTCTAGCTTAGGCTAGTACTAGACTAGCCTACTACTATTATATACTATTATACTATAACAATAATAATATTAATAATAACAACACACACACCACAAATGGAAAATAATGCTTTGATGAAGGTTGTGATAAATCATAGTGATGCTAAATATGTATTTGTTGTAATCTTAGAGAATGCAATGAAGGATCCCAGGATTGACGGCGCGATGGGCAAGAAGGTGGTCAGTAGCTTTTCCTACAGTTGGAAAAAGAAGAGGGCTCTGACAAAGGCTCAGAGGCAGATTAACCTGCCTGAACACTCGCTAAAGACCGAATGCCAGACTAGATGGGGATCTAGGCAGGCTGTGGTCGACAGAGTCCTTGAACAACAGAAGGCCATTGCCCAGGTTTTCTCTAGTGACCAGAAGGCTAGACATCTCACCCTCACATGGCAGGATATTGATGTGGTTACCCTCTGGTTGAGTTCACTGATGCCCTTTCTGGAGAGAAATATGTCAGTGTTTCTTTCCTGAAACCAACCCTCCACCTCTTCAATAACCAAATATTGGAAGTGCAGGAGGAAGACACATACCTTGCCAAAAGCATCAAACTGAAGATAGTAGATTATCTCAATGACAAATACAGTGACACAGCAACACAATAACTGCTTGACATGGCCTCTGCCCTGGTTCAAACTTAAATGTCAATGAAGACAACCGAGGGTCCATTGAAGACAGACTGATAGCAGAGATGAAGACTGTCATGGTAATAATAATAGTAATGATAATAAAAGATTTTGTTCTTCCACAACGGTTAAAAATAAAAATTCCTAAATCCCCAAATGTATAATTTGTTCCCTCCAGGAGAACGTCCCTCTTGAGACTGCTGAGGACACTAGAGAAGGACCTAGACAGCTTCTTCAAGGTCACTACAGTCACACCTCCTCAGCAACAGGACCAGGCCATAGCTAGTCTTACCTCCAGAGGGAAATACTGGATGCTGAGGAAGAACCACTGAAGTTGTGGACGGAATCCCAGAGGATATACCCTCGGCTTTCAAACCTGGCAAGAAAATACCTCTGCGTTCCAGCTACAAGTTCCTCTTCAGAGAGGGTCTTTAGCACAAGTGGAAACATTGTCACCTGCTTGCGTTCATCCAGATCATGTTAACAGACTGGTGTTTCTGGCTAGAAACCTTTGAGAGATCATTTTAACAATCCTACCAGCATGTTGACTTATATTGTCTTTAGTTAACTTATTTGCTGTTAATGCTGGAGCCTGATGGTGGGCCAAAGTACAAATATCATGCCCAAATTCATTAAAATGTCTAGCCACAGGTGACTTAAACTCGTGATTACATTGTTACTTTTGTGTTCGTGTAATCTTATTAACTCTCTTTTTGTTTTACCAACATAAGGAAGTACACAACAAAGGACGTACGGCAAGTAATTCTCCCTCTCAAGAGAGAATATCTTGCCAGTCCGTGGATGTGGAAAAGAATTACCTGTAATCATCACATTACAATTCGCGCAACTCCTACAAGGGAAATTGCCCGGATCAAGGGCTGTAAGCCAATTGATAGGCGGAGTGTAAGAATCAGCTCTAATCAGCCTATCTCTCAAATTATGCGACCTCTTATGGGCAAAAAGTGGAGGGTTTTGAAAAGACTGGCCGATCTGTGTATCACTAAATAAAACATGCCAATGCTTATTCACTATTGATGTAATCTTACCCGGAAGGGGAGAAAATGTCATAGATAAGACAACTCGATTATCTGAAATGGCTGTTTTTTTCTGAAAAATGTATTCTCGTTCAATGCCACGTACCCTGTCCAAACTTGAGTCGAGATTTGTATTAACGTAACCTTTAGAAAGGAAACGGTCATATACTATTTTCACCTGGTTCTCGAATTCTTCATCAGTACCTCCTTATATGCAAAAACTGACTATATGGGATTTTTCCATAGATGGAGGATGGTAACTTTTAGAATGTAGAAAATTATTCTTATCTGTGGATTTACGAAATACTGTCGCCTGTAGAGCCTGTCCAGTAGAGCTAAAAATCTTAACGTCAAGAAAGGATATAGAAGACATACTGTATTCCAAGGAAAATCGTATGGAGTCAAATCTGGAATTGAAAAATTCATGAAATTTATTAAGTTTTTCAACTGTTCCACTAAAAATGAAAAACACATCATCAATATACCGAAACCAACATTTCAAAAAGTGGTGGAAAATATTACTTGGAGGATAAACAAAGTCTGCTTCAATCTTGCCCATAAATAAGTTCGCATAATTAGGTTTCGGGAAACACTGACTCGTTGAACTGCTTATAACGACGGAACTTGCGACCATAGTTGGCTAACGATGCTTTCTGGAAACACACCCCAGGTCTGTTTAAACCTGCTGTCCAAGGATTTGCAGTCCTAATTTAGATTAGTGTGCCTCAATATTAATGTTGAGCCCCTGCTCTTGGACTGTGTACTACAGGCACTATTAGGCTCCTGTCATGAAACCTTTGGGGCAACAACTCGGGCTCATGTGGGAATGTCACGAGGCCCCAACCAGGCCCCGGTACACCATTGTTCTTTTAGCCTTGTTTCCATGGACGCTAAAGCTATGCCTGTGTGTTGCTCCTTTGCTGTGATTTGTGTTCAGTCAGTCCAGGGCTTGTGGATCTCGTGATTTCTATGCAGAGAACAAAATGGATGTGTCTGCTTATACTGTTTACATGCTCTGTGAGACTGACTTTGGTTCAACTGTCTAGCTAATGTTCTACAAGTGTGCAGCTGTTATCAGACTGCCTGCAATGTTTATACACATACATCGTTATTACAACAACAGAAATGGTCCAGCTTCTGCTGATATATGAGTCAAATAAAGCTAAACACATTGCTTTTGTTTACTTTAATCCCCAAAATCTGCATTAGGTTACACTAATTGATTTACGATAAATGTCTGGTGTTTTAGGGCACATCTGGTATGAGTCTGCTAATGGAGGGAAGGGAGAGTTTGTGAATATGCGGAATTCATGTTGAATCTTCCTGTTTATGACGCGTGTGTTTGTGCATGTCAAAAGCATTTGACCGTAGGAAAAAAAAACCCTCTTTAATATACAATGAGATAAAATTGTGTGTTTATGTAAGTGGCGTTTATGTGTGTGATGTTGCATGTGCGCCGGACATCGGATCTGTTGCTCGCCACATTCCACGCTTGCAGGTGGTCTGTCCGCGCTCGGGGTCAAGCAGGGGATTTCATATTTCATAGGAACGCAGCATGCTCTGGACAGCATCATTGAGTCCACATGGAAAGCAGAACGCTCTTCTGTGAACACTTGGCTCGAAGCCGCTGCCCTTCGGCCCTCCTCTAGTGTGCACTCGCTCATACTCACTATTACAAGCTGGTCACGCAGGTACAGATGCTGGCAATGTCTTCCCAGCTAACATAAACATGTTATAATATTGGGTAATACTTTATTTCGATAGTCCACTTTAGACATTCTGCTAAATATGAGTAACTTTGCACCAACATTTCCAACATTCCAACATTACCAACTAGTAATACAATCTGCTTAATATCTTCTAACTCTTTATTGTGATGGTCCTCCAACAGACATTCAAGTAACTTTACAACTGTATGTTAACTTATTTTAATCTTAACTTTACCAGTCTACTAATACTCTACTAATACTCTAATGAGAGTTAGTAGACATGTTGGTGCAACTTTACTTATAGTCAACAAAATGTGTAATATCGGCAATAAAAATAAAGTGAAACCGAATTTTGTGCTAATGTTTCAATTAAGTTATGAAAATGCTAATGTTTTAAAGGGGTCTTTGTGTCACATTATGTTCAGTTAGTTTCATTATCATGGACTTTTAGGTGGCTTTTCCACTGGGCTCGTTTGCTGCGGTCCGAGCCCGAGCGCGATTGTTCCCGGCGCCCCCCGCAGCGTTGGTCTGGTTTCACACTCAACTTGATTCTACCGAACCCTGGTGCGTTTGCGTGCATCTTACGTCATCGCAAACGTGCACGGCGCATTATAGAAAACAGAACGTGATATATGTTGTGTTTTTTATTAATTCGGTGCTATTATGCGCAGTTGAGTAAACAATACAGGTTTACTGTGAGTGTTCGTCACATAAGATGGCTTTCTGCTGCTTGCAAACAGACTCTTGAGGAGACAGTGGATTAAAAAAAAGTGTTACCCTGATTCCACGCGATGTGCGCGAATACAATGCAGGCTCAGTGTATCCAAGGTAAATCAACAACATTATCATCCCTTACATGTGTTTTATTTAACTAAATACATTATAATCAGCTAAAACACATGCGCAGGTCACTTTACTTCCTGAACAAGTGCGCACCCGAGTCCGTGCTGCTTTCACATTCACGCGAGCCACGGCACGGTTCGGAAGCAACCGAACTCAGACCACCTCCTCCAGGTAGTCTCGGGTTCGGTACCGCAGTGCGCACCCGGGTCCCATGACAGCGTTCACATTAGCGATTTTTCATGCGAACCGTGCCCCGTTCCGAACTAAACTGCCAGTGTGAAAGCCCCCTTAGTTTGTTTTCAAGTTCATCACGTGTTCCTTTGTTCAGTTTTCCCGCTCCTCGTTAATAGTTCATTTGTGTCAGCTGTGTTATATTAATCATCCTCATTTGTGTTTGCTATATAAATTGGTCCCTCACATTCATTCTCTGTCTGATCACCGTTACCCTAAGTGTGTGTTGCCCTGCCTTTTGGAGATTTGTCATTAAACGTCGTGTAGGAAGGTTATTCTTCTGTCTGCCTGAAACCACACGTGACACCTTGATTATGATTTCACTTTTTTACATTTACTTAGTGTGTAATGTTGCTGTTTTAGCATAAACAACATCTGTAAAGTTATGACGTTCAAAGCAAAGGGAGATAATTTTCTTTTCTTTCCGTCGGTGTATGAATGTGTGAGTGAATGGGTGAATGAGAGGCAAAATGTAAAGCGCTTTGGTGGCCATTGGGTCTATGAAAGCGTTATATAAATGCAGTCCATTTACCATTTTACAGAAATCGCTTTTTAAGGACTACAAAAAACGGCTGGTAGGGACTACAACAAGCTTCTTCCTGGGTTGGTGACATCACTAACCCTAAAATTTACATAAACCCCGTCCCCGGGAACATGGTGAGGCCATGTTGGGCTGCTTTAGAAAAAAGGAAGAGTTGTTGTCGCTGTTTTTTAAACCCCGGAAAAAAGTTTGTCCTCAGGCTGACGAACTTAGAGAGGTTGACATTTATTTGTAACACTATCTCTGAACATTATAACCTCAACATTGGTCTGTGCGCTGCACATTTTATGAAGAACAACAGACAGACAGAGTACAATGCAGGCTATACGCACAAAGGTTCTACTGAAAGATGTAGCCATTCCCATTTTCTTGGGATAATTTGTTGTTTATGGATCACAACTTGTAAGTATGTCTTATTATTTGTAGTTGTGTTTTCTATTAACAGTTCCAATCAGGGTGGGAATTATGTAATTTTAGGGGCAAGGCCATTTGGCCTCCACCTTTTCTTTTTTTTTAGGGGCACCAAGGCCATATGACAGGGCACAAAGGCCATTGAGTACAATTCGATGGTTTTCCCATTCAGATTGATACCATAACATCCCAATTTGGAATAAGACATGGATTATGACTTTTTAATAAAAAAACAAAAAAAAATTTAATGAGAGAGAGAGAGAACAACTATTAATTTACATTTTTTTTTACAAACAACTGTTAATTTAAATGCGCAAAGTGCACTCCCTTAATAATCCCTAAAAAGCTGACATCATCGCGATCTCAAACATCTGTTATTATCAATGAAGCTGATTGCACAATGAATATTTCATAATATCTACACTTTGTTATAATCAGAGGATTTTGGTTTTGAACGGTGATGGGAGTCTATCTTAAATGCTTCTGATTGGCCATTGTGTTTAAGAAATCAACACATACGTCTGTGATAGGCTACATCGCTCAACGCTGCAAACATGTTACAAATAGAAAGTCTGGCCTGTAAATAGTCTCAATTTTTAGGGCCCGAGCACCGATGGTGTGAGGACCCTCTTGGAATTGCTCTGTTTATTATTATTAGGGCCCAAGCCTGAAAAGGCGAAGGCCCTATTGTTTTCCTAAGGATTATTAGGGCCCAAGCCTGAAAAGGCGAAGGCCCTATTGTTTTCCTAAGGATTATTAGGGCCCAAGCCTTGAAAAGGCGAAGGCCCTATTGTTTTCCTTAGGATTATTTATTAGGGCCCAAGCCTGAAAAGGCGAAGGCCCTATTGTTTTCCTAAGGATTATTTATTATTCTTTTTATTAGGGCCCAAGCCTGAAAAGGCGAAGGCCCTATTGTTTTCCTAAGGATTATTATTTAGGATTATTATTATTATTATTTTACTACCTTTTGGGCACTTTTGGGGGCCTTAACGTGCTCGAAAACTCTTGAAACTTTGCACACATCTCAGAACCCGCGGCCATCAGGGCCGGGCTGAAGCTGGTACCCGGGCGTGGCAGGGGGGCTCGACAGCGCCCCCTGGAACGGGGTTTGAACACTTGGTCCATAAATCAAACACGCTTGCTTGTAATAATATGAAACTCAGTACACATATAGATCTCATCGGTTCATATATACTTCATGCTCTTACTTTTTACCCCAGCCCAACAGGAAGTCGGCTATTAAGGCTTGTTTGGAAAACGCATGCAATGGAATGTGAAATACTCCTCCTAGAGAATTCAAACACACGGCACGAAACTCGGTCAGCATGAAGTCAAGACACTGAGGATGAAAAGTTGCCAGGGGATTTTTGATATCTCGAACGGTTTGGCCGTGGCGAGGAAACGAAATTATGGCGAGAAACATGAAACAGGAAGTGTGTTATAACTACTGCATACATTAACTGATCTTGATGAAACTTCAGCAGTGTGTTCGTTGTAGGAGCCCGATCACATGGATGTGACTATTGTGACTCAAAGTTATAGCGCCACCAACTGGCAGCAGGAAGTGTGTCACTTTCAAAATGCTTTTAAATCACCCTCTTATTTTTACCCGATTTGCTTCAAACTTCATGTGCATAATGTAGACACACGCCAGATGTAGACCTGTGAAAGGATTATTGATATCTTTGATACTGTTGCCATGGCAATGCATCAAACATTAATATTCCTTTTTTTAAGCTTTTTCGTGCTTTTTTATGCTTTCGGGCACTTTTGGGGTTCTTAACGTGCTCGAAAACTCTTGAAACTTTGCACACGGGACAAAACCCACGGCCATCAGGGCCAGGCTGAAGCTGGTACCCGGGCGTGGCAGGGGGGCTCGACAGCGCCCCCTTGAATGGGTCCGACAATTTGGTCCATATATCCAACACGCTTTACCCTATTTGCTTCAAACTTGATGTGTATAATGTAGACACAAGCCAGATGTAGACCTGTGAAAGGATTGTTGATATCTTAGATGCTGTTGCCGTGACAACGCATCAAACTTTAATATTCTTTTTGGATACTTTTGAGATTCTTAGCGCACTTTTGGGGCCCTTAACATGCTCAAAAACTCTTGAAACTTTGCACACGGGTCAGAAACCGCGGCCATCAGGGCCGGGCTGAAGCTGGTACCCGGGCGTGGCAGGGGGGCTCGACAGCGCCCCCTGGAACGGGGTCCAAAAACTTGGTCCATAAATCAAACAGGCTTTACCCGATTTGCTTCAAACTTGATGTGTATAATGTAGACACACGCCAGATGTAGACCTGTGAAAGGATTGTTGATATCTTAGATGCTGTTGCCGTGACAACGCATCAAACTTTAATATTCTTTTTGGATACTTTTGAGACTCTCAGCGCACTTTTGGGGCCCTTAACATGCTCAAAAACTCTTGAAACTTTGCACACGCGTCAGAACCCGCGGCCATCAGGGCCGGGCTAAAGCTGGTACCCGGGCGTGGCAGGGGGGCTCGACAGCGCCCCCTGGAACAGGGTCGGAAAACTTGGTCCATAAATCAAACACGCTTGAATGTAATAATATGAAACTTGGTACACATATAGATCTCATCGATTCATATATCTTTTGTACTTTTACTTTTTACCCCAGCCCAACAGGAAGTCGGCTATTATGGTTTGTTTGGAAGCATATGCCCCTGGAATTCGATATACTCCTCCTAGAGAATTCAACCAATCGCCACGAAACTTGGTCAGCATGAAGTCAAGACACTGAGGATGAAAAGTTGCCAGGGGATTTTTGATATCTCGAACGGTTTGGCCGTGGTGAGGAAACGAATTTATGGCGAATAATGGAAACAGGAAGTGTGTTATAACTTCTGCAAAAATTAACTGATCTTGATGAAACTTCAGCAGTGTGTTCGCTGTAAGAGTCCAATAACATGGATGTGACTATTGTGAGTCAAAGTTATAGCGCCACCAACTGGCAGCAGGAAGTGTGTCACTTCCTAAAGGCTTTGAAATCACCCTTTTATTTTTACCCGATTTGCTTCAAACTTGATGTGTATAATGTAAACACACAGCAGATGTAGACCTGTGAAAGGATTATTGATATCTTAGATACTGTTGCCGTGACAACGCATCAAACTTTTATATTCTTTTTGGATGCTTTTGAGACTCTTAACGCACCTTTGGGGCCCTTAACGTGCTCAAAAACTCTTGAAACTTTGCACACGGGTTAGAACCTGGGGCCATTAGGGCTGGGCTGAAGCTGGTACCTGGGCGTGGCAGGGGGGCTCGACAGCGCCCCCTGGAATGGGGGTCTGAAAACTTGGTCCATAAATCAAACAGGCTTTACCCGATTTGCTTCAAACTTGATGTGTATAATGTAGACACACGCCAGATTTAGACCTGTGAAAGGATTGTTGATATCTTAGATGCTGTTGCCGTGACAACGCATCAAACTTTAATATTCTTTTTGGATACTTTTGAGACTCTCAGCGCACTTTGGGGGCCCTTAACGTGCTCAAAAACTCTTGAAACTTTGCACACGCGTCAGAAGCCGCGGCCATCAGGGCCGGGCTAAAGCTGGTACCCGGGCGTGGCAGGGGGGCTCGACAGCGCCCCCTGGAACGGGGTCCGAAAACTTGGTCCATAAATCAAACACGCTTGCATGTAATAATATGAAACTCAGTACACATATAGATCTCATCGGTTCATATATCCATTGTACTTTTACTTTTTACCCCAGCCCAACAGGAAGTCGGCTATTATGGTTTGTTTGGAAGCGTATGCCCCTGGACTTCGATATACTCCTCCTAGAGAATTCAACCAATCGCCACGAAACTCGGTCAGCATGAAGTCAAGACATTGAGGATGAAAAATTGACAGGGGATTTTTGATATCTCGAACGGTTTGGCCGTGGCGAGGAAACGAAATTATGGCAAAAAAACGTGAAGCAGGAAGTGTGTTATAACTTAGTTCGTTTGACCTACAGTCACAAAACTCTATATTTATATTCTTCTCCTAGAGCCGAACAACTTTCTAATTTACAGTCATTAGCTTCGACCAAGAGAAAGTCAGATATTGTGGTTTGAATGTGGATTCTATGAATTTTTTCTCCCTCTCTCTCTGCGTCTGTCTGTATGTGTGTGTGTGTGAGGGGGAGGGGAGGGCTCTGTGGGTGATAAACACTGAATCATACATAGAGCTATACTGCCCTCTTGTGTCCAAAATTATATTTATGAATGAAATCGCTGTGTACGCGCATCGTTATGAATGCACGTGCAGCCGTTAGTTTCATTTTAAAATGCTTGAATTGTGAGTTCAATAGCCTATTATTCTTCATGGAAAACACAACAACAAAACAGTATAATGACAGATTCTCTTAAATAGCTGCTTTTACACACAATATTCCTTCATCATCTATTCAGTCAGCTCTTTACTCTCGTGTTTTATGAAATTTGACTACTGCTGCTGATCTTTGCTGGGACTCACACACACACACACACACACACACACACACACACACACCAAATTATATATTTAAATCTGCATATTGTAATATCTGCAGGGCATCCTCTAGTCTAGTTTTATTAAATATATAGTTCATCTTTCATTTTTTATTTCTAAATTTTATCAATATTTTGAATAATAAGACACTATAGGGCTGCTAATTGTCCTAGGTAGGGCTGATCAAATTAAATATTTTACACTGAAAAAGTACAATGCATTATATAATGTTATGAGATTGTTTTAAATATAAGTTTGTTGACTATTGTTGGAAAGAATGATACTTTTAAACACTAAACCACCATTAGGTGTCGCCAGGCGACCGTCTTAATGAGCGAGTCATTAATTCATTCGTTCAAACGATTCGCTCACATGCTCATGAAGTGACTCTCAGAGTGAATTGAATCATGAATCATGTCATCATATCGTGAGGCAGCAGAGACTGAAAACAGCGCGAGTGCTGCTCATGCTTCAGTGTGTGTGTGTGTGTGTGAGAGAGAGAGAGAGGTAGCTAACGTTAAATGAAACCGTGCGTCTGCGCCATTCATTCACACAAAGACAAGCAGTGTTAATATTTAAATAGTATTTTTGCAGTTTAATATACACAGACACTATTTTGTGCTTTATATAGGCTACAGTGCTCCTAGTAAAAAAGTTAGTCTGGAGCCCCGCGCTTAGATAAACACAGAAGTGACTGAAAGCAACTCCTATGAGTGGGTACCGAATATACCCGGTAGCAATGTATTGTTTGCTTTAAATAAAATTAAGATTGTATGTTTTGTGATTAAAGCTGAATGAATTTAAAATTAATGTGCTATATATATATATATATATATATATATATATATATATATATATATTAGATCAATATGTTATCCTTAAAAATGTTATCAACACTAACTTTATTCTCATCTGATTTATAAACAACTTATTTCTGTATAAAATAAAAAATCCAGAATAATCCAGACCAACCAGAGCGCACTATTCTTATAACATCATCAGTGCTGAAGCGGAACTACCAGAGCTGTTCAGCAGATAGCGAGCAGATGCAGCATATGTGTTGTAATGAGGCAGGGTCAGGCTAGGGGAATCCATTTGTAGCTTTTTATTAAGAATGGTCAAGACAGGCAGGGTGAACAATGGCAAACAGGGCAGAACAGAAAAGGCAGAGACAAACCAGGTTGACAGGTGCTGCAAAACATATTGACCTATGACATTAAAAATTATTCTAAATTTAAATGATCTCATATATGTGGCTATTGTGGTTCACGATCATAGGCCCTGTCCCAGATGGCACACTTCATATGAATTTTCGGTCTTGTGTACTTATTTCATGTGTCCGTTAAATCCATGTAGGATGTAGGGTGTTTTATTTTTCATTTTAGGTTTCAGAAGGTTGCTCACGCATACTTTGTGGTTGATATGTGCCCTTGATGCACACTTTTGCAGAGCCCACACTGATGCAAGCTCTACAGCACACTTCTTTTCGACAGTCAAAGCGGGGTAACGTTTTTGCACGTCGTGCACAATAACCCTAAAGGCACCAGGGTGGCGGTGCCACCGGGCCGTTTATATATATATATATATATATATATATATATATATATATATATAAATATAGCTGCGAGCAGCGATGAAGGGCCAAAGCTGGCGGAACCGCCACCCCGGTGCCTTTAGGTACTAAAGGCACCGGGGTTGCGGTGCCACCGGCTTGGGCCCGTAATCGCTGCTCGCAGCTATATTTATATATATTTATTATTATTCTTCTTATTATTTTACTACCTTTTTGGCACTTTTGGAGCCCTTAACGTGCTCGAAAACTCTGGAAACTTTGCACACAGATCAGAACCCGCGGCCATCAGGGCCGGGCTGAAGCTGGTACCCGGGCGTGGCAGGGGGGCTCGACAGCGCCCCCTGGAACGGGTTTTGAACACTTGTCCATATATCAAACACGCTTGCATGTAATAATCTGAAACTCGGTACACTTATAGATCTCATCGGGCCGAACAACTTTCGCGCTCTAAGTTTTACGTCAGCCCAACAGGAAGTCGGTTATTATGGGTTTGGAAAGTCATTTTCTATATTTTTCTTACGACTATTTGGGCAATTTTGGGGCCCTTAACATGCTCAAAAACTCTTGAAACTTTGCACATGGGTCAGAACCCGTGGCCATCAGGGCTGGGCTGAAGCTGGTACCTGGGCGTGGCAGGGGGGCTCGACAGCGCCCCCTGGAACGGGGTCCGAAAACTTGGTCCATAAATCAAACACGCTTGCATGTAATAATATGAAACTCGGTACACATATAGATCTCATCGGTTCATATATCCTTTGTACTTTTACTTTTTACCCCAGCCCAACAGGAAGTCGTCTATTAAGGGTTGTTTGGAAAACGCATGCAATGGAATTCGATATACTCCTCCTAGAGAATTCAACCAATCGCCACGAAACTCGGTCAGCATGAAGTCAAGAGATTGACGATGAAAAGTTGCGAGGGGATTTTTGATATCTCGAACGGTTTGGCCGTGGCGAGGAAACGAATTTATGGCGAATAATGGAAACAGGAAGTGTGTTATAACTTCTGCATACATTAACTGATCTTGATGAAACTTCAGCAGTGTGTTTGTTGTAAGAGTCCG
Organism: Semotilus atromaculatus; assembly: GCA_031834385.1. Taxonomy (NCBI): domain Eukaryota; kingdom Metazoa; phylum Chordata; class Actinopteri; order Cypriniformes; family Leuciscidae; genus Semotilus; species Semotilus atromaculatus. Next base: position 4,783,920 of record JAULUF010000032.1, on the reverse strand, counting down.
ATCACATGGATGTGACTATTGTGAGTCAATGTTATAGCGCCACCAACTGGCAGCAGGAAGTGTGTCACTTTCAAAATGCTTTGAAATCACCCTCTTATTTTTACCCGATTTGCTTCAAACTTTATGTGTATAATGTAAACACACGCCAGATGTAGACTTGTGAAAGGATTATTGATATGGATGTTTCTGAGAATTTTCTCTCCCTCTCTCTCTGTCTCTGTGTGTGAGGGATTTGTCTATTGCTTTTAATGGATTTCAAGGTTTCAGGGGCTTTTGGGGCTCTTAACGTGCTCAAAAACTCTTGAAATTTTGCACACAGGTCAGAACCCACGGCCATCAGGGCCGGGCTGAAGCTGGTACCCGGGCGTGGCAGGGGGGCTCAACAGCGCCCTCTTGAACGGGGTCCGACAATTTGGTCCATATATCCAACACGCTTGCATGAATTAATATGAAACTCAGTACACATATAGATCTCATCGGGCCGAACATCTTACCCCCGGTCAAGTTTTACGCCAGCCCAACAGGAAGTCGGCTATTATGGGTTGTTTGGAAAACGCTTGCTGTGGAATTTGAAGTACTACTCCTAGGCAATTCATTCAATCATCGCCAAACTCGGTGTGCATGATGTCAAGACTTTGAGGATGCTAAATTGCGGACGGACTTTTGATATCTCGAACGGTTTGGCCGTGGCGAGGAAATGAATTTTCATGGCTTAATAAGGACATATAAAGTGTGTTATAACTTAGTTAGTTTTACCTACAGTTACAAAACTCAGCGTGTATATTCTTCTCCTCAAGCCGAACAACTTTCTAATTTACAGTTATTAGCTCCGAACAACAGAAAGTCAGATAATTTGTTTTGAATATGGTCATTTTCTCTCTCTCTCTCTCTGAGCCAATATGGCAAGCCGTCTTAACATTTAATCATTTTAACCTACTAGTCTCTATTTTCATGCTACTAGTACTTATTTTTTAGATACTAGTATCTATTCCATTAAGTACTAGTACTTATTCATTAGCGACTAGTGCTTATTCTTTAGGTACTAGTGCCTATTCTTTAGATACTAGTGCTTATTCCTTAGGGACTAGTACCTTTTAAAAGATACTAGTACTTATTCATTAGATACTATATTAGTATCTAAAAATACTAGTATCTAAAAAATAAGTACTAGTAGCATGAAAATAGAGACTAGTGGGTTTAAATGATTAAATGTTAAAACGGCTTGCCATAAGCCTACGTCTCTGTGTCTGTGCCTGTCTGTGTGTGTGTGTGTGTGTGTGTGTGTGTAGGGGGAGGAGGGCTAGATTAACTATTTCACTGCTGTGTGGTTTGGCCTGCATTAAAAAGGAACATAAATGTCTTAAGCCTTGTATTTTTTAAATAAGTTTTATTAATAAAGTAAAGGAATCACAGACTGTTTTTAAATGGGGTTGGATAAATATTTTTTTGTTTTTAAACTGTGTGTGCGTGCGTGCGTGCGTGCATGTGTGTGATTGTGCCTTGGTGTCTGTTACAGTTACAAGAGTTTAATCCTTGTTCAAATTTAAGTTTAAGGCCTTGTCTTTTTGAATCCATTTGCAGCTTTTTATTAAGAATGGTCAAGACAGGCAGGGTGAACAATGGCAAACAGGGCAGAACAGAAAAGGCAGAGACAAACCAGGTTGACAGGCAAAGGACAAAGACCTCCAGATAAATACTAGGCTTCTGGATTTACACATTTAAGTGCTACAAAACATATTGACATATGACATCCTATGACATTAAAAATGATTCTAAATTTAAATTATCTCATATATGTGGCTATTGTGGTTCACGATCATAGGCCCTGTCCCAAATGACACACTTCATATGAATTTTCGGTCTTGTGTACTTATTTCATGTGTCCGTTAAATCCATGAGACCGTAGGGTGTCTCATTTTTCATTTTAGGTTTCAGAAGGTTGCTCACGCATACTTTGTGGTTGATATGTGCCCTCGATGCGCACTTTTGCAGAGCCCACACTGATGCAAGCTCTACAGCACACTTCTTTTCGACAGTCAAAGCGGGGTTACGTTTTTGCACGTCGTGCACAATAACCCCAAAGGCACCGGGGTGGCGGTGCCACCGAGCCGTTTATATATATATATATAAATATATATATAAATATAGCTGCGAGCAGCGATGAAGGGCCAAAGCTGGCGGAACCGCCACCCCGGTGCCTTTAGGTAACTAAAGACACCGGGGTTGCGGTGCCACCGGCTTGGGCCCGTAATCGCTGCTCGCAGCTATATTTTATTATTCTTTTTATTATTATTCTTCTTATTATTTTACTACCTTTTTGGCACTTTTGGGGCCCTTAACGTGCTCGAAAACTCTGGAAACTTTGCACACAGATCAGAACCCGCGGCCATCAGGGCCGGGCTGAAGCTGGTACCCGGGCGTGGCAGGGGGGCTCGACAGCGCCCCCTGGAACGGGTTTTGAACACTTGTCCATATATCAAACACGCTTGCATGTAATAATCTGAAACTCGGTACACTTATAGATCTCATCGGGCCGAACAACTTTCGCGCTCTAAGTTTTACGTCAGCCCAACAGGAAGTCGGTTATTATGGGTTTGGAAAGTCATTTTCTATATTTTTCTTACGACTATTTGGGCAATTTTGGGGCCCTTAACATGCTCAAAAACTCTTGAAACTTTGCACATGGGTCAGAACCCGTGGCCATCAGGGCTGGGCTGAAGCTGGTACCTGGGCGTGGCAGGGGGGCTCGACAGCGCCCCCTGGAACGGGGTCCGAAAACTTGGTCCATAAATCAAACACGCTTGCATGTAATAATATGAAACTCGGTACACATATAGATCTCATCGGTTCATATATCCTTTGTACTTTTACTTTTTACCCCAGCCCAACAGGAAGTCGTCTATTAAGGGTTGTTTGGAAAACGCATGCAATGGAATTCGATATACTCCTCCTAGAGAATTCAACCAATCGCCACGAAACTCGGTCAGCATGAAGTCAAGAGATTGACGATGAAAAGTTGCGAGGGGATTTTTGATATCTCGAACGGTTTGGCCGTGGCGAGGAAACGAATTTATGGCGAATAATGGAAACAGGAAGTGTGTTATAACTTCTGCATACATTAACTGATCTTGATGAAACTTCAGCAGTGTGTTTGTTGTAAGAGTCCGATCACATGGATGTGACTATTGTGAGTCAATGTTATAGCGCCACCAACTGGCAGCAGGAAGTGTGTCACTTTCAAAATGCTTTGAAATCACCCTCTTATTTTTACCCGATTTGCTTCAAACTTTATGTGTATAATGTAAACACACGCCAGATGTAGACTTGTGAAAGGATTATTGATATGGATGTTTCTGAGAATTTTCTCTCCCTCTCTCTCTGTCTCTGTGTGTGAGGGATTTGTCTATTGCTTTTAATGGATTTCAAGGTTTCAAGGGCTTTTGGGGCTCTTAACGTGCTCAAAAACGCTTGAAATTTTGCACACAGGTCAGAACCCACGGCCATCAGGGCCGGGCTGAAGCTGGTACCCGGGCGTGGCAGGGGGGCTCAACAGCGCCCCCTTGAACGGGGTCCGACAATTTGGTCCATATATCCAACACGCTTGCATGAATTAATATGAAACTCAGTACACATATAGATCTCATCGGGTTGAACATCTTACCCCCGGTCAAGTTTTACGCCAGTCCAACAGGAAGTCGGCTATTATGGGTTGTTTGGAAAACGCTTGCTGTGGAATGTGAAGTACTACTCCTAGGCAATTCATTCAATCATCGCCAAACTCGGTGTGCATGAAGTCAAGACATTGAGGATGCTAAATTGCGGACGGATTTTTGATATCTCGAACGGTTTGGCCGTGGCGAGGAAATGAATTTTCATGACTAAAAAAGGACATATAAAGTGTGTTATAACTTAGTTAGTTTCACCTACAGTTACAAAACTCAGCGTGTATATTCTTCTCTTCAAGCCAAACAACTTTCTAATTTAAAGTCATTATCTCCGACCCTCAGAAAGTCAGATATTGTGGTTTGAATGTGGATTTCTTGAAATGGTATCTCTCTCTGTCTCTCTCTGACAGAGAGAGGGCCTCCTCCCATTCTGTGTGTGTGTGTGTGTGTGTGTGTGTGGCTGTCTGTGTGGGGAGGGAGGGAGGGAGGGAGGGAGGGAGGGGGAGGGAGGGGTGGTGTCTGTGTTTATGTGTGTGTGTATGTGTGTGGCTGTCTGTCTGTTACAGTGACAAGAGATTAAGCCTTTCATTGCTGTGTGATTTTTCCTGCATTAAAGGATAAATAAATCTCTAAGGCCTTGTCTTTTTGCATAACAATTTTATATTTTTATAAATTACAAAATATGCATAGAACTCAGATCTTTTAAATGTATAGTTTGCTTTAAATAAAATTAAGATTGTATTGGTAATTGAAGCTGTATGAATTTAAAATGAATGTGCTATATTTCAGAACAATAGATTTGTTTTCCTTAAAATTGTAAAACACTAACTTTATTCTCATCTGAATTACAAATAATTTATTTCTGTATAAAATAATACTATGACTCAAAACACATTTGATGTTTCTTTTTTAATAAATGTAGAATGTTTAACTTAAAAATAAACAGATTAGTGCTCTGTTTGAGGACAAGAAATGAAAACCAATGCAATATGATGAATGTCCAAAAGATGGCACTCACAGACTGTTTTTAAATGAGGTTGGATAAATATTTTTTTGTTTTTAAACTGCGTGCGTGTGTGTGTGTGTGTGTGTGTGTGTGTGTGTGTGTGTGTGTCTTGGTGTCTGTTACAGTTACAAGAGTTTAATCCTTGTTCAAGTTTAAGGCCTTGTCTTTTTGAATCCATTTGCAGCTTTTTATTAAGAATGGTCAAGACAGGCAGGGTGAACAATGGCAAACAGGGCAGAACAGAAAAGGCAGAGACAAATCAGGTTGACAGGCAAAGGACAAAGACCTCCAGATAAATACTAGGCTTCTGGATTTACACATTTAAGTGCTACAAAACATATTAACATATGACATCCTATGACATTACAGTTTTTCTCGATTGCTAAGACACATTTCTTGAAAGCTGCTCTCCTTTTCTCTAAACTGTGAACACAAAACCCAATTTTCAAGCTACATTCACAAAACCTCAGACTCTACTTGCAAAACCAAACTTTCACCTCAAAACAGTTCAATCTGTGCTCAAAACTGAACTATGTTGTCAAATCGTGCCCCGAGTCAATCAAAATTAAAAACACTACTGAACAGTCACTAAACACTACGTAGAAAAATAGAAAACACAATGCTCAGGACATGAAGCTTGAGAAATAAATGTTTATTGTTCACTGTAGGCTAAATGCATGTTGCAAAACAAAAAAAACCTGTGCATTTAGCACTTGTACATTTAGACAAAACAGAAATCTTGTGCATTTACACGTAGCACTTGTAAAAACAAACAGAAATCTAATGCGTTTGCCACTTGTGTACAGTAAGCCCAAACCAGTGCTCTCTGAACTGGCTTACTGTATATGTTCCCTCACATCATTAGCCACAAGTGTGATCAATTTTGAGTTGTTGTGTTCAAGTGGTGACGCCTGTGCTTTAATTGTGTTTGACTTTTGTCACCTGTGCTCACCATTATGCAGCACGTGTGCATCACAATGAAAATGTGTTGACAAGTTGTGTCTAAACAGGTGAAAAGTGCTTATGGTTTTGCCAAAAGAGTGATTGATTCAATCAGTGGGTTCAGGCAACTGAGCATTTGGTTCAGACAATAGGGTTTAGTGTTTTAGCAATTGAGAAAAACTGTAAAAATTATTCTAAATTTAAATTATCTCATATATGTGGCTATTGTGGTTCACAATCATAGGCCCTGTCCCAAATGGCACACTTCATATGAATTTTCGGTCTTGTGTACTTATTTCATGTGTCTGTTAAATCCATGAGACCGTAGGGTGTCTCATTTTCCATTTTAGGTTTCAGAAGGTTGCTCACGCATACTTTGTGGTTGATATGTGCCCTCGATGCGGACTTTTGCAGAGCCCACACTGATGCAAGCTCTACAGCACACTTCTTTTCGACAGTCAAAGCGGGGTTACGTTTTTGCACGTTGTGCACAATAACCCCAAAGGCACCGGGGTGGCGGTGCCACCGGGCTGTTTATATATATATATATATAAATATAGCTGCGAGCAGCGATGAAGGGCCAAAGCCGGTGGAACCGCCACCCCGGTGCCTTTAGGTACTAAAGGCACCGGGGTTGCGGTGCCACCGGCTTGGGCCCGTAATCGCTGCTCGCAGCTATATTTAGGGCCCAAGCCTGAAAAGGCGAAGGCCCTATTGTTTTCCTAAGGATTATTATTTAGGATTATTAGGGCCCAAGCCTGAAAAGGCGAAGGCCCTATTGTTTTCCTAAGGATTATTATTTAGGATTATTATTATTATTATTATTATTATTATTATTATTTTACTACCTTTTGGGCACTTTTGGGGGCCTTAACGTGCTCGAAAACTCTTGAAACTTTGCACACATCTCAGAACCCGCGGCCATCAGGGCCGGGCTGAAGCTGGTACCCGGGCGTGGCAGGGGGGCTCGACAGCGCCCCCTGGAACGGGGTTTGAACACTTGGTCCATAAATCAAACACGCTTGCATGTAATAATATGAAACTCAGTACACATATAGATCTCATCGGTTCATATATACTTCATGCTCTTACTTTTTACCCCAGCCCAACAGGAAGTCGGCTATTAAGGGTTGTTTGGAAAACGCATGCAATGGAATGTGAAATACTCCTCCTAGAGAATTCAAACACACGGCACGAAACTCGGTCAGCATGAAGTCAAGACACTGAGGATGAAAAGTTGCCAGGGGATTTTTGATATCTCGAACGGTTTGGCCGTGGCGAGGAAACAAAATTATGGCGAGAAACGTGAAACAGGAAGTGTGTTATAACTACTGCATACATTAACTAATCTTGATGAAACTTCAGCAGTGTGTTCGTTGTAAGAGCCCGATCACATGGATGTGACTATTGTGAGTCAAAGTTATAGCGCCACCAACTGGCAGCAGGAAGTGTGTCACTTTCAAAATGCTTTTAAATCACCCTCTTATTTTTACCCGATTTGCTTCAAACTTCATGTGCATAATGTAGACACACGCCAGATGTAGACCTGTGAAAGGATTATTGATATCTTAGATACTGTTGCCATGGCAATGCATCAAACATTAATATTCCTTTTTTTAAGCTTTTTCATGCTTTTTTATGCTTTCGGGCACTTTTGGGGTTCTTAACGTGCTCGAAAACTCTTGAAACTTTGCACACGGGACAAAACCTGCGGCCATCAGGGCCAGGCTGAAGCTGGTACCCGGGCGTGGCAGGGGGGCTCGACAGCGCCCCCTTGAACGGGTCCGACAATTTGGTCCATATATCCAACACGCTTTACCCTATTTGCTTCAAACTTGATGTGTATAATGTAGACACAAGCCAGATGTAGACCTGTGAAAGGATTGTTGATATCTTAGATGCTGTTGCCGTGACAACGCATCAAACTTTAATATTCTTTTTGGATACTTTTGAGATTCTTAGCGCACTTTTGGGGCCCTTAACATGCTCAAAAACTCTTGAAACTTTGCACACGGGTCAGAAACCGCGGCCATCAGGGCCGGGCTGAAGCTGGTACCCGGGCGTGGCAGGGGGGCTCGACAGCGCCCCCTGGAACGGGGTCCGAAAACTTGGTCCATAAATCAAACAGGCTTTACCCGATTTGCTTCAAACTTGATGTGTATAATGTAGACACACGCCAGATGTAGACCTGTGAAAGGATTGTTGATATCTTAGATGCTGTTGCCGTGACAATGCATCAAACTTTAATATTCTTTTTGGATGCTTTTGAGACTCTCAGCGCACTTTTGGGCCCCTTAACGTGCTCAAAAACTCTTGAAACTTTGCACACGGGTCAGAACCGGCAACCATCAGGGCCGGGCTGAAGCTGGTACCCAGGCGTGGCAGGGGGGTTTGACAGCGCCCCCTGGAACGGGGTCCAAAAACTTGGTTCATAAATCAAACACGCTTGCATGTAATAATATGAAACTCGGTACACATATAGATCTCATCGGTTCATATATCCTTTGTACTTTTACTTTTTACCCCAGCCCAACAGGAAGTCGGCTATTAAGGCTTGTTTGGAAAACGCATGCAATGGAATTCGATATACTCCTCCTAGAGAATTCAACCAATCGCCACGAAACTCGGTCAGCATGAAGTCAAGAGATTGACGATGAAAAGTTGCCAGGGGATTTTTGATATCTCGAATGGTTTGGCCGTGGCGAGGAAACGAATTTATGGCGAATAATGGAAACAGGAAGTGTGTTATAACTTCTGCATACATTAACTGATCTTGATGAAACTTCAGCAGTGTGTTCGTTGTAAGAGTCCGATCACATGGATGTGACTATTGTGAGTCAATGTTAAAGCGCCACCAACTGGCAGCAGGAAGTGTGTCACTTTCAAAATGCTTTGAAATCACCCTCTTATTTTTACCCGATTTGCTTCAAACTTTATGTGTATAATGTAAACACACGCCAGATGTAGACTTGTGAAAGGATTATTGATATCTAAGATACTGTTGCCGTGACAACGCATCAAACGCATCAAACTTTAATATTCTTTGTGGATGCTTTTGAGACTCTTAGCATGCCTGAAATTGCTTAAAATTGCATGAAACTCGACAGACAGATCACATTTATTAGCCAGTAGACATGTGCAAAGTTTCAGAAACGGGCGTGGTGCAGGGGCTCAGTAGCGCCACCTTTTGACAAAAGTGGGGGTGTTAGTTATATAGTTTTACCTACAATCATAAAACTCGGTACGCATATTGTTCAGATCAAGCCGGACAACTTTCTAATTAACTGTCATTAGCTCCAAACAACAGCAAGTCAGATATTTAAGTTTGAATGTGGATGTATCTGAGAATTTTCTCTCCCTCTCTCTCTGTCTCTGTGTGTGAGGGATTTGTCTATTGCTTTTAATGGATTTCAAGGTTTCAGGGGCTTTTGGGGCTCTTAACGTGCTCAAAAACTCTTGAAATTTTGCACACAGGTCAGAACCCACGGCCATCAGGGCCGGGCTGAAGCTGGTACCCGGGCGTGGCAGGGGGGCTCAACAGCGCCTTCTTGAACGGGGTCCGACAATTTGGTCCATATATCCAACACGCTTGCATGGATTAATATGAAACTCAGTACACATATAGATCTCATCGGGCCGAACATCTTACCCCCGGTCAAGTTTTACGCCAGCCCAACAGGAAGTCGGCTATTATGGGTTGTTTGGAAAACGCTTGCTGTGGAATTTGAAGTACTACTCCTAGGCAATTCATTCAATCATCGTCAAACTCGGTGTGCATGATGTCAAGACTTTGAGGATGCTAAATTGCGGACGGACTTTTGATATCTCTAACGGTTTGGCCGTGGCGAGGAAATTAATTTTCATGGCTTAATAAGGACATATAAAGTGTGTTATAACTTAGTTAGTTTTACCTACAGTTACAAAACTCAGCGTGTATATTCTTCTCCTCAAGCCGAACAACTTTCTAATTTACAGTTATTAGCTCCGAACAACAGAAAGTCAGATATTTTGGTTTGAATATGGTCATTTTCTCTCTCTCTCTCTCTGAGCCAATATGGCAAGCCGTCTTAACATTTAATCATTTTAACCTACTAGTCTCTATTTTCATGCTACTAGTACTTATTTTTTAGATACTAGTATCTATTCCATTAAGTACTATTACTTATTCATTAGCGACTAGTGCTCATTCTTTAGGTACTAGTGCCTATTCTTTAGATACTAGTGCTTATTCCTTAGGGACTAGTACCTTTTAAAAGATACTAGTACTTATTCATTAGATACTATATTAGTATCTAAAAATACTAGTATCTAAAAAATAAGTACTAGTAGCATGAAAATAGAGACTAGTGGGTTTAAATGATTAAATGTTAAAACGGCTTGCCATAAGCCTACGTCTCTGTGTCTGTGCCTGTCTGTGTGTGTGTGTGTGTGTGTGTGTGTGTGTGTGTGTGTGTAGGGGGAGGAGGGCTAGATTAACCATTTCACTGCTGTGTGGTTTGGCCTGCATTAAAAAGGAAAATAAATGTCTTAAGCCTTGTATTTTTTAAATAAGTTTTATTAATAAAGTAAAGGAATCACAGACTGTTTTTAAATGGGGTTGGATAAATATTTTTTTGTTTTTAAACTGTGTGTGCGTGCGTGCGTGCATGTGTGTGATTGTGCCTTGGTGTCTGTTACAGTTACAAGAGTTTAATCCTTGTTCAAGTTTAAGTTTAAGGCCTTGTCTTTTTGAATCCATTTGCAGCTTTTTATTAAGAATGGTAAAGACAGGCAGGGTGAACAATGGCAAACAGGGCAGAACAGAAAAGGCAGAGACAAACCAGGTTGACAGGCAAAGGACAAAGACCTCCAGATAAATACTAGGCTTCTGGATTTACACATTTAAGTGCTACAAAACATATTGACATATGACATCCTATGACATTAAAAATGATTCTAAATTTAAATTATCTCATATATGTGGCTATTGTGGTTCACGATCATAGGCCCTGTCCCAAATGGCATACTTCATATGAATTTTCGGTCTTGTGTACTTATTTCATGTGTCCGTTAAATCCATGAGACCGTAGGGTGTCTCATTTTTCATTTTAGGTTTCAGAAGGTTGCTCACGCATACTTTGTGGTTGATATGTGCCCTCGATGCGCACTTTTGCAGAGCCCACACTGATGCAAGCTCTACAGCACACTTCTTTTCGACAGTCAAAGCGGGGTTACGTTTTTGCACGTCGTGCACAATAACCTCAAAGGCACCGGGGTGGCGGTGCCACCGGGCCGTTTATATATATATATATATATATATATATATATATATATATATATATAAATATAGCTGCGAGCAGCGATGAAGGGCCAAAGCTGGCGGAACCGCCACCCCGGTGCCTTTAGGTACTAAAGGCACCGGGGTTGCGGTGCCACCGGCTTGGGCCCGTAATCGCTGCTCGCAGCTATATTTATTATTATTATTATTATTATTTTACTACCTTTTGGGCACTTTTGGGGGCCTTAACGTGCTCGAAAACTCTTGAAACTTTGCACACATCTCAGAACCCACGGCCATCAGGGCCGGGCTGAAGCTGGTACCCGGGCGTGGCAGGGGGGCTCGACAGCGCCTTCTTGAACGGGGTTTGAACACTTGGTCCATAAATCAAACACGCTTGCATGTAATAATATGAAACTCAGTACACATATAGATCTCATCGGTTCATATATACTTCATGCTCTTACTTTTTACCCCAGCCCAACAGGAAGTCGGCTATTAAGGCTTGTTTGGAAAACGCATGCAATGGAATGTGAAATACTCCTCCTAGAGAATTCAAACACACGGCACGAAACTCGGTCAGCATGAAGTCAAGACACTGAGGATGAAAAGTTGCCAGGGGATTTTTGATATCTCGAACGGTTTGGCCGTGGCGAGTAAACGAAATTATGGCGAGAAACATGAAACAGGAAGTGTGTTATAACTACTGCATACATTAACTGATCTTGATGAAACTTCAGCAGTGTGTTCGTTGTAAGAGCCCGATCACATGGATGTGACTATTGTGAGTCAAAGTTATAGCGCCACCAACTGGCAGCAGGAAGTGTGTCACTTTCAAAATGCTTTTAAATCACCCTCTTATTTTTACCCGATTTGCTCCAAACTTCATAATGCATAATGTAGACACACGCCAGATGTAGACCTGTGAAAGGATTATTGATATCTTAGATACTGTTGCCATGGCAATGCATCAAACATTAATATTCCTTTTTTTAAGCTTTTTCATGCTTTTTTATGCTTTCGGGCACTTTTGGGGTTCTTAACGTGCTCGAAAACTCTTGAAACTTTGCACACGGGACAAAACCCACGGCCATCAGGGCCAGGCTGAAGCTGGTACCCGGGCGTGGCAGGGGGGCTCGACAGCGCCCCCTTGAACGGGTCCGACAATTTGGTCCATATATCCAACACGCTTTACCCTATTTGCTTCAAACTTGATGTGTATAATGTAGACACAAGCCAGATGTAGACCTGTGAAAGGATTGTTGATATCTTAGATGCTGTTGCCGTGACAACGCATCAAACTTTAATATTCTTTTTGGATACTTTTGAGATTCTTAGCGCACTTTTGGGGCCCTTAACATGCTCAAAAACTCTTGAAACTTTGCACACGGGTCAGAAACCGCGGCCATCAGGGCCGGGCTGAAGCTGGTACCCGGGCGTGGCAGGGGGGTTTGACAGCGCCCCCTGGAACGGGTTCCAAAAACTTGGTTCATAAATCAAACACGCTTGCATGTAATAATATGAAACTCGGTACACATATAGATCTCATCGGTTCATATATCCTTTATACTTTTACTTTTTACCCCAGCCCAACAGGAAGTGGGCTATTAGGGCTTGTTTGGAAAACGCATGCAATGGAATTCGATATACTCCTCCTAGAGAATTCAACCAATCGCCACGAAACTCGGTCAGCATGAAGTCAAGAGATGGACGATGAAAAGTTGCCAGGGGATTTTTGATATCTCGAACGGTTTGGCCGTGGCAAGGAAACGAATTTATGGCGAATAATGGAAACAGGAAGTGTGTTATAACTTCTGCATACATTAACTGATCTTGATGAAACTTCAGCAGTGTGTTCGTTGTAAGAGTCCGATCACATGGATGTGACTATTGTGAGTCAATGTTATAGCGCCACCAACTGGCAGCAGGAAGTGTGTCACTTTCAAAATGCTTTGAAATCACCCTCTTATTTTTACCCGATTTGCTTCAAACTTTATGTGTATAATGTAAACACACGCCAGATGTAGACTTGTGAAAGGATTATTGATATCTAAGATACTGTTGCCGTGACAACGCATCAAACGCATCAAACTTTAATATTCTTTTTGGATGCTTTTGAGACTCTTAGCATGCCTGAAATTGCTTAAAATTGCATGAAACTCGACAGACAGATCACATTTATTAGCCAGTAGACATGTGCAAAGTTTCAGAAACGGGCGTGGTGCAGGGGCTCAGTAGCACCACCTTTTGACAAAAGTGGGGGTGTTAGTTATATAGTTTTACCTACAATCATAAAACTCGGTACGCATATTGTTCAGATCAAGCCGGACAACTTTCTAATTAACTGTCATTAGCTCCAAACAACAGCAAGTCAGATATTTAAGTTTGAATGTGGATGTATCTGAGAATTTTCTCTCCCTCTCTCTCTGTCTCTGTGTGTGAGGGATTTGTCTATTGGTTTTAATGGATTTCAAGGTTTCAGGGGCTTTTGGGGCTCTTAACATGCTCAAAAACTCTTGAAATTTTGCACACAGGTCAGAACCCACGGCCATCAGGGCCGGGCTGAAGCTGGTACCCGGGCATGGCAGGGGGGCTCAACAGCGCCCTCTTGAACGGGGTCCGACAATTTGGTCCATATATCCAACACGCTTGCATGAATTAATATGAAACTCAGTACACATATAGATCTCATCGGGCCGAACATCTTACCCCCGGTCAAGTTTTACGCCAGCCCAACAGGAAGTCAGTTATTATGGGTTGTTTGGAAACTCATCCTCTGGAAAACGAAGTACTCCTCCTAGGTAATTCATTCGATAGCTATCAAACTCGTTGTGCGTGAAGTCAAGACATTGAGGATGCTAAATTGCGAACGGATTTTTGATATCTCGAACGGTTTGGTCGTGGCGATGAAACGAATTTATGACTAAAAAAGGACACATAAAGTGTGTTATAACATAGTTAGTTTTACCTACAGTTACAAAACTCGCCATAGATATTGTTCTCATCAAGCTGAACAACTTTCTAATTTATAATCATTAGCTCCAACCAACAGAAAGTAAGATATTGTGGTTTGAATGTGTATTCTGAGAATTTTCTCTCCCTCTCTCTGACAGATAGAGTGTCTGCTGCCATTCTGTGTGTGTGTGTGTGTATGTGTGGGAAGGGGGAGGGGGAGGGGGATTCTCTTCGGGTGATAGTTTAACCACAAAATCATAGATAGGGCTATACTGCCCTCTTGTGTTCAAAATTATATTTCTATATAAATATATTAGATATGTGACTGAGGATTTTGTGTTTTATTGCACCATAGACTGTAAAAAATAGGAGTGTACAAAAATATAAGTAAACAGTTTGCAGTTTGAATGATATTTTTTTTCTCATTTCAAAATTAGCGCATTTAAATCGCTAAAATGAAAATAAAATACTTACATCCAGTGCAGAGCGAGCATTTTACATCATTTGCTATGGAATAATGAACTAAAAAACGTTCGCTTTGTTCTGCTCGCTCCTCGCCGTGGACACACACCGTTATGACCGTGCAACCGTGCACTTAGTTTGAGTTTAAAATTAGTTCTGCATTAAAAGAATAAATAAATATCTAAGGCCTTGTCTTTTTGCATAGCACTTTATGGATATTTTTTTAATTAAAATGACAAAATATGCATAGAACATATCTATTTAATATATTGTTTGCTGTAAATAATGTTAATATTGTATGTTTGGTGATTCAAGCTGAATGAATTTAAAATGAATGTGCTATATTAGATCAATGTATATGTTTTCCTTAAAAATTTTATACACTAACTTTATTCTCATCAGAATTATAATTTTTTGTATAAAATACTACCATTAAAAAAAACTAATTTGATTTTTTTATTTTAATCAATGTAGAATGTGTAACTTAAAAATAAACAAATTAGTGCTCTGTTTGAGGACAAGAAACCAAAACCTATGCAATATGATCAATGTCCAAAAGATGGCACTCACAGACCGTTTTTAAATGGGGTTGGATAAATATTTTTTTTTGCTTTTAAACTGCATGTGTGTGTGTGTTACAGTGACAAGAGTTTAACCCTTGTTCAAGTTTAAGTTTTAAGGCCTTGTCTCTTTAATATAAAAAATATCTTTTTTTTAAAATTAAAACCCATATGTATTGTTTGCTTTAAATTAAATTAAGATTGTATGTTTTGTAATTGAACCTAAATTAATTTAAAATGAATGTGCTATATTTCAGATCAATATATTTGTTTTCCTTCATTTTAATCAACACTAACTTTATTCTCATCTGAATTAAAAATAACTTATTTCTGTATAAAATAAAAAATCCAGAATAATCCAGACCAACCAGAGCGCACTATTCCTACAACATCATCAGTGCTGAAGCGGAACTACCAGAGCCGTTCGGCAGATAGCGAGCAGATGCAGCATATGTGTTGTAACGAGGCAGGGTCAGGCCAGGGGGATCCATTTGCAGCTTTTTATTAAGAATGGTCAAGACAGGCAGGGTGAACAATGGCAAACAGGGCAGAACAGAAAAGGCAGAGACAAACCAGGTTGACAGGTGCTGCAAAACATATTGACCTATGACATCCTATGACATTAAAAACAATGCTAAATTAAATTTATCTCATATATGTGACTATTGTGGTTCACGATCATAGGCCCTGTCCCAGATGGCACACTTCATATGAATTTTCGGTCTTGTGTACTTATTTCATGTGTCCGTTAAATCCATGAGACCGTAGGGTGTCTCATTTTTCATTTTAGGTTTCAGAAGGTTGCTCACGCATACTTTGGGGTTGATATGTGCCCTCGATGCGCACTTTTGCAGAGCCCACACTGATGCAAGCTCTACAGCACACTTCTTTTCGACAGTCAAAGCGGAGTTACGTTTTTGGACGTCGTGCACAATAACCCTAAAGGCACCAGGGTGGCGATGCCACCGGCTTTATATATATATATATATATATAAATATAGCTGCGAGCAGCGATGAAGGGCCAAAGCCGGCGGTACCGCCACCCCGGTGCCTTTAGGTAACTAAAGGAACGGGGTTGCGGTGCAACCGGCTTGGGCCCGTAATCGCTGCTCGCAGCTATATTTATATATATATATTTATTATTATTTTACTACCTTTTGGGCACTTTTGGGGGCCTTAACGTGCTCGAAAACTCTTGAAACTTTGCACACATCTCAGAACCCGCGGCCATCAGGGTCGGGCTGAAGATGGTACCCGGGCGTGGCAGGGGGGCTCGACAGCGCCCCCTGGAACGGGGTTTGAACACTTGGTCCATAAACCAAACACGCTTGCATGTAATAATATGAAACTCAGTACACATATAGATCTCATCGACTCATATATACTTCATGCTCTTACTTTTTACCCCAGCCCAACAGGAAGTCGGCTATTAAGGGTTGTTTGGAAAACACATGCAATGGAATGTGAAATACTCCTCCTAGAGAATTCAAACACACGGCACGAAACTCGGTCAGCATGAAGTCAAGACACTGAGGATGAAAAATTGCCAGGGGATTTTTGATATCTCGAACGGTTTGGCCGTGGCGAGTAAACGAAATTATGGCGAGAAACGTGAAACAGGAAGTGTGTTATAACTACTGCATACATTAACTAATCTTGATGAAACTTCAGCAGTGTGTTCGTTGTAAGAGCCCGATCACATGGATGTGACTATTGTGAGTCAAAGTTATAGCGCCACCAACTGGCAGCAGGAAGTGTGTCACTTTCAAAATGCTTTTAAATCACCCTCTTATTTTTACCCGATTTGCTTCAAACTTCATGTGCATAATGTAGACACACGCCAGATGTAGACCTGTGAAAGGATTATTGATATCTTAGATACTGTTGCCATGGCAATGCATCAAACATTAATGTTCCTTTTTTTAAGCTTTTTCATGCTTTTTTATGCTTTCGGGCACTTTTGGGGTTCTTAACGTGCTCGAAAACTCTTGAAACTTTGCACACGGGACAAAACCCGCGGCCATCAGGGCCGGGCTGAAGCTGGTACCCGGGCGTGGCAGGGGGGCTCGACAGCGCCCCCTTGAACGGGTCAGACAATTTGGTCCATATATCCAACACGCTTTACCCTATTTGCTTCAAACTTGATGTGTATAATGTAGACACAAGCCAGATGTAGACCTGTGAAAGGATTGTTGATATCTTAGATGCTGTTGCCGTGACAACGCATCAAACTTTAATATTCTTTTTGGATACTTTTGAGATTCTTAACGCACCTTTGGGGCCCTTAACGTGCTCAAAAACTCTTGAAACTTTGCACACGGGTCAGAACCTGGGGCCATTAGGGCTGGGCTGAAGCTGGTACCTGGGCGTGGCAGGGGGGCTCGACAGCGCCCCCTGGAATGGGGTCCGAAAACTTGGTCCATAAATCAAACAGGCTTTACCCGATTTGCTTCAAACTTGATGTGTATAATGTAGACACACGCCAGATTTAGACCTGTGAAAGGATTGTTGATATCTTAGATGCTGTTGCCGTGACAACGCATCAAACTTTAATATTCTTTTTGGATACTTTTGAGACTCTCAGCGCACTTTGGGGGCCCTTAACGTGCTCAAAAACTCTTGAAACTTTGCACACGCGTCAGAACCCGCGGCCATCAGGGCCGGGCTAAAGCTGGTACCCGGGCGTGGCAGGGGGGCTCGACAGCGCCCCCTGGAACGGGGTCCGAAAACTTGGTCCATAAATCAAACACGCTTGCATGTAATAATATGAAACTCAGTACACATATAGATCTCATCGGTTCATATATCCTTTGTACTTTTACTTTTTACCCCAGCCCAACAGGAAGTCGGCTATTATGGTTTGTTTGGAAGCGTATGCCCCTGGACTTCGATATACTCCTCCTAGAGAATTCAACCAATCGCCACGAAACTCGGTCAGCATGAAGTCAAGACATTGAGGATGAAAAATTGACAGGGGATTTTTGATATCTCGAACGGTTTGGCCGTGGCGAGGAAACGAAATTATGGCAAAAAAACGTGAAGCAGGAAGTGTGTTATAACTTAGTTCGTTTGACCTACAGTCACAAAACTCTATATTTATATTCTTCTCCTAGAGCCGAACAACTTTCTAATTTACAGTCATTAGCTTCGACCAAGAGAAAGTCAGATATTGTGGTTTGAATGTGGATTCTATGAATTTTTTCTCCCTCTCTCTCTGCGTCTGTCTGTATGTGTGTGTGTGTGAGGGGGAGGGGAGGGCTCTGTGGGTGATAAACACTGAATCATACATAGAGCTATACTGCCCTCTTGTGTCCAAAATTATATTTATGAATGAAATCGCTGTGTACGCGCATCGTTATGAATGCACGTGCAGCCGTTAGTTTCATTTTAAAATGCTTGAATTGTGAGTTCAATAGCCTATTATTCTTCATGGAAAACACAACAACAAAACAGTATAATGACAGATTCTCTTAAATAGCTGCTTTTACACACAATATTCCTTCATCATCTATTCAGTCAGCTCTTTACTCTCGTGTTTTATGAAATTTGACTACTGCTGCTTATCTTTGCTGGGACTCACACACACACACACACACACACACACACACACACACACCAAATTATATATTTAAATCTGCATATTGTAATATCTGCAGGGCATCCTCTAGTCTAGTTTTATTAAATATATAGTTCATCTTTCATTTTTTATTTCTAAATTTGATCAATATTTTGAATAATAAGACACTATAGGGCTGCTAATTGTCCTAGGTAGGGCTGATCAAATTAAATATTTTACACTGAAAAAGTACAATGCATTATATAATGTTATGAGATTGTTTTAAATATAAGTTTGTTGACTATTGTTGGAAAGAATGATACTTTTAAACACTAAACCACCATTAGGTGTCGCCAGGCGACCGTCTTAATGAGCGAGTCATTAATTCATTCGTTCAAACGATTCGCTCACATGCTCATGAAGTGACTCTCAGAGTGAATTGAATCATGAATCATGTCATCATATCGTGAGGCAGCAGAGACTGAAAACAGCGCGAGTGCTGCTCATGCTTCAGTGTGTGTGTGTGTGTGTGTGTGTGTGTGAGAGAGAGAAAGAGGTAGCTAACGTTAAATGAAACCGTGCGTCTGCGCCATTCATTCACACAAAGACAAGCAGTGTTAATATTTAAATAGTATTTTTGCAGTTTAATATACACAGACACTATTTTGTGCTTTATATAGGCTACAGTGCTCCTAGTAAAAAAGTTAGTCTGGAGCCCCGCGCTTAGATAAACACAGAAGTGACTGAAAGCAACTCCTATGAGTGGGTACCGAATATACCCGGTAGCAATGTATTGTTTGCTTTAAATAAAATTAAGATTGTATGTTTTGTGATTAAAGCTGAATGAATTTAAAATTAATGTGCTATATATATATATATATATATATATATATTAGATCAATATGTTATCCTTAAAAATGTTATCAACACTAACTTTATTCTCATCTGATTTATAAACAACTTATTTCTGTATAAAATAAAAAATCCCGAATAATCCAGACCAACCAGAGCGCACTATTCTTATAACATCATCAGTGCTGAAGCGGAACTACCAGAGCTGTTCAGCAGATAGCGAGCAGATGCAGCATATGTGTTGTAATGAGGCAGGGTCAGGCTAGGGGAATCCATTTGTAGCTTTTTATTAAGAATGGTCAAGACAGGCAGGGTGAACAATGGCAAACAGGGCAGAACAGAAAAGGCAGAGACAAACCAGGTTGACAGGTGCTGCAAAACATATTGACCTATGACATTAAAAATTATTCTAAATTTAAATGATCTCATATATGTGGCTATTGTGGTTCACGATCATAGGCCCTGTCCCAGATGGCACACTTCATATGAATTTTCGGTCTTGTGTACTTATTTCATGTGTCCGTTAAATCCATGTAGGATGTAGGGTGTTTTATTTTTCATTTTAGGTTTCAGAAGGTTGCTCACGCATACTTTGTGGTTGAAATGTGCCCTTGATGCACACTTTTGCAGAGCCCACACTGATGCAAGCTCTACAGCACACTTCTTTTCGACAGTCAAAGCGGGGTAACGTTTTTGCACGTCGTGCACAATAACCCTAAAGGCACCAGGGTGGCGGTGCCACCGGGCCGTTTATATATATATATATATATATATATATATATATATATATATATATATATAAATATAGCTGCGAGCAGCGATGAAGGGCCAAAGCTGGCGGAACCGCCACCCCGGTGCCTTTAGGTACTAAAGGCACCGGGGTTGCGGTGCCACCGGCTTGGGCCCGTAATCGCTGCTCGCAGCTATATTTATATATACACTCACCGGCCACTTTATTAGGTACACCTGTCCAACTGCTCCTTAACACTTAATTTCTAAGCAGCCAATCACATGGCGGCAACTCAGTGCATTTAGGCATGTAGACATGGTCAAGACAATCTCCTGCAGTTCAAACCGAGCATCAGTATGGGGAAGAAAGGTGATTTGAGTGACTTTGAACGTGGCATGATTGTTGGTGCCAGAAGGGCTGGTCTGAGTATTTCAGAAACTGCTAATCTACTGGGATTTTCACGCACAACCATCTCTAGGGTTTACAGAGAATGGTCCGAAAAAGAAAAAACATCCAGTGAGCGGCAGTTCTGTGGGCGGAAATGCCTTGTTGATGCCAGAGGTCAGAGGAGAATGGCCAGACTGGTTCGAGCTGATAGAAGGGCAACAGTGACTCAAATAACCACCCGTTACAACCAAGGTGGGCAGAAGAGCATCTCTGAACGCACAGTACGTCGAACTTTGAGGCAGATGGGCTACAGCAGCAGAAGACCACACCGGGTGCCACTCCTTTCAGCTAAGAACAGGAAACTGAGGCTACAATTTGCACAAGCTCATCGAAATTGGACAATAGAAGATTGGAAAAACGTTGCCTGGTCTGATGAGTCTCGATTTCTGCTGCGACATTTGGATGGTAGGGTCAGAATTTGGCGTCTACAACATGAAAGCATGGATCCATCCTGCCTTGTATCAACGGTTCAGGCTGGTGGTGGTGGTGTCATGGTGTGGGGAATATTTTCTTGGCACTCTTTGGGCCCCTTGGTACCAATTGAGCATCGTTGCAACGCCACAGCCTACCTGAGTATTGTTGCTGACCATGTCCATCCCTTTATGACCACAATGTACCCAACTTCTGATGGCTACTTTCAGCAGGATAATGCGCCATGTCATAAAGCTGGAATCATCTCAGACTGGTTTCTTGAACATGACAATGAGTTCGCTGTACTCAAATGGCCTCCACAGTCACCAGATCTCAATCCAATAGAGCATCTTTGGGATGTGGTGGAACGGGAGATTCGCATCATGGATGTGCAGCCGACAAATCTGCGGCAACTGTGTGATGCCATCATGTCAATATGGACCAAACTCCATGAGGAATGCTTCCAGCACCTTGTTGAATCTATGCCACGAAGAATTGAGGCAGTTCTGAAGGCAAAAGGGGGTCCAACCCGTTACTAGCATGGGGTACCTAATAAAGTGGCCGGTGAGTGTATATATATATTTATTCTTCTTCTCCGCAATGAATCGCATTTTTGAGGGCCTAAACATGCACGAAAACTCACGAAAATTTGCACACGCGTCAGAACTGGCGAAAATTTACATCTGATATGCGTTTCAAAATTGGGCGGGGCAAAATGGCTCGATAGCGCCACCTATAAAGGTTCAACGGAGTGCGCCTCGCGTTACGTTTCACGTACGTGTACGAAATTCGGTACATACCTGTAATGGCCCAAAACCTACAAAAAAGTCTCTTGGAGCGTAGCCCTAAACACAACAGGAAGTCAGCCATTTTGAACTTCCTCTCAGATTTTTGTGCAGTTTTTGCCATTTTCAGGCCTCGTACTTTAACGAACTCCTCCTACAGTTTTAATCTGATCATCTTCAAATTTGGTGAGTCTAATCTTAAGGCCTTTGCGACGTTAAATTGCGAAGATCTTGAGTTTTCGTCGAAGGGCGTGTCCTCGGCGGCCTGACAAATTTTGATGTTTCGCCATGAAACAGGAAGTTGCTGTAACTCAGGCAAACAATGTCCAATCTGCCCCAAACTTCACACGTTTGATAAGAGTTATGTCCTGAACACATGTCCATGCTCATATTCAGTTACAGTCATAGCGCCACCTGCTGGCAACAGGAAGTGACATGTTTAACACTGTTGTGGACTCCTGATAACATATAAAAAAGTGCCAGCAAGTGTTAAACATGCTAACAACATACTTGAAACATGCTAAAACATGCTAGCAAGCACTTAGCTAAGTGCTAAAGCATGCTATTACTGCAATTCAATAGGAATTTGCTGTAACTCAGGTATGGAATGTCCAATCTGCCCCAAACTTCACACGTTTGATAAGAGTCATGGCCTGAACACATCTACATGAGAATATTCAGTTATAGTAATAGCGCCACCTACTGGCAACAGGAAGTGACATGTTTAACACTGTGATGCAGTACTAGCAACATATTAATTATGCCAATGAGTTATAAACATGTTAGAAACATGTTAAAACATGCTAGCAATTCTTAGCTAAGTGCTAAAGCATGCTAATACAATGAAACAGGAAGTTGCTGTAACTCAGGCAAACAATGTCCAATCTGCCCCAAACTTCACATGTTTGATAAGAGTTCTGTCCTGAACACATGTCCATGCTCATATTCAGTTACAGTCATAGCGCCACCTGCTGGCAACAGGAAGTGACATGTTTAACACTGTTGTGGACTACTAATAACATATAAAAAAGTGCCAGCAAGTGCTAAACATGCTAGCAACATACTAGAAACATGCTAAAACATGCTAGCAAACACTTAGCTAAGTGCTAAAGCATGCCAATGCAATGAAAGAGGAAGTTGTTGTTACTCAAGAAGGCAATGTCCAATCTGCCCCAAACTTCACACGTTTGATAAGAGTCATGGCCTGAACACATCTACATGATAATTTTCTGTTAATTTTCTGTTATAGTAATAGCGCCACCTACTGTCAACAGGAAGTGACATGTTTTACACTGTGATGCAGTACTAGCAACATAGTAAAATATGCCATTGAGTGTTCAACATGTTAGAAACATGTTAAAACATGCTAACAATTCTTAGCTAAGTGCTAAGGCATGCTAATGCAATGAAAGAGGAAGTTGTTGTTACTCAAGAAGGCAATGTCCAATCTGCCCCAAACTTCACATGTTTGATAAGAGTCATGGCCTGAACACATCTACATGATAATTTTCTGTTAATTTTCTGTTATAGTATTAGCGCCACCTACTGTCAACAGGAAGTGACATGTTTTACACTGTGATGCAGTACTAGCAACATAGTAAAATATGCCATTGAGTGTTAAACATGTTAGAAACATGCTAAAGCATGCTAGCAATACTTAGTTAAGTGTTAAATCATGCTATTAATGCCATGAAACAGGAAGTTGTTTTAACTCAGGCAAGGAATGTCCAATCTGCCCCAAACGTCACACTTTTGATAAAAGTCCTGCCCTGAACACATCTACATGACAATTTTCACTTATAGTAATAGCGCCACCTACTGTCAACAGGAAGTGACATCTACAATGTGATGCAGTACTAGCAACAAATTTAGATATACCATTGAGTTCCAAGCATGCTAGAAACATGCTAAAACATGCTAGCAACACTTATCTGAGTGAAAACACATTGTATAATCCCCATAATAAAGGACATTTTTGTAACTGACATTGACATACTCCTCCTATATTTACCTACATAAATGCACATTCCCCTCCGTGCACGTTTTACACTGTGATGCAGTACTAGCAACATAGTAAATATGCCATTGAGTTATACACATGTTAGAAACATGTTAAAAGATGCTAGCAATTCTTAGCTAAGTGCTAAAGCATGCTAATGCAATGAAACAGGAAGTTGTTGTTACTTAAGAAGGCAATGTTCAATCTGCCCCAAACTTCACACATTTGATAAGAGTCCTGCCCTGAACACATCTACATGACAATTTTCAGCTATAGTAATAGCGCCACCTACTGGCAACAGGAAGTGACATGTTTAACAGTGTGATGCAGTACTGGCAACATAGTAAATATGCCATTGAGTTATAAACATGCTAGCAATTCTTAGCTAAGTGCTAAAGCATGCTAATGCTATGAAACAGGAAGTTGTTTTTACTTAAGAAGGCAATGTCCAATCTGCCCAAAACTTCATAAGTTTAATAAGAGTTCTGTCCTGAACACATGTGCATGCTCATATTCAGTTACTCTCATAGCGCCACCTGCTGGCAACAGGAAGTGACATGTTTAACACTGTTGTGGACTTCTAATAATATATAAAAAAGTGCCAGCAAGTGTTAAACATGCTAGCAACATACTAGAAACATTCTAGCAAACACTTAACTAAGTGCCAATGCATGCTATTACTGCAATTAAATAGGAATTTGCTGTAACTGAGGCATGGAATGTCAAATCTGCCCCAAACTTCACACGTTTGATAAGAGTCATGGCCTGAACAAATCCGCATTACAATTTTAAGTTAAAGTAATAGCGCCACCTACTGTCAAAAGGAAGTGACATATTTGACACTGTGATGCAGTACTAGCAACATAGTAAATATGCCATTGAGTTCTAAACATGCTAAAAACATGCTAGCAACACTTATCTGAGTGATAACGCATGCTATTATCCCCACAATAAAGGACATTTTTGTAACTGACTTTGACATACTCCCACTATATTTATCTACTTAAATGCACATTGCCCACCGTGCTCTGTCTTCCTAAAGCCACCGGGTGGCGATGGCACGTGTGCGAGGGCCCTTTCAATGCTGCTTGCAGCTTTAATGTTTAGTTGTTCATTTCTGCAACAGATTAATAACAATTTATTCGTTTTTATGTTTTATTCAATGATATTCATATTTTGCGGAGGTCCCGCGAATCGTTTTATTCTCCCGCAGCGGCAGCCCACACACACAGAGTGAGTGCATTACCGCCAGCGCTCGGCCATCAAATCTAGTCCTGCGCCGCACGTCTCTCTAGATCACTGGCCCGGCCCGAGGATGGCGGCGGGAAATATTGGCCCAAGTTCTGCCTCGGCCAGAGAATTGGGCAGAAAATGTAAGTTATAAACAGGACAGAGTAACACGGCGGATATCGCTCATACATTTTTTTTTTGACGACGCAACGTTAGTTAAGGCGGCAGGCGTGTGTTGCTTAGGCGGCCGCCTTACTTACAAAGTGCTGCGGGAAACCCTGAATCTGTAATGGAAACGCGACTGTGTTTAACATAGACAAACTTCTCAGAGTTGTTTTGCAACAGTGTTCATCATACTAACAACCATTCAACTCCGGATTGATTCTGGAATCTTCGCTGGGGAAATAAGCACCGCAACAATCCGTCCTCCAACGCATGCTGCTCATGGTTTGAGATCGTGCTCGAAGAGGAGGGGCTATTCGCGCGCGCGCCTCCGTTATAAGTTTGTGTGTGAGAGAGAGGGGGATGGAGCAAGCTGCGCGCAGCTACAATAAAATACAATTTTATTGTTTTATTTTAAAAAGCAAGCCCACTATGCCGCACTGGCGCTTTATACATGGAACTTGGACAGGGCCAGGGCACACAGGCTACTGTGGCCGTACAATGATTTTTTTTTCACGGGGCATGAAGGCCAAAGTGTAGGGCAACGGCGGCCATGGCCGCGTGGCCGCGGTATAATTCCCACCCTGGTTCCAACTATAAGCATTATGTAGTTTGCTATGCTATGATGAAGGGCAAAGCTTTGCCTCCGCTAGCTTGCTAACTAACATTACAGTATTGATGTAGTGTTTACTTGAGCTTTTGTAAGACTGTTCACCACCCCTTAGGAAAATTATCCGTGATTTTGTGATCGATTACTGTTTGTATTACCATCGTTTTCCAACAAATATGATTAAATGCTGGATAACATCGTTTCTATAAAAAAAAATAAAAAAGTTTGAATCTGAAATATCCTGTGAAATCCGTGTTTGAAATCCATTCAGAATGATCCTCTAGTTTGTTAACATTGTCATGGTCTGAATCGGGAAGGCATTGTTAATATTTACTTCTGAGTAGGGTTCGCGGTTATGAAGGGGCGGGACATTTCCCGAACACACAACATTCTAGTACACCCCAAAATCAAGACTTTAAAAAGGTTTTATTCTAAAGTTAAGGGAACATTCCATTTTTATAATTCCATTCCATTTTCTCTAAACGTTCTGAAACAAGTAAGTTAGTAACATGTTAGATGAACGTCCAACAAAAATCTTTCGAGGGGAAAATGTTTTGATATTAATGCTTTTGTGCTAATATTTTAAGAACATTATTAAAGACCACATGAATGAATGTTTTATTAATGTTACTGGAAGAATGTTTGCCCATGAGATAATTTTGCCTGGGGTGCGTTTCCCGTACAATGATGTAACTCGCTGCTTAATTACCATGTATGCATTGTTGAAGAAATCAATTAGCTAGTCACGACTGTTTCCCCAAAACCATATTGTATTGTCGCAAATTGGCCGTTTAACCACGTTGATTAATAATGTCATGCAGGTGTTGGAGTAATAACTACTTTTAATGAATCCGTTTGAGATCGAAATAATGCTATATGTTTTGCTATGAATTACGGACATAGCATCTGAGGACTAATTCTAATTTTTCTCAGTTATTTTGCTTTATTTCCAGATTCAATCATAGGATTCAATCACTAGAACACGTTCGCACATGCGCACTCTTCAAAAATGGTGCTTTAAATCTCTTGACAAACTAAAAGACGTAAAGCACATTTGTATATATTCTAAATAAAAGATATAGGTTGTACTAAATGTCAAGCTTGCTTATTTTGCTTATGATAAGGATTTATTGAGTCCACATGTTGTGCAAACAAGAAACTGCTTCTAACCACAGGTCGAGAGTGATGCTGACAACTCTGCGATGCTGTTTTGCGATGCTGTTTGCGAATGTTAGTTAGAAATATGTTTTCGGGAAACACAGACTAGTTGAACTGCTGATAATGACGGAACATGCGACCACAGGTGACTGACGATGCTTTCGGGAACGTTAGCCGAACATTCCCTTTAGCTGGGCACCTTATATAAATGTCCTATGTCTTTTGTTGCTTTGTGTTGCCATGTTTGCCATAATACAATACATAAGTTCTACAAAAAGAAAAAAACTTATTCATAAACATTCCAGGTGTGTATTGTTTGTTCGCTTGTCATTGTATAAATGTAGTTAATAAAGTTGAAGTGCCTGAGTTTGACCAGAGCAGAACAGACAACACAGGCATATTCATTTTCAAAAGTTACAAATACATATTGACTATATTCCATATTGTGTATATTCCTTGCAAAAAATCTTGTGTCATAATAACGGCTGTCATAGAAAACTGTTGATCTCTATAACAGGGAAAACTTCACTCATAAAGCAGTGCACCATGAGAGACTATATAAACAGGATGGAGGGATACAGATGTTCTCATCACTGACGGACTAAGTGAAAAAAGCTGTTATGTAATACAGTACATGCTTTGGAAAGTTCAGAAAACATGATCTTTACAGTTATCACAAGAGGGTGAGATCCATATGGTGTTATGTGTTGTTGTGCAGTGCTTGTAATGAAAGGTTTGGAGACAATTAGTTTAAATGCACGGTAAAAGACAATTTAATATTTTTAATGTTTTGTTTATTAGTATTGTTTGCTTGGAGTGTTGTTCCCTTTCGAGAGGTCTCTCCTATTGCGTAAGTAGCTTACGCTATGGGAAAACTCCTTTTCTCGAGAATATTGAAGCCATTTATTTAAAACGCAGTGTGGCAACTGCACGAACCGGGGCGACTCAGACGCGCAGACCAATCAGCGCAACTCGCGCCCTGACGCGTCAGAGCCCGCCAAGATGGGCGTGGCCATGGGCTATATATTGCGCCCATCTGCCGTCAGAGGCTTCAGATTAAAATCTACTTCAGCGAACCAACTCTTCTCTGAAACCTCCAGATTATTGAGCCTTCGCCGCCGTCGACACGCACACAGCGGGACCAGCTTCTGAGGACGCCGGTTTCTTCTGCCGCCTTCACTACTGTTCTGCTGAGCCAATCCGGCGGGCAGTATCCTTTTTGCTTCTGTGTTCGCCGGCGCGACACTTTTTATAAAAGAGCAAAATTTCCGCGGGTGTTAATTACAAATACAAATGCCATGCACCAGCTGCGCGTCGTTCAGAGGCCCACTCGTCGGTGGAGATCGCCACATCCTTTGTGCTCCCTGCCTGGGCCGCGACCATGCACAAGACCCCGATTCAAGATTGCGTTGGACCCCGAGTCTCGCAAGACTTCCTAGCTGTAGGAAAAAAGAGGGAGAATTTGAGTATGCAGTTTGAGTATTGAGTTTGAGTAGTTTGAGTATTTATGTATGCACCTCTGCACACAAGCACTGTTCACACAGTTCCAAATATTTCCCCAGCTCATGCTGGAAGCTTCATAAATGCAGCGTGTGTGCCTACTGTCATGAACGCACCCCCGCACACAAGCACTGTCCCTTCAGTCATAAACACTTTATACAGTTTTATAAAGGTTACTATTCTATTCGGGATTCTACAGCTGTTATTTTCTTGTCCCGAAAAAGGATGGCGGTGTTCGACCCATCCTAGATCTCAGACACTTGAACAAAGCGCTGATGAATCGCTCGTTCAGAATGTTAACAACCAAACGTATCCTCGATTGGTTTCTCTCAGTGGATCTGAAGGATGCATATCCCGATAACGCCTCATCACAGGCCGTTTCTGAGATTCGCTTTCGAGGGACAGGCTTACCAGTACACTATACTACCATTTGGCCTATCATTGGCTTCCCGTACATTCACGAAGTGTATGGACGCAGCACTTTCCCCCCTGAGACAGCGGGGAGTGCGAATACTGAACTATCTCAGCGATTGGCTAGTCATAGCACAATCAGAGAATCAGTTAGTAATTCACACATCTTGGATAATCAGCCATCTAGAATGCCTGGGTCTAAGGATCAACTTTTCAAAGAGCACGCTATCTCCCAGCCGAAGTATTTCCTTTCTGGGTTTAGTAATATTTTCTGTGTGAATGAAGGCACACATCTCTTCAGGGCGCACGCCCGCCATTCGGCACCTAGTGGCATCATTCAGAGCGGGCGCCCGCGCTCCCCTCAAACAATTCCAGAAAATGCTGGGTCTCATGGCCTCAGCGTCAGAAGTTCTCCAGCTCGGATTAGTGCACATGCGCCCTCTCCAGTGCTGGCTAAAGAGCCGTGTTCCAGCTCAGGAGTAGCGCTCCGGACACCTTCTAATCAGAGCGAACCATGGCTGTATCAAAGCCCTGTCTCGCCTCAGGTTAATATTAGAGCAAAGTTAACCACGCACGGCATTTTACATGGGATTCCCATAGCATAAGCTACTTATGCAATAGGAGAGACCTTTTGAAAGGGAACGTCTCGGTTACTTGCATAACCTTGGTTCCTTGAGAGGAGGGAATGAGTATTGCGTAATGTGCCGTGCTTGTGCTTTGGTCAAGTTTGCTTCAGTCGATTTAACCTGAAGCCTCTGACGGCGGATGGGCGTAATATATAGCCTTTGGCCACGCCCATCTTGGCGGGCTCTGACGCGTCAGGGCACGAGTTGCGCTGATTGGTCTGCGCGTCTGAGTCGCCCCGTCATAGGTTCGTCCAGTTTCCGCAGGACAGCCAATGACCGAGCTTGCCGTTCATCTGTGTATGCTGTGCAGCCACACTGTGTTTTAAATAAATGGCTTCTTCAATATTCTTGAGAAAAAGAGTTTTCCCATAGCGTAAGCTACTTATTTAACTTATTTCTACTTAAGTACTTATTTCTACTTAAGTAAGGGATTTTAATCTTACTTAAATACTCGTTCCCTCCTCTCAGGGAACCGAGGTTATGTTAGTAACCAAGACGATTTTGCAAGCACTAACTGAAGGTATCATATTTGTATCTTTCTTTGAGAGGCAATTCTGACATTTCCTGTGTTTATTTCTATATATGTATATGTGTGTATATATTTGTGTGTGTGTTTTCTGATGTATAATTTCTGTTCTGTTTCTTCTGGTCGGAAGATTGAACTTGAAGAAGTTTGTGCATAGAAAAAAGGAGAACAATTTTTCTTACCGTTTTGTCTGTCATTTATGGATAAAACGTGTTTTTAAGGTAACAATAGTTAAATGTTTAACAAGTGAAATCAAAGGATAGGCTACAGGAGCCAACAGGATTTTGAATATTTTTGTAATTTTGTATTTTGATTAAACTCGCACTTGTTTACGGATTTTTGACTGACTTAGTAAGAACCAATTTTTCCTGCCACTATACCAGTGAAGTTAAACTAGGACTTTGCATCTATATGCACTCATTTTCATCAATCGGAATAATTCCAATCCAATTTCAGATTCTGAAAGTTCTGTTTATATGAACCCTAAACTTAATTTAGGCCACATATGCATTATATGTATTTCGAACAAACTTATAGATAGATAGATAGATAGATATATAGATATATAGATAGATATAATAAATGCATCATCATTGGGGTTCCTCAGGGGTCAGATTTAAGACCCTTACTATTTTCTGTATATATACTGTATATACTTCCTCTGGGATCCATCATTCAGATATATTGCATATCTTATCATTGTTAAGCTATTTTTTTTTTTTTTCAGTGTATAAATAAAGGTTGAATTGAGCATCATGGCACTGAATGTCTGCAAGGTGTTTTTGAATCCGGTTAAAGCTGCAGTCTGTAACTTTTTTGGGTTAAAAATGATCCAAAATAAATTTTGGAGCAAGTACATAACTAGCCAATGTTCAAAACTATCTGCTTGCCGTAGCTCGATTCAAAATGGTATGCTTGTAATAATGATTTTAATTCCAGTAGTACTGGTGTATTTCCGCAGGAAATTCAAGCATTTATTTGCATCATTACGTCACATCCGTATAAAGAAGAGTCCTGGCTAGTAGGCTATATTGCGTGTGAGGATGTTGGACGTGGAGATTTATAGCCTTTTCTCACAGCGCTTGATATAATTGAACTTTCAATTTGATGGCGGATCCAGAAAGGTTCAAACGACAATCACCAGTGACGAGATTCACCCGTTGTAAAATGCAAAAAGAATTCGAAGTGGCTACAGTAAAAAAGAGACTGCAAGCGGCGCCGGCCCTTGCGAAAACTAGGATATCGTAAGGGCTTTTGAAAGGTGGCGTGAAATCCGTGTTTTGAAGGGATTCATCACAAACGCAGAGGCCGCTATTTTTTTCTGTTGGACAGGTCAGACATTTCTATAGTTCAATTATGTAACAGTAACGCACTTGTTCGCTTAATTTATACAGTTACGGGGTACTGAACTACAGGTAGCCCTAATACACATTAAATGTAGTCACGCAATGCTGATGTTGTTAACATTAACAATTTGAGAACAAAGTATAATTTGCACAGTTGTGATATAAGCAATCGTTTGATTTCATCAGCGCGATTTACTGCAATACTTTTTCCCTTAGTTGGTCAGAACAAAAGTGGATGTTTCTTGTTCAGAGACATTTTCCAGTGAAAATTCTTATGTTGGTCATACTTTCAAAAAGTATAATCTGTGATTCCGAATTCCAGGATCCACACCGGCGGCGACTGACGCACATTCTCCTCAAAACATTGGATTCATCCGTGTTGAGCTGTGCCGAGGCACAACCCATGTAAAGTTGATAATTCCGCAAATAACTGCAATTGCAGATATTGAACAGAGATGGCGACAAAGAGGAAAAGCTACGGACTGCAGCTTTATGAAAATAGTCAAATTCAAGCATTCACATGCCTAATTTTTCCCAGTTGATCGGATTATTTCAGGTCTACTCCACATCTTCCACACTATTCAAAACTTCATTGGGATTGAGCTCAATCAGATCATTTGAGGTGTTCACATGATTTATAGTCCAATGATGATGACGAAGAAGAAGA
This sequence comes from Semotilus atromaculatus, assembly GCA_031834385.1. NCBI lineage: Eukaryota > Metazoa > Chordata > Actinopteri > Cypriniformes > Leuciscidae > Semotilus > Semotilus atromaculatus. The sequence continues at coordinate 4,752,057 of JAULUF010000032.1, read as the reverse complement.
TTACAATTGAAACGTGTTTATTAAAACACAGTAAACTCAGGTAATCCACATAGATGAGAGAGTGTACAAGCACAAACAATACTGGACAATGACCGTGAGAAACAGACTAAAGCTAAACGGAACATTATGGGACAGCCCAACCTAAACTCCATCGGTGACAGAAATGGAGAAAAAAACCTTAGGAGAAACCAGGCTCAGTCTGGGGATTCAGACTGCATTACAAGTTGGATTGTGGGTTGGTATTATTCAGAACATTTCATCCAATTCCTATAGCTTGAAGATTGGGATACATCAACGCCAGCATATGGTGGGGAGAAGTTGAAGCTGGCCATAGGATCTGTGCAGAGTGCTTGAAAACATAACCTTTTCTGTAAATTTAGCATTTAAAATATACTTTATTAAATAGATTTAAATTATATCCATCCATCGTCCCTCCGTCCGTCCATCCATCCATCCATCCATCGTCCGTCCGTCCGTCCATCTATCCATCCAAACTGTCCATCCATCCATCCATCCAAACTGTCCATCCATCCAAACTGTCCATCCATCCATCCATCCATCCATCATCCATCCAAACTGTCCGTTCATCCATCCATCCATCCATCCATCCATCCAAACTGTCCATCCATCCATCCATCCATCCATCCATCCATCCATTCATCCATCCATCCGTCCATCCAAACTGTCCATCCATCCATCCATCCATCCATCATCCATCCAAACTGTCCGTTCATCCATCCATCCCTCCATCCATCCATCCATCCATCCATCCATCCATCCATCCATCCATCATCCATCCAAACTGTCCGTTCATCCATCCATCCATCCATCCATCCATCCATCCATCCAAACTGTCCATCCATCCATCCATCCAAACTGTCCATCCATTCATCCATCCAAACTGTCCACCCATCCATCCATCCATCCATACATTCATCCATCCATCCATCCAAACTGTCCATCCATTCATCCATCCATACATTCATCCAAACTGTCCATCCATCCATCCATCCATCCATCCGTCCATCCAAACTGTCCATCCATCCATCCATCCATCATCCATCCAAACTGTCCATCCAAACTGTCCATCCATCCATCCATCCATCCATCCATCCATCCGTCCATCCAAACTGTCCATCCATCCATCCATCCATCATCCATCCAAACTGTCCGTTCATCCATCCATCCATCCATCCATCCATCCATCCAAACTGTCCATCCATCCATCCATCCATCCATCCATCATCCATCCAAACTGTGCGTCCATCCATCCATCCATAAATCCATCCATCCATCCATCCATCCATCCAAACTGTCCATCCATCCATCCATCCATCCATCCATCCATCCAAACTGTCCATCCATCCATCCATCCATCCATCCATCCATCCATCCATCCATCCAAACTGTACATCCATTCATCCATCCATCCAAACTGTCCATCCATCCATCCATCCATCCAAACTGTCCATCATTCATCCATCCATCCATCCAAACTGTCCATCCATTCATCCATCCATCCATCCATCCAAACTGTCCATCCATCCATCCATCCATCCATCCAAACTGTCCATCCATTCATCCATCCATCATCCATCCAAACTGTCCATCCATCCATCCATCCATCCAAACTGTCCATCCATCCATTCATCCAAACTGTCCATTCATCCATCCATCCATCCATCCATCCAAACTGTCCATCCATCCATCCAAACTGTCCATCCATCCATCCATCCATCCATCCATCCATCCATCCATCCAAACTGTCCATCCATTCATCCATCCATCCATCCAAACTGTCCATCCATCCATCCATCCATCCATCCATCCAAACTGTCCATCCATTCATCCATCCATCATCCATCCAAACTGTCCATCCATCCATCCATCCATCCATCCAAACTGTCCATCCATCCATCCATCCATCCATCCAAACTGTCCATCCATCCATTCATCCAAACTGTCCATTCATCCATCCATCCATCCATCCAAACTGTCCATCCATCCATCCATCCATCCATCCATCCAAACTGTCCATCCATCCATCCATCCATTCATCCAAACTGTCCATTCATCCATCCATCATCCATCCAAACTGTCCATCCATCCATCCATCCATCCATCCATCCAAACTGTCCATTCATCCATCCATCCAAACTGTCCATCCATCCATCCATCCAAACTGTCCATCCATCCATCCATCCAAACTGTCCATCCATCCTCACATCCAAACTGTCCATCCATCCTCACATCCAAACTGTCCATCCATCCATCCATCCATCCAAACTGTCCATCCATTCATCCATCCATCCAAACTGTCCATCCATCCATCCATCCATCCATCCATCCAAACTATCCATCATTCATCCATCCATCCATCCAAACTGTCCATCCATTCATCCATCCATCCATCCATCCAAACTGTCCATCCATCCATCCATCCATCCATCCATCCATCCATCCATCCAAACTGTCCATCCATTCATCCATCCATCATCCATCCAAACTGTCCATCCATCCATCCAAACTGTCCATCCATCCATTCATCCAAACTGTCCATTCATCCATCCATCCATCCATCCAAACTGTCCATCCATCCATCCAAACTGTCCATCCATCCATCCATCCATCCATCCATCCATCCATCCAAACTGTCCATCCATCCATCCATCCATCCATCCATCCAAACTGTCCATCCATCCATTCATCCAAACTGTCCATTCATCCATCCATCCATCCAAACTGTCCATTCATCCATCCATCCATCCATTCATCCATCCATCCATCCATCCATCCATCCATCCATCCATCCATCCATCCATCCATCCATCCGGGTGTCCCATCACTATCAGACTGCAAGAGAAACGTGTTTTGGGGGTGTGTTGGTGTTGTCAGCCATTATTTGAAAAGTTCAAGACAGAGTGAGCAGCAACATTCCCAAATCAATGTCACCACCACTCATGAAAGACAATTTAAGCAGGAAATGATAGTCAATCAATTTGTTTTGTGCTTTTCACACAAAGCTATTGTGTGGCTTTCAGAAGACTTATGAAAGTGTTTGCTTGTAGTGTCATTCTAATGAATCATTCAAAAAGACTTTTGAATCAGTTGTTCAGCCACTGACTGAGTTATCAAAACAATATTAAGTTTTGTAAATGTTAAAATTATTGTAATTCCAATACATGAATATTATAGTATATTACAGGATATCTATACATTTTTACACATTAAATGCTGTTTCCATTACACTTCAATGTTGTCTTGTCTTAATTATTATATAATTTAAATAAATAGCAGGGCCTGGTTGGTTTTAAAATAGGCCTACAATCATAATGTAATATTGAAGGTTCAGTGGAGTTATATAGAACTCTAGGGTTCTTGACTAGAACCATTTATGCCAGAAATGTTATATATAAGGAGGAATGTCTCAAAGGATTGCATCTTCTAACAGGGGCGTGTCTAGGGGGAGGCTGGGGGAGGCAGTGCCTCCCCTAGGATAAACCCTGCCTCCCCTGAGAAATTATCTGATCGATGATAAATTAAAATTTAAACTGGCTTGTTTTGTGCATATTTTTTCATCGCTAGCAGATTGGGTCTGACCCAACAAAAATCCAGTTTGGCGCTGTTTTACAGTGCGCGCGCGCGCTTCGGGCGTACACGCGCAAAAAAAGTGCATCATGACAGAACAGAACGCCAATGAAATGTTTACCCGCCTCCTCGGGACCACAACACACCCTGCCGGAGCTCAGCTCCGTCTCCTTCAGCACCAAATATAAGCTATAGCATACATTTTGTTGAGTGTATATAGGCCTAATGAAAGTTGTGAAATAATTGGCTAATATTAACTCTAATTTGGTGCTGCAATGATTCGCCCATCGCGACGATAACTGACCTTCTCATCTGAGCTGCTTCAGCCTCAAACACCCGCTCTCAATGTCAACATGTTTGAGTCCAATCAAAGCAAGCGGGATTTATGTTCACAGGAGCGCGAATCCCAACGAGACGCTTCACTTCAGTTATAATGATCATACATAATGATCATACATCATCAATGATCATGCGAGATAAAATCTAATAAACAGCTGTTTTTCGATAGAAGTTTTAAATGACCGACAGAAATAATCAGTTTGATCAAAGACAGTGGATTGGCTACTATAAGCTTAAATTAACACAAACACCCTATTAAATATATTGCCATCATTATTCTATAGGCTAAATATATTTGTAACGTTACCTCGAATGTGTTCAACTTTTCCCTGTTTGTATCACTCCGCTTGTCTGTGTTTGCGCAACTTGCATCATTAGTAAGCCAGAAGGCGGCGACAAGTGACTGTCTTTATGAGCGAGCAATTGAACCATTGGTTAAATGAACAGATTAGTCCAAAATATTGATTAATTTAGGAAAGAAAAAGTAGCTGAAACTGATATTTGATGCTAATTGCTCATATGCCTCTGGACACAGAATGATTGCATTGGCATTTGTTTGAAATGTAACATTATGCAAAATAATCAAATCATTTCTTATTCAAGGCCATTCCCGTTTCGAATATGTGATTGTGTATTGTCAACAATAAGCATAAACATTCTGCATTTCTATTTTATAGTGTGGATCATTAATTGCGACATTTACACTGATTCTCATGTTTAAGAATCTGTTATCTGATAAAATACTATGCTACTGCCCACTGACATGCTTTAAAAGCTACTGTTGTCCATTTTTTTGGCCTTCAAAACACCTTAAAATGCACATGTCGAGATCAAGAAAATCAAAAAAATTTCGGGGGGCAAAGTTGACCTGGTTTAACTAACTTTTATGAGATAGCCCTATAGTCTAATAGGGGTCCTGTGCCTATCTATGGGGTCCTGTCTTAGAAAAAGATCTGCACTAAAACAGATTGTGTGTAGTATAGCTTAATTTTGCGCTGATTTTTTCAATTGTTTATGTTGCCCCCCCAAACAAGCCAAATGCCCCCCCAACCATGACATCCTGGTAACCCCTCTGTCTTCTAAGAGTGTGGTGATTGTTTGTGAGGTCAACATCATTGATCTTGAACAAGAAGCTGTTTAGAGTTGACTGGGACTGCTATATGAGTGTGTTTCCACACGAGGGCAGTACAGTACAAGAGAGTGTGGAGAATAACACACAACACAGATCAGGAACAGAGCTGTTTATGCTCAGTAATCTCCATCTGGGACACTTTCTCTTTTGGATACAACAGCCGGAGTTATGTTGTTATGAAATAAATGTATGCTTGTGTGCTTGACAGTTTGAAAGAGCATCAATGGCTGTCCTGGGCCTCTTCAAACATTCTCACACACGCACGCACGCACACACACACACACACACACACACACACACACACACACACACACACACACACACACACACACACATCCAAGTTAAGAGGAAGCCATGTATGTTTTTTCCAGGGGAGGTGAGGGGGGATTTGGGGTCCGCAGGTCTGGTGACCACATGTCCCCTGTTGGCTTTGTGTTGGGTTATTATTGCTGGGTTGGGTTTCCCACTAAACTTCTATACAAGGTCTGAAAGAAGCCTTCTGAAAACATTGTGAGAGAGGTAGGTGAGGACAGGGGTCTGTCTGGAGACCCTTTTGACCCCTGTATACTACAATACGTATGACATTACCTTCTCTCATCACAACACACACACACACACACACACACGCACACACACACACACACACACACACACACACACACACACACACACACACACACACACACACTCATCTTGACAATGATCAACTTCCTCTTTTACCAATTGTAACTGACAAGACAGGTTTCATCATGGGAAGTAAGCAAATGGTGCTCCTGGCGTTCAACAGTTTGTAAAATGCATAAAGAATAGCAATTTTATTACATAATTGTTTTTGAAATTGTAATTTTAGTTTTTGCTGGAAATGTAAATGAATACCTTGATTCACTAAGGATGCATTAAATTGATCAAAAGTGACAATAAATACATTTATAATGTTACAAAAGATTTGCAATTTCAAATAAATGCTGTTCATTTAACTCATTAAACAGAATCCTGAAAATAATATATCACAGGTTTCAATATTGATAATAATCATAAATGTTTCTTGAGCAGCAAATCATCATATTAGAATGATTTCTGTAGGATCATGCGACACTGAAATCACATGCTGAAAATTCATCTTTGATCACAAGAATAAATTACAGTTTACTGTATATTCACATAGAAATCAGTGATTTTAATTTTTAATAATAATTCAATAATACATCATATTTGATCAAATAAATGCAGCCTTGATGAGCATAAGAGAACTTTTTCAAAAACATAAATATCCATAATTACTGTGAAGTCATGTCTATCATTGAGAGGTGAGCGGACACAGGAAGTGATGCGTGTTGTTTAGTGTGTTTCAGTGTTTTGAGTCTGCCCATCTCATGTGCTTGTCAGAAACATAAAACCACATCCACATTATTCATGCACTCTCATTCAGCACAGGTTTTGCTTGCTTATGGACATGTTAGGAGTAAAAAATCAATAATGTTGGAGGTCAAAGGCCACTCTGCTGAGTAAAAGTGTGTGTGTTGTGAAATGGTCCTCAGCATGGGGTGTGCTGGGGATTTGTGCCCAAAAGATAGAGTGACAACGTGAGAATTTACAAATGTACTATAGCCAAGGGCTTAAAGCAGAGGCCGGGAACCTTTTCAGTGTTTGTAGGTATAATTACCAGAAAAGGAAAGCTCTTTAAGACAGACTGGTGTGTTCTCTGCACACTGAACAAGCAAAACACACAATATAGTAGTGTTTTACATTTTTCACGTCCGTGTGTCATTTGGTGTGTATAATACGGCTAATCATTTTAGAGTCACTATGCAAAAACACAATTTTTAGAAGAGTTAAAATAGTTTTGCATGTTGTGTATGTCATGTGGTTTAGAGAAATGGAGCCATAGTTTCAAAAATGTTTTGTTGGTAATTTAAAACAAACTGTAAAGGTTAACTAGTGTCTTTTGCATGGTGACTAGACCAACTTCTGGGCAGCTGGAGGGTAATCTAAATGGTTTCTGGACAATTGTTAGATGATAGGTTGAAATCTTGAAAAACTAATTTGTATAAAAACCTCAAAATCAAATCAACAAGTTCCTCTTGATTAATTTACTGCCATGTTGCATAACAATGTCTCAATTCATTCAATTCAGTTTCACATTCTGAAACTGTTAAGTGTAGACAACAGTCTAGTTCCACTCTGCTATTTTTACAATGGAAAATGTATGTGCATTATTGCCCTCATGTGACTCTGTCTTCATTCAGATATGTTTTCTGGGTAAACCAGACATGCATATTTGATTTTACATGGACGCTCCAGTCTGACGCTCAGCTGATTCAATCACATCTAATGAAATGTACTCTTGCGCTGACTTTGATCCTCCCTCTCTCTCTTTCTCTTTTTCTCCATCTTGTCTGGCCAATCCTTTGTATTGTAAGGACCCAGACGCCCTGACTCTGGTATGCTGAAGTTGATTCACGGGATGCTCCTGTTGTGCCGTCGTGTCTCGGGAGGTTCAGGGAAGTAGTGTAGACTGGCAGAGAAGAAAGCACCACTCTTAACCTTTAGCACCACATTGCTGTAAAGAGCTCGGAGACTTTTTTTTCTAGCTCTGTTGGTTGTTTGAACCAGTCCTGACATTTGTCTTGAAATTGATAGAATCATGTTTGCAAAGATTATGTGCAATACAGAGATTCCATAAACCTCCATGTCATTTTGAAAGAGTTAACCATGTGTAAAGTCAACAGAATTCAACTGTATACAATACTGATGCTAACTCATTCACAAAGAACGTCTTTTTTTTTTTTTTGCAGTATGTCTGTGAAGTGTGGGGAGGGATGTTTTTAATAGTTGAACTTAAACTTGAGAGCTATGTTTTTAGAACCCGAGACTCTGTAAATGACGCGAGACGCAAACTCATCGGTCAAACACATTAATCTAGCGTCTGTTTACATTAAAAAACTATGCAAAAGTAGCGCAGTGGAATAGAAAAACGCGTTGTGTTTGAAAAACCAATGGAATTAAAATCATTTTGGTTTTTGATTGACACATCTTTTATATATTAAGCATGGACTTTATACTAGAACCTTCCTGTATTAGCCCATGCTAATTAAATAATTGATGAGTAAAGTGGCCAATGCACCCAATGATTGGGGAATTTATATTCTTGGGTTTCTGATGGAACAACAAAGAAAGGGTCATAACTGCACAGAAACCAATGCATCTGCACTCATAGATACATTCTGGAGGAGACAATTGTCCAAAAATCTTTCAAAAAAAGTTTTTTTTTTAATATAACATTACACACATTTTCATATGCAAACAATAAAGCGATGTATTTATGTGTTCAGCTTTATATAAAGCCGTGTGCTAAAGAGAAATTAATTGAGTATTTCAATAAAATCTCTTGCATGTGAAAATGTAGTGCAGTTTTTGTCTTCATTGCTATTTACATTTTTATATGCATCAATATATAGCCATACTTGGTTTATGCATTATATAACCACTAGTTTCCCATATGGAAATGTATTACGTAATATATTGCATTATATTTTTTCAGTATATCCCCATAGATATTTGTTTTTTAAGGGTGACGGCTCATGGCTCACCTCTTCCGGGAATTGCTCCTGCAAACTGGCAGCAATACACATTCACTGATTATCAGAAATAATGCATTTGAGATTTCCTCACTTGGACATTTGGCATAGTTCAGCCCAGCCAGAGTGTAACCTTGATCAGTAGCTTCATTAAAACCTGCCCGTAACACGCCTGGAAGATTTATCAGAAAACGAATCAGAAAGAAATCACTGAAAACTAGCGAGATCGCAAACCGAACATGATAAAAGCGCCCGAGTTTGTTGGTATTTTTGTTTACTTAAATATTTAAAACCCAAGCATCAATGTTTAACAATAGTTTTACAATAATAAGTGATACATTGATCATGATGAATTAATTTGTGTCAAGATTGCACATTAGTCACATATAATAAAAGTGGTTAACCGTTATTTCACAAAAGAAAGAGGACATACTTATTCAGGCGTGTCTGTTTCTGTTTATTTTAATGTATATTAAATACAATTTCTGTATATTAAATAAAATAAATACAAATAAATAAAACTTAACCTTGCCTTATTTGTGGTCACAAGACCGTATGTTTACATTACATTTGGAAAAGAATTATCATTTCTACAAATTTTCCACCATAAATACGCACTTTAGCACTCTCCATTGACAGTCCCAATACAGTTATATTTTCAGTCAGAGAAAACAGAGGAAGCTCCGGAAACACCGGAGTTGCTTTATTTTGTGACGACCTAAATATGGATATCAGACAGTCTAGTATAAAGAGACAGATAAAATGAATCCATGATTGTGATAGCTTATATGATTTGTCTGAATTCTTCAAGCAGTCGTAATTACCATGGTAATAGTGCACATAGTCTTTTGCATCTTATATAAATATTTCTGCATTATACGATGATCAGAATCCACATCGGATCACAAACAGAAGAACACTCGCTGCTGTCTGAAAGTGAGTTTTGAGATAAAGTTATGTTATAAGTCTTTAATGCTGATGATAGCTGGTATATGAAATCATCCGGCGCTGCCGTCTGATTTGGACTAAGGTATTAGGCTCACCAAAAAACCCTGGCCGTTGGGCCCGAGGAAGCCCGACGAGGCCCGATCAATCACCGGAAGTGACAGTCAAAACGTGTCTGACCCTGGCGAGCACTAGCATGCATGTTTTGGCCCGAGAGTGGAATCATGGCTATTGTACTGCCAGAATAGTTACACACATATATCTCTCTGTCCACTGTGATGGGGTGTGTGGAGTTATAGATTATAAAGTGATCAAAAGAAGCACTGAAACTCACTTTCTCCTGTCCTGGGAGTGAAATTTAGTAGCTCATCTGATGGCAGTCTTAAGCCAGCCTAAGCCTGGCTGACAGTCCAAATGGGCCTCTGCTCCGGCAATAAAAGATGTGGGGCGGGGCTTACATGAGGGGATGGGCTTCTCCAAATATTTCCATTGGACAGTTCTTTTAAGTCATACATAGCAGGCAAAGTTTAAAAAACAGAAGTCAACTCTTTGTCATTTCTCAGGACTCATCAGGTCCCATTTGTTTTACATTAGCAATTACCTCCAAACGTGTTTTGAGTGAGCGGATCACAAAGTGTTTTGGACACACTTGTATTTATTTAGCACTTTTCATGTGATTAGATTACCCTGGATGGAGATGGAGGCAAACAGGGCCATAGAAACAACATTGTGAGACCTCCATGGGGTTAATCTGTTCCTGGTCTATAGTTGTTTAACAATGTTTTCGCCTTCTTCTTCTCATGCACGTGTAGGTGCATTTCCCACGTCTATCAAATCTCTTTGGAATTCTAATCTCTCCCAACTCCAAAGGAGCCACACTTGAGCTGTGACCTCATTTGGATTGCCAACAATTATCCCATTAGTGTGAAGAGGTGTACCTCTACATCTAAGGCAGTACTGGGTGCAGGAGGTGGGCTGCAAAGATCAATGGTCTCTTCTTGGTTGACAGCACCCAGACAAAACCCTCTCTCAGACAGGCCAGCCCTCCTACACCTGGAAAGAGGAATCACTGCAAAAGGAATCACAGGGAAGCGGCCAATACTTCAAAGCAGAGCCGACCACCTGCGCCAAGAGCACTCCCAACCGATGCGCTGTGCAAAGAGAGAGACACATACCACAAGAATCACTGTGCAACGTCAAAGAGAAGCAAAATATTAACCTCTTATCACATGACAAATCTTATCTCAACAAACACTGCAGTAGGTCTTAAAGTAAAACACCTTAACATCTACACACAGAGACGATCACTCAAAGGCACCTCAAAGATCGCCAATTGCTGCGCCTGGGAACCTTGCTGTTTGAAGCCAGCTGTCACAACCTGACAGGCTGTTGTTTTAGGGGCCTTTGGTATGGCCAAGGGGCTGAGGGGAGAAAAAAGCACCAGGAATTTGAGCAAGTCAGGACCTAACAGTAAATCCTTCGTCCACTTCCCTTCCCTTGCTGCAGATGGAGGGGAAAGCGGGAAAAGCAGGATCACCAGGGGAGGGACCAGGGAGCGGCCCATCCTGCACGCCGTACACTAGCATGTGGGAACTCTAGACGTCATCAGACATTTCTGGAGAAGCCTTCACTTTAACAAAACACATTTCTCAAACCTCTACAAATACTAACCCTGGTAACTACAGTTCCCACCAAAATACCATTAAAGTTAACAAAAATTGGGTAAAAAGGCATAGAGCGACCTGAGCCATATCTAAACACCAGCATTTCATAGAGAAATAAGGGTGGACTATTAAAGGGGTCATGACATGAGAAACCAAATTTGCCTTGATGTATTGGTATATCAGAGATATATGTACTATTAAAACTTCCTGCAAGTTTCATAGCTTAAGATGTCCTCCCCATTATAAACGAAGCATTTATTTAATCAAGCTCTAAATACAGCTCGTTGTGGATCCATGGTACGAAGTGACGTCACGGTATGAAGTGACGTACCAGTTGTTTGCATATGACCGCCTCCAGCGCAAGACAACTACGCCTCATTTCGCATCATCGCATCGTTCTCGCGCACACAGGTGTTCAGTCGACGTGCAGCGTGTGGGTCTGTTTACAAGAAGATTGCGAAGCCACGCAGATGTGCTGTTCCTGCTGTGGACAAACAACATGAATACTCTGCCGAACGATCCAGACTTCAGGGAAAGCAGTGGATGCAGTTTATTTGGAGCATATGCAGCCCGCCAAAGCCTTATTTGATCGGTGAGTGATGTAGATGAGTGTGACAGGGCGCATGTTACTGAAAGAACGAGCAGAGAGAGAGAGAGAGAGAGAGTGAGAGAGCCCCGGCCGCGCGCGCGCCTTCAAACTGTCTTGCTCTCTCTCTCTCCCTCCCTCGCGCATATGAATCAAAATCATTTAAGAATTGACATGATGGTAAAAGATCGGAAGACCGAAGTTTCACGTGGTGGAGCATTGTGTAGCCTACATGTGATACAAAATTAACATTTTTGCCATATCAATGCTGCATCTTCAAATATGGCCTGTGCATGCATTTTGTCTGTGGTACACCCTATAATTTCATTGAAATTAGTTAAATAATGTTCAACTGTTAGCAAATTATAGGATAATAATAACCCGTTTTCAAATGTCTCGGCCCTCAGGTTAAATGACATTAATTCAAAATAGTTTCACAGTTTACATGTGGACACAGATTGATCCATTCTTAGTTGTGGTGATGGTTCATTTTCTTCTGATTCCTCATTGATTCTGGCTCAAACATATAGGGTTGTGTAATTTCAAGAGTCATCGCTTTGCTGGCACCAATCGGCAGCACCCGCTACTATAAACAGTTCCGCGGAATCCGCACATGTTCTGACTAGGGGGCAATAATAATTTATGCATAAGCACTGACGTTAGCCAATCATAACAGTGGGCGTTAACACTGAACTCTAAAAGGGGAAACACCTCCAAAACAGACTGTTTGAATCAGAGGATGAGAAACATCATATGACAAGGTCATAAATCACTACATTTAAAAAAAAAAATTGTCCAAAAACCATAGTAATACTATAATTGCACCCAAGGGAACATAATAAAACAATACAAAAAACCATGTCATGACCCCTTTAAGCAATTAAAGCAATTACTAAGCAGGGGTGCGTTTCCCGTACAACGATGTAACTCGCTGCTTAACTACCGTAGTATGATGCATTGTTGAAGAAATCAACTAGCTAGTCCCGAAACCATATTGTTGCAAATTGGTCGTTCAACCACGTTGGTTAATGATGTCACGCAGGTGTTGGAGTAATAACTAGTTTTAATGTATTGTTTGAAATTGAATTAATGCTAGATGTTTTGCTTTAAATTACGGACATGACTTTTTCTCAGTTATTTTGCTTTATTTCCAGATTCAATCATAGGCTCGTTCTTACGTACTAGAGCCTGTATGCACATGCGCACTCTTCAAAAATAGTGCTTTAAATCTCTCGACAAACTAAAAGATGTAAATGACATTTGTATATATTCTAAATAAAAGATACAGGTTGTACTGGATGTCAGCTTGCTTATTTGGCTCGAGAGCTGTCGTTCCAAACACACAACTTTGCGATGCTGTTTGCGAAAGTTCGTTAGAACTATGTTTTCGGGAAACATAGACTAGTTGAACTGCTGATAACAACAGAACTTGCAACCATAGTTGGCTAACAATGATTTTGGGAAACACACCCCAGAACATCCTCACAACTATATAGAAATGCACTAAAAACACTAGCTGTAGCAATTCTGTAGGAACACCTTGGCATTGTGGCAGGTAGTTTTACAGACCACTGAAAAGGGGGGACAACTGAACCTTTTGTCCTGGGCCTAGGCTTGAGGGGCGCCTTAATGGATAGAGTGAGGTGGAAAGCGATCGCAACGTCAACCAAGGGGGCCCCGTAACGCAATTCCAATGGGGGTCTCAACGTCATCGCACCAGGGGCCTGTGATGAATGTTTTGTACCAGACTCAACTATTTCCTAATGTGGCCCTGCAGACAGGTACAACATATTGTAAAGTAACAATAACTATAAACAATGGATGAAGTTGTGGATACCATGGTACACTAACAAGTACACCATAAAAAGATGCGATGAGCTCTGAATGTGATGTAGAAAATGAAAGCACATTTAACATGCCCGCAAGATTATGAGTAGATAACTGGAAGCAGAAGTGAACGTTGAGTGCATGATGTTCCCAGGATAGACTTTGACTCCTCTCTGCTGTTCAAAACACATTAACACTGACAGCTGCTTTGTGTGAGCAGACGCAGAGAGGAAACAAAGATATAAACACATAGACCCATGCCCTGTACTGCAGAGGACAATCTAAACACAACAGAGCTAGCCCCCACCCCAACCCACAAGAATACACAGCCACACACCAACTCATATACAAACATGTAATCTAATAAGACATTATAGCCAAAAATATCACAGTTAACAGACTTGAAGTTTTTCTAAACGCTAGGAAGGCTTACCAGCATGAGACTAAATTGAGAAATATATCAGACTATATTTGATGGAATCGTAATGATACAATTAGGACACCTTTAGAAACCAAACCCAAGCCTTATGCAAACACAAACTGAAACGTTCTGCCCGGTTTTGTGGTGTGCTCTGCTCTGCAGAATTGGCAGTAGTCTGTGGCTCTTCGGACGAGTGAGCAAGTTAAATTGCCATCTGAGCCGTTGATGAGAGAGACCAATCTGATTGGCAGTTCAGCTTAGCGAACCACTGCATAAGAAAAGCAAAAGTGACAAAAGCAAGCAAACGTCAAAGTCAAAAGGGCAAACACAGAAGGCTCTTCTAATTTTACATATTCATCTTATCTGAGCATTCCAACATGCACCTATTTTTATAATGACATGGCCATCTGGAATGAAGAAATTAAAGACGTATTGATCAACATATTGGAAATGGTAAGCAAGCACTGCTTTGTTCATGTTTTGTATATCCACACTCCTAGTCCCTGTTTCCATTTTTTAATGATAAATGTGACTTCTGCCACTTGCTAGTATAGACAGTGGCCGGTGACTGTAGTCTTTGCAGTGTTTACAAGACACGTCCTGATTCTGGCCAACATATTTTGTTGATCCTGAAACAACATTCCTCTCCAAAATGTTTAAATAACACTGATGTAGAAGCACTAGCCCTGTTTGTAAGCCTAAACTTGTCCCTCAAATCTGATTGGTTGATTGGAATGTTGTTTCAGGATCAACAAAGATGATGATTCAGGAACATGTTGCACTTGGCGCTAGTTCTTTGATGCCAGCTTGATGTGCCACAGCTTTTACATTGCTGTAGCAGTAACAACTTCAGAAATCAAAGGGACTATAGAGTTTCCTTCAAATGTCTGTGCTATTAAACTGGGCTTGTTATTATGGAGCAAGAGATTTGCATGACAACAGTTTTATTTTGAGTGGCAATATTCTCTTCAAACTTTAGCTTTGAGGTGACAAAAAAGAAAACCAATCATCCGAGCTTCATGTGCATAGCCAGATATAGCCATTTGTAGGTTGATTCCACTGAAATGTGTAAAGGGATGGTCACATTAGACTTTTCACTCTATTGACATGTGAATACACATTCATACACATGTATGAAAAACTCTAGAAAATATTTTTTTTTTTGGTTTGAATTTGTCCACTGCATACAAAAGATCAAGTTTAATGAACCCTAAAGCGTGACATCATATTACGGTAAGCTTGTTTTAGGCATGTGTGACCGTGGCTTAACACTGTTCTATCCCAAAATTTGTCTTTATGAGTTTCACGACCAGCAGGATGACGTTGGCTCAACCATATCTTTGCCGACCAATGCCAAATGTTCAGGAACCTATTTGGTGCTTGCACATAAATTCAGCACTTAAGCTTTAAATTCCTTTGAATCAAATAAATCAAGACATTTTTACATTAATACTAAAAAAATATTTTTAAATAACTTTAAATGTGAATGTCTGTCATTACTTTGAGACTATTTGCAAGAAAGACAGACAGAGTGAAGGAAGTTGTGTAGTTGGTATCATTGGTAACACTTTATTTTGATAGTCCACTTTAGGATTCTACTAACTATAAGTAACTTTGCAACTACATATCAACTAACTGCCATTAGAGTATTAGTAGACTGTCTGCTTAATATCTGCTAACACTTTATTTTGATGGTCCCCAGCAGACACTCTACTGACTATAAGTAACTTGGTAATAACTACAAGTCAACTTATTCTCCTAACACCTAACCATAACCTAACAGTCTACTATAATATTGTAATACTCTAATGAGAGTTAGAGCGCCAGACGCAGCTGGATTATGTGCAGGGCCTCCACACGCTTCTCTGGCCTCTGACCGGGCCCCGGAGATCCGACCGGGCCCCGAGCGTACTCTTCTATGGCTTCCACCCACGAGCCCTGACAAATATATTTTGCAGAATTTGTGTCTAATCCACACTTCCATGTAGAGATCCCATTACGGCTTGACTTGAGTGGCCCAGCTGTTCAAACACAGTGATTAATTAAAGGAATTCAGTTTGTAAAACAATCCCCCCCCCCATCTCATGAGAGCCCAGCTGGAAGTATTGCTGCAACTCCAGCAGTGTCCGATTGGCTGGTCCCCTCGCATTAAAGCAGACGCTCCCCGAGGTGTCCCGCATTAGCAAGACAAACACTTCAGAGCTGAGTGGGGGAAGGGGTTGCGTGGATTGGTTTGGACAGTTTTAGTGATCTGGACTGGGGCAGGTGAGCTCTCATGTTGCAGATTATGAGCCAAGGTCACTCTCGTGAGCAGTGCAGGTGTGCGCTATTCATCACACTGGGAGTCATGCTTAAAATCCCATTAGACCTGAATGCGTGCTGACCCGCTTTTATAATAGCCTGCGGCGCGGCTTCTCCGAGCGCCCCAGCGTACTCCGCATCCTGAAAATATTAAAAGGCCAACAGGCTGCCGCACTAAACACACGAAGAGCCGGAGATGGGGCTAATGATGTGCACAATTAAACTTGCTGTGTGCCTTCTTAAGTATGCACTTGATTGTGAAGTACTCCTCTGCTTCACCTACTAAAGATATTAAAGGTAGAGTTCTTTCTAGTATCCACCTTTAATATGCAGTCAATTTTAAGTAAGCTATTGGTTGATTGACTTCCTAAAAAGTGTAAAGGCTGTGGTGCTTTCCCTCTGCCTCAGCCTGTTGGGAAAACATTTGCTATTTTTTTAATTCTGTTGGTGCCACTATTGGCGTAAGGAATTACAAATGAGAGGCTCATGTATCTATAAACCATGAAGCACACACCCCTGCTGAAAAATCCAGCACAAACCAGCATGGATTCCATGTTGGTCCAGGCTGGTTTATGCTGGTATAGTGCTGGTCTAGCTGGTGGACCAACATATCCATGCTGTTCTCAAGCAAACTGCAGCTGGTGAAGCTGGTTCGCCAGCATGGTCTTGCGCGGTTGAGGGTGAAGGCCAGCTGTCTGTATGCAAGCAGTGTTTTGAGGAAAAGCATTGTTTTTGCTTGCATATTTCTATATTTAACACATTAATGATCTAAAGGAAGAACAATATAAGGTAATTCTTTGAATTATATGATTATAACTTTGTACAGTCGTCAACATTTGAAGTAGATCCAAACCAAAGTTATACATGCATGTTAGGTAACACTTTATTTTGATGGTCCCTTTTGAACGCGCTATTGACTATAAGTAACTTTGCAACTATATGTCAACTAACTCTCAGTGGAGTATTAGTAGACTGTCTGCTTGATATCTGCATATACTTTATTGTGATGGTCCTCCAACAGACACTCTACTGACTATAAGTAATTTTGCAACTACATGTCAACTTAATCTAACCCTAACCCTACCAGTCTACTAATACTCAACTAACACTCTAATGAGAGTTAGTAGACATGTTGGAGCAACATTACTTATAGTCAACAAAATGTGTTAAAGGGACCATCCAAATAAAGTGAAACCGAATTTTAAACAATAGTCAAGTATATTTATATAGCGCTTTTCACAATACAGATTGTATCAAAGCAGCTTCACAGTATCAATCAAAACAACATGTTAGACCTCCACGTTTGGTAGGGCTGATCAATGGTATTAATGATTGGTTAATTAATTTGGTTTCACTTTATTTTGATGGTCCCTTTAACACATAGTTGAGTATTAATAGACTGGTAGGGTTAGGGTTAGAATAAGTTGACGTAGTTGCAAAATTACTTATAGTCAGTAGAGTGTCTGTTGGAGGAACATCACAATAAAGTATTTGCAGATATTAAGCAGACAGTCTACTAATACTCTAATGAGAGTTAGTTGACATATAGTTTCAAAGTTACTTATAGTCAACAGCACGTTCAAAAGGGACCATCAAAATAAAGTGTTACCATTAATTTGAATATCCCCAACTGAGCAAGCCAAAGGCAACAGTGGCAAGGAACCGAAAAACTCCATCAAGTGACCTAATGGTGTCCTAAAACTGACCCAATGGAGTGACCCAATGGAGAAAAAAAAAACCTTGGGAGAACCCAGGCTCAGTCGGGGGCCAGTTCTCCTCTGGCTTTTATGAACTAGAGGCCAGATTTACAGTAACTGTAAGATAAAAAATTTATATGAATACCTGGCTGAAAAGATGCGTCTTTAGTCTAGTTTTAAACTGGGAGAGCGAGGCTGAGCAACAGACCGTATACCCGTTCTTGTCTTAGGACAACTTTGATTAACATTTTTGATCCACTTCAAATGTTAACTACTGTAATTTATTTTGCTCCCTTTGCTGAAAGTAGAGCTGAAAATTTAATTTTTTTCTATCATGACAACTCTCGTAAGATTTTTAGCATGGTCATTAATATGATAATGTTAATGTATTTGGTCTAGGTGGAATAGATCTGCTATGCTGCTGCTGAATTGCTAATGCTGTTGATCATTGCTGTTGTTGTAGATTACAAGTACAATAAACTTACTACTGCAAATGGATACTCTGATACACTGCTGTAAGCATGTAAGACATACTTCTGCTGCACAAATAGCATATAAATTACCCATAGTAGATCTATACAGGTGGAGCTGGGGAAGGTGGAGGGGTTTAGACTAACTGCTTTAGTGAATGGTGTTGAGCAGCAAACTCTTTGTCTGCAGATGCGTTTATCAATGTCACTGGTAAAATGTTTCAAAGAATCAAATGAATTGCCTCCTGTTTCAAAGGACATGTACAGTCAGTTAAAATCAGTTAAAAAGAGCTTGTGTACATTGCAAAACAAAAACATTTAGAGATATGAAAACCAAGAAAAATGCCTAATAAAAGCATAATCATAAGCAGTTTGTTCAATAACGGGTTATGAGAAGAGCTCCTTCAATGTGACTGTTAATAACAACTTGACAATGAAAGTTCAAAACTGTAAGTTGCTGTTTTTAAAACTTTTAATGCTCATTTGGGAACTCACATGTCAAAATTCAGCTGTCAGTCACTGATTCCAAAATGTGCACATAGTAAAAGGTATGTCATTGCAGTCAGGAATATGAAATATTGTTGACAGTAGTGATAGTGTCACAGTTATGTTTTGTTAGCTCCCTTTCAAGGGAACTCGCATTTGCCGAGGCAGCGCGTAGATTATGGGTCTGCATCTCTGCAATAAGAATATATTATGGCTCAGATCGCGGGTTCGCCGAGGCAATGTGGAGATAATGAGCAGGGAACTGAGCAGACGTAAATTTCCCTTTATTTCTTTCTCTTATGATTGTGTGCAAACTAATTATGTGTTTGCAGACTATTTATTATGGTTCTTTTTGTGTTTGAGATTATAATATGAATTTAATTTGGAGAAATGAAATGAAATATTTGTCTGGCTTTGAAAGTATGAAAATAATATTTTCAACCTTTCATCCAGACCAAGTTCTCTATCTGATTGACTGGTCGCTCGAGTAACACCTAGACCAGTCTTGAGAGCAGCGTGGGAACTTTTGCCAAACATATCTCAACAGAAGCAGAGCATCTGCTCCTGAGCTCCCACTAAAGGACTGGGGGTCGGGCTGGCGCACTCAACCGCAGCCTTCAAGGGTTAAGACGGATCGGAGGACCATCATTATTTCCAAGAAGGCTGCGGGGAAAAGGTCCTGACGCCCGAGGGGTCAGGCCAACGAGGGCAGTCTTCCCTGAAGTAAAGTGGTTAACACCTCATTATACGGAGCCCGCTGCCCTTTGGTGCCCTCAGGGGACTGATATGCCAACCCCGCCACCTCCTGTGTTTCGGGGCGCAGCGGTTTCCGGCGAGCACATATCTCAGGGTCCACCCGGATACGTAGTGGTCCTAGGATGCCCGCCCCCTCTGAGGAGAGACCCAGAGCAGTCAGTTTTTGGTCGCTCCCTGTCGGTTTGCCGTACAGGGCGTTGGACTGATTGCGCAACAAAAAAACAGAAGCCAGTCTCGAGAGGTTGGTACCTCTAGTAGAATTTTTGGCAGCGAAGGAACTTCTGCCAAATGCTTCTCGTTGGGTCCTGCAGATCATAGAAAAGGGTTATCAAATACAGTTTGGGCCTCGCCCGCTTAGGTTTATGGGGGTCCTATCCACCGTGGTGGGCCCCGAGCAGGTTCTGGTAATGGAACAAGAAGTGAAAACCCTGCTGGAGAAAGGGGCCATAGAACAGGGGTTCCCAAACTTTTCCATGACAAGGCCCCCCCAAATACCACTGTGATTTCACCGGAACGAATAGAGAGTCTCTGCAACGGATTGAAGCGTGCGTCTGTGTGAATACTGTGTGTAAGCCACGAGATAACACTGTATCCGCCGCAAATCTGTGAGCACCATGTTGGCAACATAAGGTATCAGCTTTGAACTAGGTCTAGATGAAATCTTGTAAAAGATATAGACTGACCAGCGTGTCATGTGCAAAGTCATTTTGGAGAGCAAATATACTGGTTAGTGTTCATATATCTTAGCTCTCACATATGATTGAGTCTGCAGCTGGCCAAATGAGACCTCAGAACATGTGTTGCGTGTTCTTGCATGGAGGAGTATTTCAATATATCATTATATAATTGATTACAAACTCACTGAGAAAAAATGAATCGATGAATGATTGGAACAGGGTTATTATAGTTAACTAAAACAAAAACCATAAACATTCTTTTCTTGAAATTAAATAAACATTACCTAAAAAAATGGTAAAACTTGACGTATTAAAATAACTCAAACTAAATCTGAAAATAAAATGAATTAAAATCGCATAGACATATTTTTTGAAAATGCCTCAGATTATGTATGTAACCTGGCTCTTTGAGAGGGGACGAGACGCTGCATCATGATGTAGACGCTATGGGAAAGCCAGTGTCTGAATCACGTGTGGATCCGTGCCAATCCTGCCAACAGTGTGACCAAATTATAGATGCCTGAAAGCATGTCACCAAAAGTATGTCACCAAATTCTAATTGTCTGAAGGAAATAATTTTTCAGGCATTGCAATGCATTCCCTCATTCCCAAGGTAAGAAACCAGGGACTGCTTCACAAAATAAGGGTACAGCCCTTTTTTTTTCTCAGGGGGTTTCACAATGGGTGGAACCCCCTGCTCTTTCAACTGAAATAGCCTCATGTACAGGAGCAAAAAAGGTATAATGTTGGCACCTTCTCACATAAAACTCCAAAGTCTTTAGTACTAGTGGACAGAAATTTCTTGACCAAGTTTGAACTCCTCCAGAGTGGTTCAAATAGAAACAACTCGAGCAGGAGACAACCGTGCCTACACGGAGGTCGAATCCCACACACCCCTAAAAAGGTTGTCCTCTGACTTTGTTCAGTCTCAACCCCAATCTTCTTAAATCGACGATATAATCAAACCAAACTCGGGCTGGCTAAAATGGAGAAACTAGCAATAAGCGAACTCCATACTGACAAACTCTGGCCTGAACTCTGGGGAGCAGGGCAATCGGGGAAAGGCGTACAGACATAGCCTCGGCCAAGCCTGTACCATAGCATCCAGCCCTAACAGAGCTGGAGGTATGAAGAAGAACCATAGGGGACAGTGGGTCGATTCCTTGCAGGCAAACCACTTTGGTCTATTTCCACTTTGCCAAACCTCTGCTAAATTTGCACCACTACTTCCGGTAGGAGTCTCCATTCCCCGGGCCTAAGCCCCTGCCTTGACATATGACTGCTCCTACATTTGTATACCCTGAAATGTAGACTGCTTTCAGAAAAAGCAGTATAGGACCCATCCAGGATCAATCCCCAACTAGTAAGGGAGGCATTTGTCGTTACTTACTGTAGTTACTTGTAACATGGCCCCAATATGGGTTCCAAGGTGAGAAACCGGGGACAGCTTTAACGAGTGTACAATCCTTATTTACAGATTAACAGAAAATGATTTACCTAATACAGAACCTCAGGTACTTTTCTGTATTATGGCACAATCTCAACATTAAAGTATAATGTTCCTTTAGATCTATCGTGACAATCCAATCCTCGGATTGAATATGAGAGATGATAGGTTTGAGTGTTAGCATCTTGAACCTGTAAGTCTTCAGAGTACAATTCAAAGCCCTCTGATCTTGAATTGGACTTCTTGAGAACGAGAAAATAGCGGATGTAGAAGCCTGACTCTGTTAAGGGAAGGTGATCTTGAAGGGGGTGGCACGGGTTGGCACGCTAGCCTTTTGCCCCTCCCTTCAACCCCAGGAGGAGCTAGGGCCCGGCTTGCTAGCTCTATACTAAAGCCTCTAGCTCAAGAGGTAATGAACAAAAGCTGTGTTTGGGTTGCCCCAATACCTTAATAGCTCAGAATGGAGGTCTGGGAAGAATGACAGGTTTCTACTGGGCCGCACTAGTGAGGAAGCGTTCATTAAGCTTACGTCTCCTAACATTTTCCTTCTCCTCTGGCCATTGTAAATTTAGCTTGTATACAGACAGTCACCACCTCAAACAATTCTTAAAATGCACAGGACTGTGTTGTCTGGGTACGAGGGGCGCTCGAGGCATCTGGGTCGCCACCCAGCTCCTCAGAACCAAACCGAAAGTAGGTCCTTGTCTGGTTTGGAAGAAATCACTAAGCGGGCTTCCGGATCCAAAACAGTCCTTGGATTCTGGTGATCGAGCAAGAGAAAGTGCAGAGCACGTCTCCAACTCATCAACCAGATCCTTCTGTGATCCCAATAATTTAAGCTTCCTCACCGCCTCGGCAGATGCAGGAGCCGAACCACGGGAATCCCACACCTGACCCCCCACACTTTAGCGGAGCTTCCTCAAAGTGAGCTTCTCACAGAGTCTGTTGAGCATGGTTCGCTCTTAAAGGTCCTGTTCTTCATGTTTTTTTTAAGCTTTGATTGTGTTTACAGTGTGCAATATAACATGTGTTCATGTTTCGCGTGTAAAAAAACACAGTATTTTTCACACAATTTACTTATCTGTATACCGCTGTTTTCACCGTCCAAAAAACGGGCCGATGACTTCCTTGTTCTATGAAGTCCCTCCTTCAGAAATACGTAAGGAGTTCTGATTGAGTCAGCGGTTCCTGTGTTGTGATTGGACAGCAGCTTATCACACGTTGCCCGGAAAGGTCACGCCTCTTACCATAAATTGGAGATGCATGCGCTTACTGTTATTGTAAAAATGTGAATTGACTCCAGCATGAAAATAACAGCGTCTCGACGACATGGCGACAAACACACTCTACAAACGAAACTCTTCCTCTTCTCCGTGGGAGCGCAACAAGACCACGCCCCCTTTATTGTGTATTACTGCTGGCGGAGATTAGTCAAAAAACTGTTCTAGTTACGTGATTAAAAAAGGAAGTAGAGGGATGTAGTCCAAACCGGACGTTCGCTGTAGGCTTTGAAAGGGGACTTCTGTTAAATAAAATATCCCGCTAGGCATTGAACTTTGAGCTTTATAATTTTACAGGTATTATTTATGCTCTAACAGCAACATTACACACTAACTAAAGTTTGAAAAATGGAATCGCGAAGAACGGGACCTTTAAGGTGATGACACAAAGATTGTGTTTGTCATCCCTGGTAATCAGAGCTTGACATTAACTTTTTTCCTCACCAGCCACTGTGGCTAGATGTTTTCTAAAGTTACTAGCCACTCATAATTTTCACTGGCCAAAATTTTGACATAAATACAATAGGGGAAAACTGCCATATAAATATTTTTTAATATCATCTCAAATTTGCCAGTTGGTATATTAGGCTGCTCTCACTTTAAGACCTGACGCACGGACCCATTATACTGTTTTACATAGCCAATATACTTTTATGTGCGTGCACTTTGGGTGTGAGCACAACATTTGCGATAATGAGTAAAATTTTGCTCACTTCGCGCTATCCCTCGCGAAAATTAAGCCCTGTAACAACATTAATCAGGAGCAAATGAAACGAGTGAGTAAAGGGATGTGAGTTTGTGTGTCAACTTACTTTTGGAGAGATGAGAGAGAGAAAGCACAGCCGGTATTGTGTAACCTGAGGAAGAGTTTCTGATATTTCAGATTCGATATGTGTCGAAAAGGCTATATTTTTGACTACACTAGATTGCACAGTTTATTATTATAGATACCTTTATAAAAGTGTATTTTATAAAATTCAACCCATCAAAGTGGCTAGTGGGAGTGACTGCGTTACATGCCACCGCTGATATCCACCCACATTTGGCGGGTGTTAATGTCAAGCCCTGCTGGTAATATAGCTAGGGCATGGCAGATATTTTTTTTTTTTTGCCATTTCTATCACACAAAAACAGTAGACTAATTTTTATTTTGAACTTCTAACACAGAGACAAGACTTCCACACACACATGAAAACAAACCAGAAAAATAGGCTGGTGACTATTTATCTATTTATGGTCTTGGTGACATGCTTGTGCTACGTCAGCTGACCACGCTATTGGCCAATAAGCGCTCCTATAACGTCAACGTCATGCCGCAGAATTCATATCCACTCAAAGGGAATGGTAACATTTTACTTTATGCCTTAGGCTTTATATACTGTATATAGTGCATTATAAAAGTATTTTTATGCATTAATTATGCCTTGTAATGTATCTTATGATGTATTGTATGATCTCATGAATAATTGTAACCACAGTTATAATACATTATAATACTTATCTATTCATTGACCACACCTATTACATTTACCACACCTATTACATTTACATTACATTTTACATTTAGTCATTTGGCAGATGCCTTTCTCCAAAGCGACTTACAATTGAGGACTAAAGCAAGCGAGTCATCGGGAAGAGGCAAAAACAACACAAGAAGTGTTCAAAATACAAAGTTCAGGCAGTGCTCAGAGTAGTAAAAATCAGACAAGGGGAAGGAATTTTTTTTATTTTATTTATTTTTTTATGTTAAGTACTCACAGAAGAGATGAGTTTTCAGCTGACTTTTAAATGCTGACAAGGATTCTGCATTTCGGATTCTGCATATTAGAAAGTCTAATGCGTTAAAACGCAACACTCAACCAATTTCAGATGGAACAGG
Source organism: Semotilus atromaculatus (assembly GCA_031834385.1). Classification (NCBI taxonomy): domain Eukaryota; kingdom Metazoa; phylum Chordata; class Actinopteri; order Cypriniformes; family Leuciscidae; genus Semotilus; species Semotilus atromaculatus. The sequence goes on along the minus strand of JAULUF010000032.1, from coordinate 4,726,984 downwards.
GAATCAGCAAATATTATAATGCATTTGAACTTTGTTAACAATAATTTTTTTAAAGATTATAATATGTGACCCTGGATCACAAAACCAGTCTTAAGTCGCACGGGTATATTTGTGGCAATAGCCTACAAAACACTGTGTGGGTCAAAATTATAGATTTTTCTTTTATGCCAAAAATCATTAGGATATTATGTAAAGATCATGATCCATGAAAATATTTAGTACATTTCCTACCTTAAATATATTAAAATATATATTTTTTTGTAAGTGGATGCAGCACAATCGCCAACAGAAATTTAAACCTTTAAAGGCGATTTTCTCAATATTTAGATTTTTTTGAACCCTCAGATTCCAGATTTCAAATAGTTGTAATATTGGTGATGTATAAATCTAAATTTAAAAAAATTAACACATAAGACTGCTTTTGTGGTCCAGGGTCACATATACATTATGACTACCTTTATAATGCATTATACAGTACATAAAGTGTTACCAAAATAAATATAACACAACTAAATGAATCAAACTTTAATAAAAATGTAAACTAATTAAATATAAATATAATTTAATAAATCTATAATAATATTGCAATGAAACTAAAAAGACACTGTTTTGTAAGGGAGTTAGATTGTTCTGGGACTGCTGCTCTCCACATATTGCAATTACTATGTTGGTCAAAACAGAAGATAAGCCTCACACCGCAGGAATCCGTGTCATGCCTTTGTTCGCACTTTACAGAGAAACGTGTCGTACTGGAGGTGGGAAATATGATGCCCATGTTCATCTTGTATCTGTACAGATACCAAAGAGCCAACACCATCTTAGGTTCAGACACTGTTTTCCTGTGTGTGCTATGTGGGCATTTGGTCTTTTCAACACTAAACTTTGATAAGATGTGAAATCATATGGGATGGATGATGATGATAAGAACTTGAGGAAGCATGAGGGCCTCTCCGTCCTGGCCCGTATGCCACATTACAACCCTGGAAGGGGGTGTAAGAGGGGCTAGGGCTGCTTGTTTCATGTTGTGCAAGGATTCCTGTCTTTGTAGTTTTGTATGAAAGCAGTCCAGAGACTGTTTTGGACACAAGTCGTAATTTCTGCTCATTTTGAGCTTCATCCTGGTGCGTGCGTGTGTGTGTGTGTTTGTGTGCGTGCGTGTGTGTGTGGGGATGAATATTCCAGGCCTCTGTCCTTGGGTGCACCTTTTATTTTCGGATGTAAGCTCTTCCTAAAATGAGCTAGTTTGAGCCCAGATTTTTATAGGTTGCCAAGGGAGAGCAGATTTTCTGACAAACTGCCAGACAGCAGATCAGTCTGTATGTAGAACGGTACAGGTGAACTACAGACTACAAGAGTTTGCTCCAAAAGAAAAACTATGATCATGCATTCAGCAAAATACTGTATTTTTTACTGTATTTTAAGTCTCAAAACTTTTTTTTTTTTTTACAAACAACATTATGAAATGTTACTTTGTTCTTAAAGGGTTAATTAACCCAAAAATGTAATTTCTTTCATAAATTACTCACCCTCATGTCTTCCCAAACCCGTAAGACTTTCGTTCATCTTCGGAACAGAAATGAAGATCTTTTTTGAAGAAATCTGAGAGCATTCACTTTGTGGGCGGCAGTGGCTCATGTAGGTTGTCTACAAACCGGAAGGATGATGGGTCTATCCCTGCATTGGCACTCTCTGGTTACTTCCAGATACTGCTTTTCACCCCCAGAAATCCACTTTTCTCAGGATGTAATTTTTTGTCAAGTAATTTGAAAGTTGCATTCAAAAGCGGGGGCTAAGATAATACACTCAGCTGAAAATTGCATTTTTAAGTTCACTTATCTGCTCTAAAAATCCGTTATTTTCATCCTGCCAGAGGTGCTGCTTTACGGCAATTCACTTCATGGCTTCACTTCTCGTGGCATCGGCAACGATAACACCAGCTGCTATTTGAGGTAAGGCTCTTTTGGGTAATATGACAGAAAGTCCTCCTTAAGATAATGTTTCTGATTCTGCTTTAGCTTCAGGTGCCATCAAACGGGGTCTCTGGTTGTAATCAGTCGCAAATCCGTTAAGCAGAATGCTAGCGTGTTCCGGCCAACAACGGCCCAACCTGTAAGAAATCGAAAGGACATAAGCACTCATTCATTCAACTTTTGGACTCTATATTGAACTTGCGGAATCAACAATAAAATCTACGTTGATTCAACGACAAGCAGGAGAAAGAGACATTTAGCCGTCTAGCTCCATAGACATAGCGTTGACACGGGAGAGCAAGCGCTTGTGGAAAGAAGGAGAAAGCAGTGCATGAGGATGAGAAAATATCAGCAAAGAATGAATTGATTTCTAGCCCTTGCATTAGCTTTACTACTAGACACATTTATGGAGAGGAGAAATAAAAAGCCGCCCTGTACGGCTGTGATCAGATGTTCTGCCGAGCTTTCGATGTTGTTACAGAAAGGCCAAAGCTAATCGGTTGTTTATTGTCACATGACCTGTTGAGATGAGATGTTGAGATGTTTTCATCTCGCCACGGCATAGCCTACATTTGAAATAACGAATTTGTGGATGGCCCCTAAAGTGTTATCGGGTGCGGTTGTATCGGGGTAGTTTTACAAGTACGAGTATGAGTACATGAGTACAGTATCGGACCGACACCAGGGTACTGGTATCAGTATCGGTGCATCCCTATTTATGTCATTAATATCAATCCGTCAGAAAAGCAGTTCTAGGCTTATTCTTGGCTGGATAACTCTTAGCAGGTTTAAAAAGCTTAAATATGTCAAATAAAACACATTAATAACGCATAATAAGTTTTGTTTTTTAGATTAATTTGTTTGCCTAATTGTACAGACCTACAAACAAGCATAGCAAACCTGAAGATTTTTTAAATTGCAGTTTAAATGCTAGGGCTGGGGTAAACGATTATTAATTAAACGATTAGTCTGGCGATTATTTTATCGATTAGTCGACTAATCTATTGTTATGTATTTGTAACATTTCAAAAAGATTTATATTTGAAAATCAACAAACAACAAATAAAACAAGCAGCTCTATGCACTTTTTAAAGTAAGCTTATATTCTGTGGCATTTCCTTGCTTATAATGACTGTCGTCAATGGCAAAGCATAACAACACAGCGCATCCGTGTATCAACAGTGTGTGATGGTCACACAAGACGATCGGCAGATTTGAGTGTTTCTATTGCAGTGACTGTTTTTGAGCATGTTCTGCAGACAGTTACCCCTTTTCCACCGAGGCAGAGCTGGTGCTGGTTCGGAGCCAGAGCCTAGTTTCAAATCGGTTCTTTGGTTTTCGACCACCAAAGCACCAGCTCCGAACCAGTAAAAGTGGTTCTTTAGTAGCACCAAATCATTGCTGGTCTAGAAGTAAGAATCGCTTACGTCAGCAGCTGGGGGCGGGGTTACCGTGGCCAACAAGATGAACAGAAACTTGTGACCGCCATTTTTGAATTAGCAGCTAATCGAGCTAATAGCAGCTCGATTGTAATCTCCGTTTATGCAAGTTACGGCGAGCTGCACGAACACGTTGTATTCGCCGTGTATGGATGCCGATGTACGTTAGGTTCGCAAAGCCATGAGCATCAATAGTAACGCAACGGCCGCCTCTGTTGATAGAAGGCTTGTTCGAGATGCATCGGAGCGGCGCGGACCGATCGGAGCTGCGGGAGTGTGTGGAGAGCATACGACCTCTTGTGCTTTTGGGTCGCTTTTGCAGTTCTTTGATGTCATGCGCCAATCGGTCTGCGAGAAGCCAATGCATCTCGAACAAGCCTGGTGTGTTTGTGTTTGGCACTGCTGCGCTAGCGTTGCTGGGCAACATGAGATGTATACAGTGACGTAAGACCTGGCTCTGTGGCGGCTCTCTGGCCTGTGGAAAGGCAAACCGATTCTTTGAAAGCTCGTCAGTCGAACCAACTCCGAACCGGCTCTAGCACTAGCTCTGAACTAGCACCTGGTTCTTGCTGGTGGAAAAGGGGTAAGTGAGACCATCCTCGATTAAGTTTCCCTCAGGACTTTTGTAAAAGCCCAAATATGACCACACCTCAGATTTGGTCCTCTTAAAAGGCTGAAAAATCTCCCGAGCACGGCCACTGCCTTCCGCCATTCCTTCTTTTACTGTCTATGGTGGCGAGCTGTACTTCCGGGAATGGTGAAAAATAAATAAATAAATAAATAAAAGAAGTGTCGACGAAAAAATACGACGTCGACGAAATTCTGACGTCGATTCGTCGACGCGCCTCTAAATGCCAATTACTTCTTTTTTTTTTCATAAAACATTTTCACAATATAAATGATCTGAAATGACATTAACCTCTGTAAATATGTCTCTTTTTCATGAGTAATTTCATGAGGGATGCGCCTCTAAATGCCAATTACTTCTTTTTTTTTCATAAAACATTTTCACAATATAAATGATCTGAAATGACATTAACCTCTGTAAATATGTCTCTTTTTCATGAGTAATTTCATGAGGGATGCGAGTCCTGATAAAGGTCTAAGTCATCTATCAGAGCTGTGAAACTCCACGCTTTGGCGGATGGACAGCTGTCAAGATTACAAGGCTGTGTACTGATGGAAAACCACGATGAAGAGCAAGATTAAAAGAGCTCGACTTCAAAACACACGAAAACCTACAGACCGAGATGAGACAAGATCTTCCTGTTGGTGTTTTGTAATGCGATTCTCATTTCATATCCAGGAAGTTTATCAGTATCAAAATACCTCTGCAGTGATAATGTGGATCATTAGCAGGAATGAGAGAATCTCAGGACAGATCTGTATCTTCTCTCTTTGCTGGATTTTAGATCTACTTTTTTAGATGGCTTGCTGTCACGTAACTGGCTTCATGGTCTGCAGGAAACACTCCCATCTCAAACAGCGTTATCATCCTCAACAGTCAACAGGCAACGGCATCTGTTTTCATCTCTGACCGCAGGCTAACAGGACCAGGTTTGTTATTGTGATGAGCATATTTCTGTTCTGGCATTCAGTGCATGTGTTCTAGTCTTAAGAATGGCTGTCAATAGGAGTGGAGCCATCCTTATGTGGCGGTTTGAGCACCATTTTCTCTGGTACATTAGAAATTGTTGCACCAATTAGATTAAAAAAGGTTAGAGAGAAAACTAGAGCACCATGGTACAACAGTGCTATGCATGCTATCAAGAGAGAAACTCGTAACTTAGAGCGTAAATGGAAACAAACAAATTTAGAGGTTTTTAGAATCGCGTGGAAAGATAGTATGTCACGTTACAAAAAGGCTCTTAAATCAGCCAGGGCTGAGCATCTCCGCAGACTAATAGAAAATAACCAAAATAATCCAAGGTTCTTATTTAACACCGTGGCTAGACTAACAAATAAACAGGCATCACCTGAGCAAAATATTCCGTTACAATGTAGTAGTAATGATTTTATGAATTTCTTCACTGAGAAAATAGAAAACATCAGAAACACAATTGTAAATGTACAATCTTTTATGGTGTCTTATGATTCAGCCTCAATTATCGCCCCTCAAGAACAACTACACCGCTTTACAACTATAGGACAGGAAGAGCTAAATAAACTTATTATTGCATCTAAACCAACAACTTGTTTATTAGATCCTTCACCCACTAAACTACTTAAAGAAGTGTTACCTGTAGTGGAAGAGCCTCTTCTCAATATTATTAATTCATCTTTATTTTTAGGTCACGTTCCAAGTATATTCAAGCTGGCAGTAATAAAACCTCTTATTAAGAAACCACAATTAGATCCAAATAACCTAGCAAATTACAGACCCATTTCAAATCTTCCATTTATGTCTAAAATACTAGAAAAAGTTGTGTCCGCTCAAATGTGCTCTTTTTTGCAAGAAAATTATATCTATGAAAAATTACAGTCAGGATTCAGACCGCATCATAGCACTGAAACTGCGCTAGTTAAAATTACAAATGATTTACTTTTAGCTTCTGACCAAGGCTGCATCTCAATACTAGTTCTACTCGATCTTAGTGCTGCATTTGATACTATAGATCATAAAATACTCCTGGATCGACTACAAAACTACACTGGTGTTCAGGGACAGGCATTAAGCTGGTTTAGATTGTACTAATCAGACCATTACCACTTTGTCTGTTTAAATGGGGAAAAATCGAAGATAACGTCAGTAGACTATGGAGTGCCGCAAGGATCTGTGTTAGGCCCTCTACTATTCTCAATAAATATGCTGCCACTTGGTAATATTATAAGAAAACATGGAATTAATTTCCACTGTTATGCTGATGACACTCAATTATATATTTCATCACGGCCAGATGAAACCACTAACTTATCTAACTTGACAGGATGTCTTAAAGATATAAAATACTGGATGACGTGTAATTTCCTGCTAATAAATTCAGTTAAAACAGAGGTGTTACTTATTGGTCCAAAAAACTACCCACAAAATCCCTTACAATACAACTTTAATTTAGAAGGATGCCCTGTTACTTTATCCACTACAGTAAAAGACCTGGGTGTCATACTTGACCGCAACTTGACTTTCGAAAATCATATTTCGTATATTACAAGAACAGCCTTTTTCCACCTTAGAAACATTGCTAAGCTATGTAACATGCTATCCGTTTCTGATGCAGAAAAGTTAGTTCATGCATTCATGACCTCGAGACTAGATTACTGTAATGCTTTATTAGCTGGTTGTCCTGCATCCTCAATAAACAAGCTACAGTTAGTGCAAAATGCAGCCGCTAGAGTTCTTACTAGGTCAAGAAAATATGATCATATAACACCAATTTTATCATCTCTACATTGGTTACCTATTAAGTTCCGTATCAATTACAAGGTATTGCTACTGACCTATAAAGCCCTAAATGGTTTAGCTCCAGTCTATTTAACGGATCTTCTATCGCCCTACAATCCGTCACGCTCTTTAAGATCACTAAATTCGAGGCTTCTGGTCATTCCAAGGATATCTAAGTCCACTAAAGGAGGGAGGGCGTTCTCACATTTAGCTCCTAAACTCTGGAATAGCCTTCCTGATATTGTTCGAGGCTCAGACTCGCTGTCCCAGTTTAAAACCAGATTAAAGACGCATCTCTTTAACCAAGCATTCACATAATGCTTACCTTTTATACTACTGCTGAATAAGATCGAATGCATTAATATTATGAACATCAGCAATGCTAATTATTTCTCATCTGCCTTTCTGCTGTTATCTCGGGACGCAAGACCTGAGGTAAATAGCATTCGTCAGCTCCAGTTTGTATCCAGCCTCTCACGGAGACTTCAGATACCCCAACACCTGTGATGAGACGACTAAACACCTGTGATGAGACGACTAAACGCCTGTGAAGAGACGACTAAACACCTGTGATGAGACGACTAAACACCTGTGATGAGACGACTAAACGCCTGTGATGAGACGACTAAACGCCGGCGATATGTTATGCCCTAAATTAATACATGATTAACTAACTGTATTTTTCTATGTACATTTCTAATGCACTTTCTGTAAAGCTGCTTTGAAACAATGTGTATTGTGAAAAGCGCTATACAAATAAATTTGAATTGAATTGAATTATGTGACTGTAGCCGCGTTTCCATTACAGATTTGCACAAAACTTTTGTGATATTTTCTAAATGTCGATAAAAAACTATTGCAAAATGACGGCGTTTCCATTAACCGATGTTATGCGGCTAAAACATACTTTTTTCCTCTCGCGATATTAAGTCATTCCAAAAATCATGGCAATGGATGTTGATGAGTTTACGTATATCCCAGCCACTGCACTGGCCATTATTATTAACCGAAGGAGACGTACGTGTGTGTGCGTGCGTGCGTGCGTGTGTGTGTGTGTGTGTGTGTGTGTGTGTTATCCAAGCATAAATTACAAGGAAAGACTCTTATACTGTGAGTGGCTCATATGATGATCTGGTGTTTCTCTTCATTTCTGCTTCAGGGTCTTGATAAATTGTGGCATTTCTTTGAGGTTTAGAATACAGTATTCCTGTAATACTTTTGTCTTTTTTGAGTTTAATGAAGAACTCAGTCTCGTCTTCTGTCCAATCACACCGCATCATCTACGTCAGGTGACTGTAAATGCGCAAAAACTGTTTCCATTGCATTGTTTCCATATTCCTTTTTCAAATTGCCTGAAAAACCCCCTCATGCGAGCGCAAAAACTTTTTAGCGATAAATGGGAGTTTTTGCGAAATTTACATGTTTCCATTGGGCGTATTTTCATTTCGCAATTTAAATTTGTGCAATTTAAAGGGTAATGGAAACCGTGTGGACGGAATCACACTGAGAGCAAGTGGATGGTCACTCAAAGTTTCTCTTTACTGGGACAAACACGACCAAAAGCTGGTTAGTTCACAGTGCATCAACGTTGCTCAGAAGTCAGCAGCGAGAGATGTGAGACTGCTACATATTTACAAGGTGATCCTGAACATATTATGTATTAAAGCACCTTGAAAGTCCGGTTGATTATGCTAGGTTGCTTTTTGTTGATTTTGGAAACACTTTATTTTGATGGTCCCTTTTGAACGTGCTATTGACTATAAGTAACTTTGCAACTATATGTCAACTAACTCTAATATACTCATTAGAGTATTAGTAGACTGTCTGCTTAATATCTGCAAATACTTTATTGTGATGCTCCTCCAACAGACACTCTACTGACTATAGTAAGTTTGGAACTACATTTCAACTTATTCTAACCCTAACCCTACTAGTCTATTAATACTCAACTAACACTCTAATGAGAGTTAGTAGACATGTAGGAGCAACGTTACTTATAGTCAACAGAATGTGTTAAAGGGACCATCCAAATAAAGTGAAACCTTGATTTTAGTCCTGTGTGTAACCCAGGGAAAAATTCCATTGTCCCATTGGTCCCAGTCACCTAAACACACCCTTCATTCACATTTTTGTGCAGGAGTCACATGATAGTTTCAGTGAGCGCTTTCAACCAATCAGAGCACTTAAGCACGTTTTTAGAAGCTGCGGTGAGTTCCCCAATCAGTAGTGTGAGGGGGAAGCCACCGGAGCAGCTGCACTCGGTATGTCGCTACACAAACAATGCTATTTTCCATCTTATCTGCTTGTTTGATTCTAGTATGCGATTTTGTATTTGCAGTGTCCACTACCGTTGTTTAGAAGCCGACTGGTATGTCGATTGTCTGCGGGAGTTGGTGAGTCTGTTTGTCGCTGTGTTCGGTAGCATGTTACTATTAGCATTGGCATCCCTATGTAGTTTACTGGGATTCTCAGCTAGCTTAATGCTAATAGCATTAGTCATGCTACCTATTATAGTGAAGAAATTCAATGAAGTGCGGGTAAACGGCGGGAGTAACTATGACTCTGGTGAGAAGTAGTTACACGGCCCGGGCGCCTCCTCGTGGCGACCGCTGGAGAAGGTGGGGGACTATAACAGAAAGTACGTCTTCTGACGGTTGGGTACCATGCTGGTATCCACCGTGCCCCCCACCCGAGCTAAGATCCGGGCCATCCTGGGAAGGGCCAACCACCCAACCTGGGTCAAAATTTGCTGGTTATGAAAAAGAAAACTAAAGAGAAACCTGGACCCTCTGGATCCCAGGCAGAAAGCAAAAGTGACTGAGGCAATGACAGAGGCTGGCGAGACTGAACTGAATCGAAATGTCGTTTCATGCATTAATTGTGAGAGTCTATTCCCAACACTAAGGAGCCTGGGTATGCACTGTCACCATCAACACCCAGAAGAGGTGAACAAGGAAAGACTCGACCTAATACAGAAGAGGAGGAAATTCTGGAGTACTACGGAAGACCACCATCTACTGATAACAGCTGACTCTACGTGGAAGGACGATAATCTCAAGAAAGACCATCTGAGAACCCTGCACACGACTCTACCGCATCGGTCCATCGACGCTATAAAGAAGAGGCTCCAACTACTCAAATGGGCACCACCACAGAGAGTAAATATAAATCCATCACTACCTACAACAGTAACACTGACTACGCCACCTACTACACCATCCCGACGGCCAATAAGAGGAGCAACTCGAGGACCAGCTAGAGAAGCGGTCGACACACCGATGCAGACCATCGCCGAAGACATCACCTCTACATCAGCCGTGGGCGGCACGGGGAACAGACGAGCTAAAACCTGGACCCAAGAAGAAGACGCACACATTCTACATCTGGCGAATACACACTGTATTGTGTGTCCGGAAATGCTCAAAAAAGATCATAGCAAAGCCCTGGCAGACAAAACTGTAGGAAGGAGCATGGAGGCGATCAGGAAAAGACTAAAGACGCTAGCCTGGACACCATCAATACAAATACCTGTAATAGAGGCATGCCCCGGCCCTGGTGACCCTACGACTGAACAGGATAGGGAGAGGACAGAATATAATGAACCCAGTACACACTCTACAGTAGGAACATCACTACTTACAGCAGCAATGGATGAGAACACCTGGAGGAGAGGAATGCTGGAGAAAGCAATGGAGAGCCTCTCTGAACCAAGGCTCGGAAGTGGAGGACTTAGAGACATAGCAAAGGGAATGCTAGAGGGCAGGATATCAAAGGAACAATGAGCAGAGATGCTACAGATACACATCAGGGAATGCATCCCCTTGAACTGGAGACCAAGAAATAGCAAGAAAGGCCCCAGCAGTAAAAACTTGTCAAAGAAACAGATGCGAAGAGCTAGCTACGCGCACATCCAAAGACGAAGAGGAAGGACGCTGCCAACACCATCCTGCAAGGCCAATGGAGGGAGGCATTCAGAGGATTAGATCATGGAGTGGACGGAGTGGAGCGGTACTGGGCGAACGTCTATGCGACACCCAGCAATGGCAACATTCAGGAGGAACCACCATCTCTGACTGAGATCACAAACTGGAAGATCTTAGCTCCTATAACAGAGAAGGAGGTTAAGGAAGCATTACGCTCAATGAACAACTCAACACCTGGTATGGATAAGCTAACAGCAAAGGAAATATCGAGTTGGCATCTACCATCGGTAGCAGGGATGTTCAATCTATTCCTGGCAACTGAAACCCTGCCAGCCAACCCGGCATGTGCCCGAGTGGCACTCCTACCAAAAGTAGAACACCCAACTGACCCAAGCGACTTCAGTCCGATTGCCATTGCTTCGATTCTAGCCTGTGCCTCTTCATAGCCAAAGTAATCTCAAGGAGAATGAGAGAGGAATATAGCTTCTCCCCCCTCCAATATGCCTTCCTACAAAAAGACGGTTGCCTGGAGGCGTCATCACTGCTCCATGCAATACTGAGAAAGACACATGATGAAAAAAGACAGCTGACAGCTGCCTTCCTCGATTTGGCTAAAGCCTTTGACACAATCTCACACAAAGCAATACTTCATGCGGCGTGGAAGGCGGGTACTCCACCACCACTCATAAGATACCTCAGTCAATTATACACTCATGCTGACACACACATTGGATCTCTGGTAACAAAAGGGGTCAAGGGAGTGAGGCAAGATGGACCGAATGATAAGAAAGGCCACAAGGGCATGGCTTCGGCTGCCAAAGGACACGCCGCTCGGATTCATACATGCCACAATAAAAGCGGGGGGACTAGGCATCCCTAACATTGGTACTGCAATACCAATGCTACAGAAATCAAGATTTGAAAAGCTGTTGTCAAGTAACAACCCAGTTGAAAAGGCCCTCTCAGACATGCCCTCATTTAAAACCATCTTGCGGAAAATAAATCTGCCTTGTAGAGTCGGAAAGGAAACCGTATGCTCTACCGAAGACGCTAAAGAGGAATGGAGAAAACAGCTCATGTCCTCGGCAGATGGGAGAGAAAACTCTACTACGGATGTTGACGAGGGAAGTTTCTACTGGCTAGAGAATCCAGAGAGAGTCTTCCCCAGACTGCATCTGAGGGGTATCCAACTTCGTGGTGGAGTTCTCAGGACCAAGGCTAGGGCGGCACGTGGTCGAGATATACCCCCACAAGAACAACTATGTAGAGGAGCCTGTAAAGCTAAAGAAACACTAAACCACATCCTGCAAATATGTGAAACTACACATAATGCACGCTGCGCACGACACAACCGGATAATGAAAGATACTGAAAAACGATTGAGGAAGAAAGTGGAGAAAACTTGGATCGAACCAATCATACCAACTACAGGCAGTTTCATCAAACCTGACCTGATTATCCAACTCAAAAACCGCTACACAGTGATGGACGTTTCAATTGTAAATAATCCAAGGATGGAAACGACCTACAAACTCAAAACAGATAAATATGGATCGCCCTTAACACCTCCGCAATAAGAAACTGGCTGGATACAACAGACCAGATTAAACATCTACCTATTGTCATCTCAAGCCGCGCACTGATGTATGGACCGTCAGGTAGAGGACTGAGAGCCATTGGACTAACGAAAAGGGACATATCGGACCTCTGCCTACTAACTGTATTGGGATCTATTAAATGCTATGACCTGTACACAAGAGGAACATAATACATCTAACAATCTAGCCAAGTAATATGACCTCCGTGAAGCAGCGATAACTCTGTCATTGCCAAACAATAGCACCTATTTAGGTGCCTCAAGAGGCGTCTTACGGATAACTCCGGAAGAGGACTACTTGATAACATATGTAAATAGCCATTATTACCTGGAACAGACCCTGCCCAGTAACATCATCGCCCTTGTGGGGTTGGTAGGAGGCTGTTGTAGTCTGCTCACCCCCTCAACTCTCATAACACACACACGCAGCCATTCTTTGAACTTTGGTTCATGAACTATTTGCATCCCACGGACTATTCTTGTTGCACCAAAGATATCGTTCTAGAGTGTGTTGTGGATGACTTCTAAACTGAGTATTCTCTAGTTTCTGAATTATATTTTGTTGTTTTCCTTTGGACAACTGAACCTTTCTGCAGATTGGAAATATTATGGGTATTGTCATTATTGTTCTGTCTTTGTGTCTCACTTAATACATGGTACCAACACCAAATCGAAACCATCCGTTTCTGTGTTTATTATTTACCCTTTCTACACCTCTCTGAGACGAATTCTTATCTTCTGTAGCCCAATCATTATTTACCCCTTCTATAGCCATATTTATTTGCTATATAACACATATATCATCCCTTGTGTATGTTACATGTGTTTAATACAATCCACTCACATATCCTGCTGTAGAAAATAAAGTAAAATCAAGTTTTTAATATTGTTTATATATCTTGGTGTTTTTAATATGCTTTAAGACACACCATGTGTCAATTCGTAAGTTGACAGCATTGCTGAGTATTTTCTCCTTAAAACTGCAGTGAACCAAAGACAGTCTCAAAAACACGGTGTGAAATCGCTGGTGTTTCTGACGTCACAAACAACCTTGTAACCAATCAGATCAACGTGTGATCGTCAACCAGTGGATCTCTGAGTGAGTGAGTGAGTGGAGGCGGGGCTCATTTGCATATTCATAGAACCGCGTATATTAAATGAGGCAAGGGTGTTGAGTTGCCTTAAAATATCTTGAATGTATGACAAAAAAAATCAAGGAAAAAACTTTTCAATATTTAATTTTGGTGATGAAAGATAAGTTTTAAGGGATAACATGATTGACTGCAGGGGGACTTTAATTTAAAAGTCAATTTTTTTATGATTCATTGGTATTATTCGTAACAAGAGATTCTAATATTGATGACTATTTATTTTCCATGGAAGGGATTTTGGGCTGGTGTGAGGACCATAACTTGCAGATGGTTGAGTATGATTTCACTTTTCTAACTTTAGTTAGTGTGTAATATTGCTGTTTGAGCATCAACAACATCTGCAAAGTTACAACGCTCAAAGTTCAAAGCAAAGGGAGATATTCGCTTTCAAAGAAGTAGTTTTTTAAGGACTACAACAAACGGCTGGTAGGGACTACATGACATTCCTCCCGGGTTAGTGACATCAGCAACCCTAAAATGTACATAAGCCCGCCCACGGGACACACAGTCCATGTTGAGAAGAGGAAACGTTGTTGTATAATAGTACATTTGTGAGTCAGCTCAAACTTTAGCATCCGTCTTTTCACATGCAATAGAAAGTCACTCTGTGTGCATCTCAAAACAGTTATTTATTTTTTAACCTATACGAGCGATTTATAGATTAACGTGACAGAATATCCTAATTGAAGATATATAGTTAACTCCACATCAGCAACATAAATCAACTAACTAATCAGGGACGTCCTGTTGCATTCTACGTGTTGTCACTTCTTCTTGAGTCTCTCCATCTTTGTCTGACTCCGTTTAAACATAAAAGGCAGAACAGTTTCTGACATTTAAGTGCGTCAGTGTCTGTGTGAGGTAATCGCAGCTGCTAACACACACAAGCTCTTGAAACCCGCCCTCTGCAGCAGCTCATTTGCATTTAAAGGGACAGACACAAAACAGTGCGTTTTTGCTAACCCTCAAAAAGTGACAACTTTAACATGCTATATAAAAATATCTGTGGGGTATTTTGAGCTAGAACTTCACATACACACTCTGGGGACATCAGAGACTTATTGTACATATTTTGAAAAGGGCATTATAGGATCTCTTTAAGAAAACAGAAGAAGTCATCACAGAGCCCAGATCACCTGGGGACAGGAGCTCTGTTGTAGTTCACGGCCAAGACATTAAACAGGTTGCTTCTTAATGCTTGGGGGTCCACATCGATAGTGAGCTTAAATAGCACACACATGTGTCGGGTTCACCTGTGCCTACACTTTTTGAGAAGACTACGATTATTATCAATATAGATAATAATTGTATACAATGCTAATATTTTATATAGCGACGATAGTGTCTGTTTTATGATATGGAATCATTATTTGGTCTGGGAATCATGGGAACACAGGAACTCAGTACCTTACAATATATTTTTGAGCAGTGATCCAGCAGGCAAATAAGATTTTATTATTTTTTCTCATGTATTATATCCTGAGCATGCGCTGATGAACAGTGCTCTGTTATGTAAGCAAAATAGTATAAATGTTCATTTGTTCCACTCCAACTCCAGCAGGGGGTTGAAATAACTGCAGGTACTATTAATGGTTCGTAGGATTTTTGTTTTTAAAGGGGAGAGTGTTTGTAAGTGTGATGGTTTATTAATGTTGTATGTTTTTGTGGGTTGATGTTGTATGTTTCAGCAGTTCTCTCATTCAAAACTAATTTCTCCTAAGGGAGACAATAAAAAGTACCTTGACCTTTCCAGCTTTAATTTGTTAGAATGTTATGTTTTCATGATAATTTCAGAATCATAAAACAGTTTTAAATAGTAAAAATATGAGAAAAATATACATTTATAAATTTAATAAGACAGATCATATGGGTAAAATGAAAAGGAAATGAAACATTAATGTGAAAGAAAATATCATTCAAATTAATAGATCTGAACTTATTTAAAAAAAAATAGATGCTCAAAGTTGCCTCATGAATGCTGAAAATGTTAAAATGTGTTTTATATATAACACACCTCTAAGATAACACACATAACGTGATACTTTAAAGGCATTTAAGGAACATCATTTGTTTGGCTCAGTGTATCAACATCTGGTTTGTATCAGCAATGTATACATTAAAGTAATATTTCCTTTCAGGACATTTTGAATGATAGGTGGCCTCATAAACCTTTTAATGAGACTGTATTATGCCCTTTTACAAAGTCTTGATATTGTTTTTGGGCTCTACTAGAACTAGTTTTTTATATATATATATATATTCTCCATTATTGCAGCTCCTCTCTTCTCAGGTAGCAACAGATTTTAACTTTTTTTTTAAGGCTAAATGATGTATTTTAAACAATTTAATTAGACTATATAAAGCACATGTTTGTATTGGTACTTAATAAGGAATTTATAATTCGTAATGTGTTTTACAAATGTTTTTGTTGCTTATATCATATGAACGTTTAGGAAATATTATATTTGATCATTTTGCAAATGTTACTTTTGAATGTTCTCTGAACGCTCTAAAACAAGTAGTAATGTTTAAAAAAAACGCTAGATGAATGATGAATAAATAATTTTTTGGTCCTAACTTCTTGAGTCCATTATTAAATTCAAGATAACTTTGAGCAAACATTCTATTAATTTTACTGGAATAATGTTTTTGTTTTATAGCTTTGAGAGAACCTAGCCTAAGTCCTGAAAATATTCTCTGTTAGCTGGAATTTTTATATTTTCTGTGTTCATTTTAATTTTAGTTAAAGTTTTCTTATGTACTTTCTATGTAATTTTTTATTAATTTAATTTTTATTTCAGTTATAGTTTTGTTATTCAGTTTTAGTTATTTTAGGATGAAGCCCCTATAGGTGAAAAAAAAAAAAAAACACCAATGCTTTTGCATTTCCTCGCAAAACTTTTGTGTTCTTTGCAAGCGAATGAAAAGTTCCTTGGGGAAAGGCAAAAGCGTTGACATATATTTTTTCTTACTATCTCATATTTTTTTCCTATATTGCTTGTGGTAGATTTTCCCCATACGCACCTGACTTAAGTTTACCCGGGGCGTCTCCAGTCGACACCCAATCATCTACAGTCGACACTTACCGGTAATAATATTTATACTCTAACACTGTGTCTACAGTCGACAACTGGCTTTGAGTCGGTGAACGTCTGTAAACACGAGTACTTGAGAATACGGTCTCTAGTGTTCCCCTAACCTGCTGCGCTGCATTAACAGACTCCACACAATGCCTTCATGCTTTATCACAGCTGGAGGATCTCAGACCAGTTTCAGAGAGAATCCCACGGGCAAAACAGAATACACCAGTTTTTATAGAATAGGAGCATGGCAAAGGTGACATGATTCATTACATCATTTTTTTTACTATACACTGTAAAAAAAAAAGTTGGATTAACTTAAAAAAGTAAGTTACCTGGTTGCCTTAAAATTTTGAGTTCATTGAAATTAAAAATTTGAGTTAATACAACAAAGGAGATTGGTTTAATAAATAGAAACTCAAAATATTATGTTATCTGAACTACATTAATTATCTAAGTTGATTTGACAAAATATAAAAAGTTGTGATAACAAATCATCAAAATTAATTTTTACAGTGTATGATTGGTTCTTCATATGCATAATTCAGCAACCCCTTCTGTTACTAGGTAGACGCAAACCATGATTTCTTGATTACTCAAAATCATGAGTTTATATATTTAGATAAATGTGTAGTTTCATTTCCCCTTTTGTTATATTCGGACATGATTCAGACACACTGACTGTGTGAGTGTTTGGGGACATTTCAGGTTTTAAAAGCATATTATTGGTAATCCTGCAAGAAAAATAAATATTAGTTATGATTAATTAAAAAATCCATCACGGGCTATAAAATATATTTTGTACATCAAGTTCTGCCACAACTCTCGAGAGATTGAAATGGTAATAGAGATTGGCATGGTAATGGAAATGGCAATGTTAGTGTAATATGTCTGTTACGCTGCTGCTGCTGCTGCAGAGCAAGTATACCAAGACTTTCTACAGCCAATACATTCACACACATTGCTGTGAGCATGTAAGACAAGCTTCTGCTGCTGCACATGTGACAGACATGATTTAACCCCGTAGCAGATCTATACAGGTGGAGCTGGGGAAGGAGGAGGCTTTCTGAAAGCGCACTGCAATGATAATAGATAATGATGTGATCGCTACTAGGGCTGTCACTTTACGTTCGAAAATCGATTGCACAATCGATCGGACCAACCAACACAAGTTTAGAAAACGAAAATAGGGAATCGATTTTAACACCTTTTTTTTAAGTTTCTTTTACCAAAAATGTGTTTTAGGTGGAGAGATCAATACAGTACACAGAACATGTAGGATGTTGGAAAATAACAATGTATTTTCTGTTAACAAAATGCTTTTTAATATTCGCTATTACTTAAATGCAAGTGAACAAGAGCGCCGTTATTTGTTGCTTGGTGACGTGTGTGTTCAAGCAAGACAGAAATGTGCAGATTCTGCACAACGCTGTATTTAATATATCAAGAGGACTCACGAGTTGCGTATTTGCGCTAAATCCGCGCAGCTTTGGCCACACGAACTTCCCCAGCAAAGTCAGTAAACCTAGAAACACGCCAAATTGTGATTTGAAAGCGTTACCCGCTAAAGTTAATTTTTACCTGCATTTGGCGGGTGTTAATTTCAATCCCTGATGTTGCACTCCTGTTTGTCATGCACGAAACTTCACGCCAATAAATCATCCGAAATATTGCTGACTCGTGCATCTCAAGCGCCCTCTTTACGCCCGTCCTAACGCCTGTTAGTTGTCCGTGGATTCGCCTATATTTGGTGTTGAAAATGGAAACGTCTTTAGACATGGAAAATCGATTTTTACAGTCGATTCAATGATCACTTATGTCTCAAAAATCTAACAGGATTTTTTCACAAAAGTGACAGCCCTAATCGCTACCAAAATGAGTTCAGCCTGAGCCACAGAGTTTCGTGCCAGAATAAGGTTATTAAAGTAAATTAAATGTTGCTTTAGCAAGTTCATTTTAGTTAATGTTTATTTTATTTTATATGATTTTAGTTTGCGCCTGCTGCGTGTTCAGTAGATGTGGGACAGGTGGAGTGATTGAGGGTTGTTGAGGGTTGAAGTGCGCACCTGTGTCTGGCAGGAGTGTGTTTGAGACACACACCTGCTGCTTCACTGCTCATGTGTCTCTGTGCTGGAAGAGCATGTGCACAATTGCTCAAGTTTGTGTGTGCTTGTTCATGTGTATGTGAATAAAAGCCTCCGGACATCATAAGAGGATAAACAAAAAAGCATAATATTGTTTTCAAGCCACAATATGACTTGAGTGATCTGATTATATAATGTTTTGTTTTACACCTGTATTTTGTGCTGACCATTTGCTATTTGTGATCAGATGACACTAAACATGTTTTACACCGTCCCCTCAAACACACAAAGAGAGAAGAAGAAATAGTGTGCCGGTGGGTCCAGTGTTTATCTCACAGCTCTCTTATTCCTCACATTCAGAGAAACATGGATGTGTGGAGCAGGAATGCAGATTGGATCCACTTCTTCTCACTGTAGGAGTGAATCGTGAATGTATGATGAAACTCATACAGAGCCAATGTTTGCAGAACCGTGTTGAGAAACACCAAACGCTGTCAAACTGTTGAGATGGGCAGTCAAAACTGCAGCTGTGGGTAACATTTTAGCACTGGCTTTCTCTGGACGGGCTGTTTGTCTTTTTTCCCCCATGAGCCCTCTCACGTAACACCCCCTCCCACCCAGGTCAGTGCTTGTAAGAGTTGCATTACCTGCGCCCTAATGCACTCCAGACAGACACACTTCCTAATGACTTGCTCTGCTCCGAGCCTTTCCGGGCAAGACTGTGGCCACAAGCCACCTCACACATGGTAACCAGACACACGCACGCGCACACACACACACACACACACACACGCACACACACACACACACACACACACACACACACACAAAGGCACCTGATAAGAGCACTCAGGTTCAGATCAGAGGTTCAGCCCGACGGCGCAAACTCCCAGCGGTCTAAAGCATCCAGAAACTATTGCGGTAAATCAGAACGGGGGATAATCCTGAGAGAGCCGGTGCCCCTCGCCAGTGTCTGGTCTTCATTAAGACACATTTCTCTCCACCCTCCTTCTAATTCTGCTCAGCATTATGGAGAAGAGAAAAACAGCGCAGTGACCTTCAAATGTACCTACAGGCGAAAACAAAGAGACATGTCAGGAATTTCCCTCATCATATCCTGCTAATCTGTAGTAGTTCAATCACAATGTTCCATACCTGTACACTCTCTTCCATATTTTTAGTTGTTAGTGATCACACGTCAAGCTCCAAAAATGACAAAAGCAACTTGTTTGCTAGCTATAATTTCATTTGGATCCTCAAACAAAGCTCTCTTATGGTTTCACTTAGAACCTTTGTGAAAAAGATATACACTTTAGCATACTTTTTAAAAAGAGTACTTATCATGTAAATTATACACTTCAAAATAATATACTTAAGCGTGAACCGAAAGTAATGTTTTACCTAATTGCATCTCATCAAACAAGGAACATTCTTCGATTTTTAGCTAACGTTCTGGCAAGGTTCTCTCAAAGTTATGAGCAAACGTTGTTTCAGTAACATTAATATAATGTTCATAGCTATCTGGTCTTTAACCCTTTAACTGCCACAACCCTTTTTCGCATTGACATGAAAACGCACTAGCCAAAATTTAAAGGTGCTATATGTAACTTTTCTACTAAAATGAATCCTTTTTTTATTGCCTGTGTGTGAAGGGATTGTAATCCCACATTACAATGATCCACTTGTCAGGTTTTGCTTTTACCTCTGAAGGCCAGTATTCCTATTTCTATGTGAAAGCTCCGGGTCGGATTTACCGCGAAATCCATCGGATGTGACGTGCACGCACGCTCCCGAGCCTCTCTCCTTTATATACAGTTTATTGTAGATGGTCAGGGAGTTACGTCCGGTCAAAGGTGCACGTTTTTTGGCTTATATCTCAGTCAATCTTTGATCAATATTCCCAAGAATCGTTCGTAGTGCTGGACGGGGATTTTCGAACGAGCCCACCCCTGAGGTCCAACTCGCCCGGGTCCCCGAGTTATAGCCGTTCGAAATCGGGGGTCCCAGCGAACGGCGATCCGGTAGGGGGCGTCCCCGGGACCCGCCACTCTAGCGTTCGGGCAAGGGCCCCCCTGGGACCTCCTCTCCCAAATTTGAGCTCTCTGGGTCTTAGCGTTCCAGAGATACGAGCGATTTTCTTCTGAGATTGTGATGTTACGGGCATCCGCAATTTTGCAGCGCGCCTGATGGTTTTCGGCTAATATATTTGCGAAAACACCACCAAAAATTATCAAACTTATATGGTTCTTTTCAGCTCGACTAGACGGTTCAGAATCCATCGAGCATTCGCCAAGATATTTGTGTAATAGACGGTTTTGTCTATGAGTTCGAGCACGAGCGCTCTTGTAAAAATTGGTTGCAATCTGAAACTTCACAGCTAGAGGCCGCTAAAAACTGCATACAGCTCCTTTAATGGTTGCAATTCAAGAATGCAGTGAAATATAGACCTAACGTTGATCTTGTTTTAATATTGTTCTCCAAATGTTTGCACAAAATATTTCAGGTTACGCATGTAACCATGGTTCCCTGAGAAGGGGAATGAGACGCTGCGTCCCCTAGACTAGAGGACGCACTGAGGAATGAAAGACCTAAGCTGCCATGCTGATGGGATGAGTGTCCTATTGGCTGACCTAGGTCACAGACTCAAAGGCAGTACTGAGAAAGATAAGAAAGAGTTAAATTTAGTCTCACTGGCCACAAAGCTCAACAGAGTGGAGGCCTGAATACAATGACTTTTATAATGAGTAGCAACACACCACACTATGGTCAGTAGCCGAGGAGAGGCCTATCAACTTAGTATACTACCGTACGTTTTTATTTTCTAACCGAGCTCTAGGAGCAGAGGTTTCAGTATGACAACTCTCTAAATCGGGAGGAGACATAGCAATGGCCACACTCAGGATATCTTGCAAGGAGGCTTACAGAGAGCCTACGACTCGCAAATGCTGTCCTAGTGGAGCTCTGGGGAGTGCAGGCCTCAATAAGATAGCTCTCTAGCGTGAGGAGGCCTAACAAGGCTTGCAAGGCCTAACAAAAGAGGCTCACAGAGAGTCCAACTTAGCTAACTGCCTAGCCGAGCTCTAGGAGCGGAGGCCTCAACATGGTGACTCTCTAAATCTAGAGGAGACCTAACTATGCCCCACACTCAGGATATCTTGCTCACAGAGAGCCTACGACTCGAGGCCTAGCAATGCTTGCAGTAGCCAATGAGGCTCACAGAGAGCCTAACAACTTAGCCTGTGGCTGAGCTCATAGGACAAATGCCTAAGTCCTAAGACTGTCAACAAGCACACTAACAAGACTTTTACAACAAGCACACTAACAAGACAAATAACTACGGCCTAATCTTACCACTAAAAATCTGCGTTGATAATATGCTAAGTTTAAAAAAGCATTAGAAAACACAGCAGCTAAATTACCATTGTCATGATGAAACTCAACAACAGTAATATTGCTACAGACGTGTACTTAAAAAAAAAAAAGAAAGACAAAGGTACTGCTAAACCATGACCACCGTGTGTTTTAAGAAAGTAAAGTACTTTATTTTTATTAACGTTATTTACAGCTTGCCTAAGTGCTCTGTTCATCGTCTCCAAAGATAGAAGTAATTGACCCCTCAATCAGACAAAGTCTATCGGCAAATCCTCCTTTATACTAGCGGAGGTTGCTGAAGTAATTAGTGCATCATAACAGAATCCAACAAAGTCTGTTACAGTAGTTATCCTTGAAGTGCTTCGCGCACACAAAAATTACTTTACCCACATGTGGGTACATTTCCATGAAAAATAAAACTCAACCAGACACTTCGAAGAGGTTCTGATGCTGGGAGACGGTGTAATGAAGCGTGTGGGTTACTACATCCAACAACCGAACATTTTGACGTACCCTCTCGTAACTTCTGCATCCTTGAACTTGGACTACAAAATTGCAGCGAGAAATAAAAACGGCGGATTGCTCGAAGTGCACGTTTCGCAACACTCTTGAAGTGAAATGCCCTGTGAGTGGCTCTAAGAGCATGATCAGTTTTTTTTTTTTCAAAAACAGATGAATGTGAATCTGGCAAAAAAAAATTTTTGTTGTTGTACGCATCACGGCAGTTAGGAATTGTCCGTTGAGTGGCTCTAAAGGGTTAATGCTCTATTGTATAAATGTACCACCTACACTAAACCCTACCCTAGCCCTAACCCTAACCGATTGGGTTAACAAAACTAAACGAGATAAAAATGCATTTACTCAAGCAACCATGCCATTTTAGCTTGCTTTTTTACAAGACTTCCAGCTCTTTTCTTCTGACTTGTGTTACAATGCTGGGCTACCGAGCCAGTTTACTCTGTCAGAAAAGCCATACATGTGAAGCTGGTTAAGTGATGCAAAAACATCAAAATGTATTCGTTTAAAGTGTTTTGAGGTCATAACATAATATTGTGCAAGGAAACGCATGAAAATTATCTTTATTATTGATAATCTTCCCCTGTGATCATAATTTGTGTGAAAAGGAATAAAAGTTGTCGCTGGTTTTCCACCACTAGTGTTAATTTCAGCAGAAAACTGCAATGAATTGTTTGGAGATTTGCACACATTTTTCCAATGAGTCTATGTTGCGTTTTCCGTTGACATGTATTCTCAGAGGAGTCTCTAATACACTTTTTATTTATAAAATCTGAAAATGTAAAGCATATCTGCACAGCGTTATGAATGGCACTCTGACACGTTCCAGAATATAAAGGCATGTGAAATTAGTGTTAAGTTGCTTTTAAGTGACTAACGTCAGTGCTGGATATTACATTGGTCATATGGAGCGAAGTGTCAGCGTTGAGTTATTGTTGAAATAATTATTCACATAATTTTAAATTCTCAGCATCAGCCCCATTTTTATCTCAACAACTAAAATTAGTTGGCAAGTTTTCTGTACTAGTAAAAAAATCTGATTTCATAACTGGCCATTTTTTGTAGGATCCTTATAAAGTAGCTTAACCATTTTGACATCAAAAACACAAAATTAAAAAAACTGAAACTTTATGAAACATTGCAATGCTAAACATTTATTAATGCATCATTAAGCCCACTTGAACTTCTTGATTGCTCAATATCCTGGTGATCAATGGTCTCATACACTATAAAGCCCAGGAAAAGCCTATAAAGCCTAGCTTATGTCTATTTTACAACAAATTCAATTCTATAAAATTAATTTGTTTGCAAGAACGAGTATTGCCTTCTACCACCAGATGGTGCAAAGATCTGCCCATCTCCAACTGTTACTGATGCCACAAAAGCTGTTCTGTTGATATTAGATTGAACTTTCACACATACATGATGTCTCATTCATTCCTCGAGTTTCGAACACGTTGCCGTGTTTAATGCGTGTGGTTGTTAATGGTGCTGGTTGCGTCAGTCACGTGTTCATCACAGCTGTCTTTCCTTAAGCACGTCCCAACTGATGTTTGAAAGCAGTAGAGCGCTCCTCCCTGCTTTGATTTTTTTCTTGTGTAAAATTTTTCACATTTGTTTCATATTTGGCTCGCTCCCACACCAAAGTGAACATCTGCTCGCGGCCCTGTGGAGGGATTGGGCTGACCTTTAGTTTGAGCTGTACTGTAACAACATGGAAAAGTATACCACTGAACGCTTATACTGGACATTTATGTACTCCCTCGTGCCATTCCAAACCCGTGTGCTTTTTAGTGGAACATAAACGGGCATTCGGGAGAATTCCCGGTGGGCTACTCGTAAATTGGGCGGCAGTAGCTTCCACTTAAGACATAAAGGCAGTTTCACACGGAGACGGGACGTGGAAAATATACGTTTCTAGTTCGTTTTCGAGAGAAATCAATTTGCACATCTTAACCATGTATTTAAAACAGCGCATCAGTTTCATTAATAGTGTTGTGTCACTTGGCAGAGAGCTTGCATGGTCTCTCTCTCTCTCTCTCTCTCTCTCTCTCTCTCTCTCTCTCTCTCTCTCTCTCACACACACACACATACACGCACACACACACACACACACACACGCATGCGCACGCACGCACGCACACACACACACACACACACACACACACACACACGCACACACACAGTAGTGCTTCAGAAGTGCATAAGCATCAAATAAGCATGATAAAATCATCATAAAGTCATTGTAACTTAAATGCCAGATCTTCTGAAGCCAAATTACATCTTTAGCCCTATGTGGACAGCAGTAATTGTTTCACATGTAGATTCCTGTAAAAATATATTTGCATGCACTTCACTGATAAAACGAATGCATTGTTTTATTCACAGTGGAGGAGCAAGTTCTGTGTCAGTCCCAGGATTGTCTGCTCAGCTGTAAATGTCATATGCTTGGAATAATATATAAATAAATTCATATTTCATGTAATCCAATTTGATTAATTCAATCTATTTAAAAGTATGAAATTTGATGCACTGTAGTTGACATGGTTTTCTGTCATGCAATTTATCTCCGAAATTAGCAGAAATAAGTTAAAGCAAACTCTTATCTACATAAGGTAAATATTTGACTTGTTCATCAATATTGTTGTGATAATTTATATACATGTATATCAATATTTAAAAAAATTTTTGCACACAATAATAATTTCAAAAGGTTCATTTATGTGTTTTTTTCTTCTTCTTTTTTTCTTCTTAACCGCACCAGTTCACTGTAGTGGGACAGTGACGTAATATTCTTCTTCTTACAGTTACCAGTATCTCAAGCTCAACGGGTAGTGCTTGCAGAGGTCGAAAATAACATTTTACTTAATGACTTGATCCCTTCTTGTAAACTCAGAGATGTGGATTCAGGCCCTGTCCACACGGAGACGCGTTTAGCTGTAAACATACAACTTTTTTATCGTATTGGCGTTTTGTAACCGCTATTTTTTTAAACCGGGTTCCAGGGTGGATAAATCTGAAAACGACACCCTTGCGTTTTCGTGTGTACGGCCAATCCGTACATTTTTTGAAACGATGATGTCATCACACCACGTGTCAGCATTAGTCACACACCGCTACGTCACACGTAACAGCAACAACAATGGCGGACTATATGCTTGTGTTCGTGCTGCAGAAGCTACTGAGCCTATTAGCTTTACTACAGCAAAATCTTCTGCTCCTATGCTACTACGGTGTGCAACGAGAGATTATGGACAACACCATACGCCACATGCTCTTAGGTCCACCGCGGAGGACAACCAGGAGAAAGTTTTGGGTAAGGCCTGGTCGAACCAGCAGTTGGTGGGACAACTTTGTCAATGGCGTTGTTGTAGAAGATGAATGGAGGGAGAACTTTCGCATGTCCAAAGCATCTCTCGTCGCCCTGAGCGAAGAACTTAGTCCGTATATCGGAGGGCAAACAACAAACATGAGGGCACCAATTAAGACGCTTAAAAAGGTTGCGTTAACGCTGCATTACTTGAGCGACGAGGGACGGCTACGGAAGACTGCTAACGCATTCGGCGTGTCGCGACAGGCTGTGTCCGCTGTTGTCAGGCAAACATGCAAAGTGATCGCTATCCACCAAAATACATCAAGTTGCCTTTTATGGAGTCCGAGGCCGAGGATCTGGTTTTTGGTTTCCATCGTGCTCATGGCATGCCAGAGTGTTTGGGAGCGGTCGACGGCACACACATCGAAATCAAGCAGCCATCTACAACTCAATGGACTACATCAACAGGAAAGGAAAATATCCTCTTAATGTACAGGCGGTCTGTGATTATAAGTACAGATTTATTGATGTTGTGATAAAGTGGCCTGGGAGTGTACACGATGCACGGGTTTTTGCTAATTCAAAGCTCAACTTGTACTTTTAGACTGGCAAGATCCCTGCTCTGAAAAAACAGATTGTGGACAACGAGGAGGCCATACCTATTTTTCTTCTTGGTGACCCAGCCTACCCTCTGCTGCCTTACTTAATGAAGAAATATGCAAACGGTGGCTCCACACCTCAAGAACAGTACTTTGGGCTATGTTTGTGAAGGGCACGGATGGTCATTGAGTGTGCTTTTGGTCGCCTCAAAGCCAGATTTGCTGCACTGAGAAGGCCTATGGACATCAACTTGCAGGACCTGCCCCATGTCATTTACGCATGCTTTTTGTTCTCCACAATTTTTGTGAGGACTGTATGGAGACTGTGGCTGAACACTCTGTGTTGGGAATGATGCAAGATGATAAAGACTTACAGCCTCCTACACAATTCAACAACTACCTCACAGACTGTAATGAGGGAGAGGGAAAGCGAGTGAGGAGAGTACTCAAAAAGTACCTTGACCCTTAAAATGATGGCCACATTTTTTTTTTTTTTTTCTGTTTTGTCTACTTTTTGTTGTTGTTGTATTTAGTACATTCTCCAAAGTTGTAAATTGTATAATGCTTATTTTGAAAGTGTTGTATGTAATGTGTGTCCAGTGAAAATAAACAAATGATTGCAACCACTTCCGGAACTTTTTTTATTGGATAATAAAGCTTTATAAAATATACAATTTTATAAAGTGCAACAGTGAACTAAACACTAAAGAACTATGTGCAACATGTCAACTACAACAGGTAAAATAATAATAATAATAAAAAGGTAAAATTGTATAAAGCGCAACTGCACAAAACTGAAGCACAGTACAGGCAACATAAAAAAAGAACCATTTACAACAGGTAAAGTTATATAGTGCAAGAGTGCAGTCACTCTGTGTCATCTTGCAGCAGGGCGCGTCTGTATGAAAAAGACGTTTGCTGATGTGGGCTGACACGTGATGGTGTAGGTGTGTAGTGTTCAGGGCAGTAATGTCCAGATTGCTTTGCTGGTTCATTGGGCCGAGGTGTGTGCAGGAAGGCTGGTGTAGTTGGGTGCGTCGTTGTGGGGTGTAAATTGGCGTTGGAACAATTCCCTCATGAAGGAAAAACCCTCCTGAATGGTGCTGGTTATGCTAGCAATGTTTGTATTTATCTGCAGCATGTTGTCGGAGTTGCGTCTAGCAGAGTCCTCCATCAACTCCAACATCCTCCTCTTTATTTTTAAGTCCTCCTCTGCTGGATTGGTGTGAACCGTCCTCTTCAGCCTGTCCCCTCTGTGGCTGTTCAACTTTGCCTTGAATATAGCAGAGCAAAATTACATTATTATTACACAAAACAAGTTAAGACCAAATCTATGTTGTGAATAATGCACTAAAGTAACGTATTTGTATAATGTACACACACAAAAAAACATGCCTCCATTCTAACTATGCCCGCATCAAACGGTACTATATATGTCTAACTCGCAAAACTTGAAATCATAAGCATACCTGAAGCAAATCCCGGCGTTGCTTTACAACCGCAGGAGGAAGACAGTCGAGGGATTCAGTGGAGTTTGAAGAATCGGAGGGCAGCTCCACTGTCGATGTAGACGACTCTTCCAGGTCACCCGTCTCGATGGCGGCGTCGATGGAGCGTGAAGCAGGCGACACAGCCCAGATCTCCTCACAAAGCTCAAAAAATATGAGCACTACCCGTCCTTGGCCACTTCGACGCCCTGTGTCCACCGCATGCCTGTATTTGCAGCGTATATTTTTTAACTTTGCGGTGACTTGGGCTTTTGATACCATCGTGAGGGAAATCCTTCTCAGTTAGCTCCTTCGGAGACTGCGCCTGGAACTCGTCCATTATATCTGCATATTTGGATTGACACGACTCCCAGTCAACGTTTTCTTGGAGTTTAGTGGACTTGCAGTCGAGTGTAACTCTAAGAAGAAGTTCGACTTCGTCGTCAGCCCATACAAACGACTCCACTCTTGCTCTAGATGTTGTTGCATTCGCCATCTTCGTCTTCTTCACTTGCTGTCGTGTTGGACTCGTATATAGCGCGAAAGGTTATGCGCATGCTCCAAGTCTTCTTCTCTTTGTTAAGTGTATTTCTGTGGCAGAATTACAGCGCCACATACTGGTCTGGCATGTATACCACATCGTTTTCAGTCGGTTTCAGTGGTTTATTTATACCACACGCATATATTTCTTGAGACGACTCCGTGTTTACGGAAAAAAAAATTATAACGAGGACAAAAAAAAGATCGGATAGGGAAAGCTCT
The DNA here is from genome assembly GCA_031834385.1 of Semotilus atromaculatus. NCBI lineage: Eukaryota > Metazoa > Chordata > Actinopteri > Cypriniformes > Leuciscidae > Semotilus > Semotilus atromaculatus. Next base: position 4,698,309 of record JAULUF010000032.1, on the reverse strand, counting down.
GGCTTCGTGTGGATGTGGCCTCAGACAGCAGTTATATTACCACACACACTCTGTGTTCTTCAAAAAACAGTAGCTAATTCGGCAGGGAGTTTTTATGCGGGTGGTGGAAGAAAACACTGACATTCCAGATTTGGATGCCTGTGAAACGCCTGTGAATGACTGAAATACTCCCTGAACAGAGCTTTAGTGTGAGAAATAGAACAACACGCAGGTCTTTATTCACTGATAACACACCAACACACTGCAGCACGAGTGACGTAACTGACACCAGACACATGTGTTGGGATCTAACATCTGCCAATGGGGTAAGAAAACAAGACAAAAATTCTGTGTAAGAAAATCTCTCTCTCTCCCGCTCTCGCTCTCTCTCTCTCTCTCCCGCTCTCTCTCTCTCTCTCTCTCTCTCTCTCTCTCTCGCTCACTCTCTTGCTCTCTCTCTCTCTCTCTCTCTCCCTCTCTCTCTCTCCCGCTCTCTCTCTCTCTCTCTCTCTCTCGCTCACTCTCTTGCTCTCTCTCTCTCTCTCTCTCTCTCTCTCTCTCTCTCTCTCCCTCTCTCTCTCTCTCTCTCTCTCCGCTCTCGCTCTCTCTCTTGCTCTTGCTCTCTCTCTCTCTCTCTCTCTCTCTCTCTCTCTCTCTCTCCCTCTCTCTCTCTCTCTCCCGCTCTCTCTCTCTCTCTCTCTCTCTTGCTCTCTCTCTCTCTCTCTCTCTCTCTCTCTCTCTCTCTCTCTCTCTCTCTCTCTCTCTCTCTCTCTCTCTCCCTCTCTCTCTCTCTCTCTTCCGCTCTCGCTCTCTCTCTTGCTCTTGCTCTCTCTCTCTCTCTCTCCCGCTCTCTCTCTCCCTCTCTCTCGAATTTTTATGTCATGATTATGACTATCATAATGCTGACTTTTTATCTCATAATTATGACTTAATATGTTTTGTCTCATAATTTCAACTATCTAATTTTTACTGTATTATAATTTTGACTTTTTATGTCATTTTTATGACTTTTTATCACATAACTCTAACTATTTATATCAAAATTCTTACTCAGTCATATTTTTGACCTCTTGTCATAATTACCATTTGTCTCATAATTTCGACTTTATCTAATTGATCTCATCTTATCATTGTGACATCTTTCTCATAATTATGACTTAGTATGTCATATTTTTGGCTTTTTAAGAGCATGGCTTTTTATCATAATGTTGACTATTTCTTGACTTTCTGTCAATTATGACGATTTGTCTCATAATTTCGACTTTATCTCATTTTGACTATCTTATAATTTTCCATGATTATGATTTTATCAAATAATTTGACTGTTTACTATTACTTAGTATGTCATATTTTTGACCTTTTCTATCATAATTACCTTTAGTTTCATAATTTTGACTTTATCTCATCTTATCATTATGTCATGTAAAGTTTTATCTCACATTTATGACTTTTAATCTCAGATTTACAACAAAACAGGAGAATAATATGGGCTTAGAACAACAAGAGAACGAGTAAATAGTAAGAATTTTTGTGTGAAATTTTGTGTGATGCCATTTATTTAATTTTGACCATATTATAATTACGACTTTTTATCACATAATTGACTATTTATCTCAGTACATCATGATTTTGACTTTTTATCTCAATTATGCAATAAAAAAGATTGAATAATATGTTGGACAAACCTAAGGAGAGGCCAATAGTAAGTATTTCTGTGTGAATGATTCCTTCTTTTAGTCAACAAGCTCTCTGTGGACAGCGTCTGCAGTGTAAGAGCGGTATGATTTGTGAGTTTGTCTTGGTCAGGTCACTGTAGCGCAGCAGGAGCAGCGAGCTGTCAGACACATCACAGCACCTCCCAGTCTCGTCCAGCATCCCGAATCCCTATAACCTCTCCTGACACTTCAAAGACAGAGTCACCGTAGGGCCTGGGGAATCATGGGAGACAAAGGAAGCAATTAAGCGATAAAGATCACTCTGAGATATGACATTTCATCCCAGGCGGATCCGGTGGTCACACTCCTTTCAGAGAAGAATACTAGCAGAGAGAAGGAAAAGGGTGGGAATCGCCCCCTCCTCCTCCGACTGCCCTTCCCCTCTGTCTACAAACATGAGAAAAGCTTGACTGCGGTGCGCTTCCAACCCTTCTCCAACAAAACCCCTGTTAACCCCTGCTCAAGGATGGAGCAGTGAGCTGACACCAACTCCAAGAAGAGAAACTGTGTTCAAATGCGACATGCACCGAGTCTATGTGAAGCTCGTTTTCCTTTTGTTTTCTTAAAGCGTCATTTGAAAATCAAAGAAAGTCAAATAAATAAGCATTCTATTGTGGCTCTAATTGCCCTGGGATTGAGTTACGGATCTCGTTTCGCATCTGCGCTTTCAAACGGCGGCGTTCAAAGCCTCGCTCACCTGTCCGTGAGGAGGAAAACATCCACCGGGGATCTCTGAGAAGCTTTTTCAAACACATGAACAGAACCTCAGCGCCATGACAGACCTTGTGTGATCACTTGGTTGTGTGCTTTCAAAGAAATAGTTCACCCAAAAATTCACAGTAAAGACCGTTCAGCTTCTAAACTATCACTCAGACGTTTGTGGTCAGAGAGATTTTTTTGTTTGTTTTTGAAAGAAATTCACTCTTTTATTCAGCAAGTACACATTAAATTTAATTTCCCATTTCCCATTTTCATGCTTTGGTAAATTATAATTATGAGATTTAAAGGTAGAAATCCTGACATAAAAGTCATAACTATATAAGTTGAATAATAATAATAATTATGGCATTTTGACTCATAATTATGACTTTATGTTTTATAATTTTGACTTTTTATCTCAATATTGACATCGTGTCTATTAATTTTTTTCTCGCATGTCATAATTTTTACTTTTTATGATTGATTTTTTGGTAACACTTTACAATAAGATTTCATTTGTTAACATGAATTAATGTAATAACTAATAGGTAACACTTTATTTGAAGGGGTGTGCATAAGACTGACATGACACTGTCATAAACATGACATAACACCTGTCATGAACATGAAGGAGTCTTTATGAATGTTTATGACTGTTGTCATTAAGTGTCATTCGGTAAATTATGACACTTTTAATGCAAAGTTGACATTGTTTAAAATGTCTTTGTTATGACAACTTGACATTAACAAAGACAAAAATGTCTTTCTTATGACAACTTAACTTTTACCAAGAAATCATAACCTGTCAACCTGTCACAAATATGTCATAACAGGTCTAATTATCAAACTTAAAGCATTTTACAGTGTAATAACCCTTAATGACATCTTTATAACTAGTACAATGTGTTCCACTTTACTTGAGGACAAGTAAAATATTCATGACACAGTTATAATGGTGTCATGACGGCCAAAGTTGTGACAGGTTGACAGGTTATGATTTCTTGGTAAAAGTTAAGTTGTCATAAGAAAGACATTTCTGTCTTTGTTAATGTCAAGTTGTCATAATCAAGACATTTTTGTCTTTGTTAATGTCAAGTTGTCATAACAAAGACATTTTAAACAATGTCAACTTTGCATTAAAAGTGTCATAATTTACCGAATGACACTTAATGACAACAGTCATAAACATTCATAAAGACTCCTTCATGTTCATGACAGGTGTTATGTCATGTTTATGACAGTGTCATGTCAGTCTTATGCACACCCCTTCAAATAAAGTGTTACCAACTAAGATTACATTTCAATATTTTAGTGAATGTAAGTGAGCTATGCTAATTTTCTGATTTTAATTTGTAATTTTGGCAGCTCCTGAAATGGGTCATACCATTAATATTACTGAGCAGGCTCATAACAAGGACACAATTATTGTATGGCAAAGAAAGAACAATGTAAGTGTCTAAAATGCATGCACACAAATGCACGTAAAAGTGTAGTTTGTTACTACAACAACTTTAATCAACATTTTCAGTATAACAGAAAAAAATAGCATTTTATTTATTTTTACTGCCACCTTTCTATTCACAGTTTTAATCCATAATTTGTTTGATTTATATGAAGTGACTCTCACTTACCCTTTTTTGTGATGCTTTATGGTGCTTTTTGATTCTTGACAGATGTGGTCGCTATGATCTGTCATTGTATAGAATGAGGTGTGTGTGTGTGTGTGTGTGTGTGTGTGTGTGTGATACACTTTCATGTTGCACCGAGAAACATCCGACAGGTTTGAAACAACACAAGGGTGAGTAAATAGACAGAAATGTCCATTAGTCAAAATGCCAAATGCCTAAAAACAAGGAGTATTTTTGACTGCTGGTTGTTGAGTGTCTTAAGCGCCACGGGCAGGGACTTCAAACATGAGCGAAGCACACCTGTTTGAAGGGTTAAGAGGGATGATGGGAAATAAGTAGAGACCAGTGGACAGTCAGCAGCGGGGATATCCGAGGGCCATCTTTTCATTAGTTGTACCTAATGAAACTGCACAACAACAGGGAAGAGATCCCCACCGCTGTGACACGCTACCGGCTCCCAAATTACACTGAAAACAAAAGGGCCTTTACATCTTCACATCAAAGTGTTTCCACTGAAAGAGAAATGACAGGTCGTTTAGAGCAATCAGAAACAAAGTGCAAGGTACCATAACGTGATCACTGCCACAAGATCAATCTTTTCAGATCATTAATGTTTTATATACACATTACATGTCAGAAGTATGTGAACAGCCCTTCTAATTAGTTCGTCTGAGTTTTCCAGACAAACCCACGGCTGACAGGTGCATAAAGCAGACAATGGAGCAGCTTTTCCCTGCATCCGAGATCTGAGAATGTCCCAGAGAAAAAATGGGGTTTTAAACCAGAAGGAAATTCATTTATGGGGTCTCTTTAATATCTCAATAATCTTTCTCCTAGACATGAGACTTAATTGGTCAGTTTCTCCAGACAATCGGACTCAAGCAATCTCATATGCGTCTCAAAGATCTCGCTTTTCTCATCAAATTGTCTCTCTGAATAATTCACTGAAACCCGGAGAAACTCATAGCAGAAAATACAGAACCTGTTCGGCATTGACACTCTTGAATGAATCTTAATAAAGCTGGTATTTGTCACGGTTTGTGTCTGTGTCTCTGGATTAGTTTTCCCAGTTCAAGTTTCCCTGTGTCTGTATTCCTGTCACCTGTTAATTCATGATCTCGTTAGTCATGTCAGCTGTGTCTTGTTTCGTTGATTAAGTCCCTGTGTATTTAAGCCCTGTGTTTTGTCCTTTTCAGTGGTCTGTTGTTGTTGTGTAATGCTAGGTTGTTCTGTTCTGAACTCACTCTAGGCCGACCGAGAAGGAAAGGAATAGTTGAATAAAGTCGATATTTTAGGTTTTTTTGCGCACAAAAAGTATTCTCGTCGCTTGATAAACTTAAGATTGAGCCACTGTAGTCACTTGGACTATTTTAGCGATGTCTTTAATAACTTTTCGGGGGGAACAAGTTTCAATCCCTTAGAAGCCTATGGAGGAGTGATCCAGCTCTCAGATTTAATCACAAATATCTTAATTCGTGTTCCGAAGATGAACGAAAGTCTTACAGGGTTGGAACAACATGAGGGTGAGTAATTACTGACAGAATTGTCATTTTTGGGTGAACTAACCCTTTAATGTTGCATTCTTTATCATTAAAACATAAAAAAATATAAAGAAACAATGGTGTGATTTTGTTTGACTGATGGGAAATTACACTGCAACAGCCTATCACGGCCTTACTAAAAAGAAAGTTAGGCTATGTGACGTGGCCTATGTCAGTGTAGCCGCTCAACAGTTACCGCGTAGTTTTGAAAGCTGGATAAGTTTTTGCCGGCTAAAGGTCCTTGTACACTGAGTCCGAAATTTTCGTATAGGCCTACATTTATTTGCATTGGTGATTCGGTGGCTCTGAATTGTCAAAACACCATTCAAAAGGCTTGCTACTGATGCGAAAAAACGCAGAAAATCGAACCCGATCAGATTTTTTTTTATGACGGACGAAAGTTTCGGAGGCAGTGTGTAAACGTGATTGACACAACATAAGGTCGTATTTATTTTTTAACGTGCGAAAATTTAGGACGTGAATTTCGGACTCAGTGTGCAAGGTCCTTCGCTTCAGTTCGTCATGGATATCCGTAGGTTGAAAAGCCCACCAACAGCGCTGCCTCCACTCAAAGTACCACTCATCCTGTCCAGCATGAAGTCTCCTGTGCCCCCGCTGGTCCTGTCCAGCATGAAATCTCCCATGCCCCCGCTGGTCCTGTCCAGCATGAAGTCTCCCATGCCCCTGCTGGTCCTGTCCAGCATGAAGTCTCCCGTGCCCCCGCTGATCCTGTCCAGCATGAAGTCTCCCATGCGCCCGCTGGTCCTGTCCAGCATGAAGTCTCCCGTGTGCCCGCTGGTCCTGTCCAGCATGAAGTCTCCCCTGTGCCCCCGCTGGTCCTGTCCAGCATGAAGTCTTCTGTGCGCCCGCTGGTCCTGTCCAGCATGAAGTCTTCTGTGCGCCCGCTGGTCCTGTCCAGCATGAAGTCTCCCGTGTGCCCGCTGGTCCTGTCCAGCATGAAGTCTTCTGTGCGCCCGCTGGTCCTGTCCAGCATGAAGTCTTCTGTGCGCCCGCTGGTCCTGTCCAGCATGAAGTCTTCTGTGCCCCTGCTGGTCCTGTCCAGCATGAAGTCTCCCGTGCCCCTGCTGGTCCTGTCCAGCATGAAGTCTCCCGTGTGCCCGCTGGTCCTGTCCAGCATGAAGTCTTCTGTGCGCCCGCTGGTCCTGTCCAGCATGAAGTCTTCTGTGCGCCCGCTGGTCCTGTCCAGCATGAAGTCTTCTGTGCGCCCGCTGGTCCTGTCCAGCATGAAGTCTCCTGTGCCCCTGCTGGTCCTGTCCAGCATGAAGTCTCCCGTGCCCCTGCTGGTCCTGTCCAGCATGAAGTCTCCCGTGCCCCTGCTGGTCCTGTCCAGCATGAAGTCTCCCGTGCCCCTGCTGGTCCTGTCCAGCATGAAGTCTTCTGTGCGCCCGCTGGTCCTGTCCAGCATGAAGTCTCCCGTGCCCCTGCTGGTCCTGTCCAGCATGAAGTCTCCTGTGCCCCTGCTGGTCCTGTCCAGCATGAAGTCTTCTGTGCGCCCGCTGGTCCTGTCCAGCATGCAGTCTTCTGTGCGCCCGCTGGTCCTGTCCAGCATGAAGTCTCCCGTGCCCCTGCTGGTCCTGTCCAGCATGAAGTCTCCCGTGCCCCTGCTGGTCCTGTCCAGCATGAAGTCTTCTGTGCGCCCGCTGGTCCTGTCCAGCATGAAGTCTCCCGTGCCCCTGCTGGTCCTGTCCAGCATGAAGTCTCCTGTGCCCCTGCTGGTCCTGTCCAGCATGAAGTCTTCTGTGCGCCCGCTGGTCCTGTCCAGCATGAAGTCTTCTGTGCGCCCGCTGGTCCTGTCCAGCATGAAGTCTCCTGTGCCCCTGCTGGTCCTGTCCAGCATGAAGTCTCCTGTGCCCCCGCTGGTCCTGTCCAGCATGAAGTCTCCTGTGCCCCTGCTGGTCCTGTCCAGCAGGAAATTATTGCAGGACCATATGTTATGCCACATGTATGCTCTGCTTTTGTTTTGTTTTCATTCTGTTCTCTGTGTTTCTTTGTCTTTGTTTGCTGCCATTTAGTTCCTATGGTTCTTATTTATAGTCACACCTGTTTCTATTCTTGCTAATTATCTCCCTTCTATATATACCCTGAGGGTGTACTCACACTAGGCACGGTTGCCTTGTACCGAGCCCTGGCACAATTGTCCCTCCTCCCCACTCTCCCGCTGGCCCTGATTCACATTGCACTTTACTTTCCTTGCTGGAGCATACTTACGTAATTTCTGATGTAACTTTTTTTTGAAGAAAACAGGAAGAAAAACGCTTTTGCTTAATAGACTGCCTAATAGATTTATCTTTTATGCCACGCAGCAATTTTCACTTGATTCACTTGAATTATCCAAGTAGTAATAGAAGATGTTTGCTGTCGTAATGATGACAGTAGCGCACACAAAAGTAGTAGCTGTTCCATGCTCCGGCGCGGTTAGCGATCACACTACATGCGTACCACGCCCGGTCTAAACTGAACCGTGCTCTGGACCACCTCTTCCAAGCGAGCCAGGGACAGTTAAACGAATCAATCACACTATTCAAACGAACCAGACTTGGGGGGGTCAAATGTGCTCGGGCAGGGTTCAGTTCACCTAGTGTGAGTACACCCTAAGTTTCCTCAATTACTTTGTCCGATATTGTTTGCCCGTCAATGTTTAGTTTACTATAATCTCCAATGATCTCCTGTGTTTTGGTTTTGTGAATTAGAATAAAGATCATTCAGTCTACTCTACAACAGCCAAAATGTTCCACTATCCCATTAACAAAAATATGTTCTCTAAGAACGTTTTACCAACGTTCCCATTAAGTTATAAAAATGTTATTTCTGACTGTTCTCTGAATGTTCAAAACGTCTAATTTTTTAAATGCTTTGACAAAGCTTTTTTTCATGGTTATGCAAACTTTAAGGGAGCATTCCATTTGATCATTTTGCAAACATTATGGGAACGTTACTTTTGAATGTGAACATTCTGAAACAAGTAGTAACAATTTAAAAAACGTTAGACAAACATCAAACTAAACCTTTTAGGTAGAAACGTTCCTATGTTTTTGTGCTAATGCTTTGAGGACATTATTAAAGACCAGATATCTTTGAATGAATGTTTTATTGATGTTACAAGAATAACGTTTGTTCATAATTTTAAGAGAACGTTGACAGAACGTTAGCCAGATTTCTGATAGTGTTCCCTGTTAGCTGGGTCGTCAATTGAATTAGTTGACTCAGACCCCAGAGCAAAAGACCAGGCTGAGGCTGTGTGACATGAATAACCCTGCAGTTGCAAAGATGCAAAGCAGAGGCTTCTAGTGTATCACCCGCTTGGCTCCCACTCCACACACTTGGGGCCGCGTATGAATACGGCACAGTGAGCGGGGGAGTGAAACAAGAGGATCTGACCTCCACCTGCACTGACATCAGCCGTTACTAGCCAACTGATCCTCGCATCAAAACAAGCCACACATCCACTGCTTAGTAAGAGGTGCTGCAAAGGTGCATGATGAAACAAGTCTGAGCTGAGGACCGCACAGAGAGAAACCTCTCGCTCAACAACACACATTCAATCTACTGACGGACAGCACTTTATCTACAATAACAACTTTTAAACCAATCCTCCAACAAGGGGAGAAACTTGCACTCAGATGTGCTATTGTCTGTCGTGATACTGATGATGTTGTGAATCAATTTTTTTTTGTCTATTAATAAAACCATTTTGTACTCATTTTTCTACAATTATTACTTCTTTATAATTTTTGCCACTATGCACTAAAGTGTAAATGGCTCTTTTGCCAGTCTTTTACTAAAAATGTTACTTTCAAAGATTGCACCAGAGTTGTTGTTTGTTTTCTTTAAACTGTATCGGTGACTGTAGGCATCTTTCTGAGAGTTTGGTGTGATTATGAGCGATGTTATCTTGATGGAGGGAGGCCAGTTAGATGTGCATCTGCTCCAAGAAACCTTGGAAAAGCTTGGCCTCTGCCCTAAGCCACTTCAAAATGAAATTCCTACCTTCCCTCATCTGACAAACCTGTGTCTGATATAGTCTTCAAAGGAAAAGTGGCAAGCCTCTACCTCCAGGCTGAGGTAATTTGACTAAAGCTTTGCAAAGAGAGAAGACAAATGTTCTGGGCTTTTTTCCTCTTCAAAGATTAGATACGATGCTGCTTCTTTTACACGTCAATCGCTGTAATGGGTAATCTCAGGAAACATACAAATGTGTGGAAATTTGTACTTTTTTTTTGAGAAATATTTTTAAAAGTCATTTTTGGAGAGCCATTGCGAGACCAATATTTAGTTTATTTTTCAATATCATATTTAGGACTCTCTAAATATGTAAAGTACATTATTTCAACCCTGCTACAGGCTGTATCATCCAGTTTCAGAATACCTTATAATAATGTATGTATATATATACAGTATCTCACAAAAGTGAGTACACCCCTCACATTTCAGCAAACATTTTAGTATATCTTCTCAAGGGACAATACTATAGAAATGAAACTTGGATATATTTTAGAGTAGTCAATGTGCAGCTTGAATAGCAGTATATATTTACTGTCCTCTGAAAATAACTCAACATACAGCCATTATTGTCAAAATAGCTGGCAACAAAAGTGATACACCCTAAGTGAACATGTCAAAACTGTGTCCAAAGTGTCAATATTTTGTGTGAGCACCATTGTTATCTAGCTCTGCCTTAATCCTCCTAGGCATGGAGTTCACCAGAGATGCACAGGTTATTGCTGGGATCCTCTTCCACTCCTCCATACTGACATCACGGAGCTGCTGGATGTTAGACACATGGCGCTTCTCCATCTTCTGCTTGAGGATCACCACAGGTGCTCAATCGGGTTCAGGTCTGGAGACATGGCTTGGCCACTCCATCACCTTCACCTTCAGCTTCCTCAGCAAGGCAGTGTCACAAGAACACTAGAGAAGGCAAAAGCAGGTAACGGTGTTTATTTGAATAAACAGAGAAAGTCAGAAGCACACAACACCACACACAGGACGGGAGAGTGACGCAGGAACTTCGACGGGCAGCCGGGTCGATGATGGTAACAGGTGAAGTGATGATCTGTGAGTTCTGAAGAGTGATGGATGGTAACAGGAAACGAAGACACGACGAGACACCTCCAACAGGAACGAAGATCACGGGAAGATGCCAAACGCAACAGGAACACAACCAGGAACATACCACAACGATCTGACAAAGACAAGATAAAACAGTCAGCATATATAGGCACCGCTGATCCGATGCAGCAAGTTTATCTTAATCTCATCAGACCACAGGACATGCTGTAACACTCTCAATATTAGAGAGGATACATAAAAACAAAATACAGAGAGTTCAGTCATTTCATGTTGCACAAAGAAGTGTATTATACAAACACCCATCAAACACAAGCAAAGTCCATCTTAGCATCTCTTAGAGAAGTTCCACAGTCTTTGCACAAACAGATGAACCACATATCTCTTAGCGCTCGGGTAGATATACCCAGCCCAAAGTACCATAGTCCTCAGTGTGGTGGTGCATCAACAAGTCCAATCCTTTACGAAACCACCACAAAACCTACAAGTAAATCCTGCCAGCGAGGCACTTGCTGCAAACAAGGATTATCAACCTGGAAACCTAGAGGTCCGGCAATTGGAAAAGTTCCCGGGACAACACACCCCACACATTGGTTCCTACCCCTTATATACATCTGAAATCGTCAGTCATGAAGCAACTCATCAGACAGGAAAAAACAAACCCATGACTTTACAATACGGGTGCACTAATGTGCATTAATTCATGCTTAACTACATGTGTTAATGTATAACTCATGAAGAACTAAACCATTAATTAATGATTACTGCATCAGCAACTAATAAAGATTCTATATGGTTAATATATTAAGTAATATATGAATTGCTATTAATTAAATGTGTCATAATGTATTAATTCCTTAATAACATATTTTATTAACTAAAAGTGTAAATTAATGCGTTAATTACCACAATTGGTCAAAGCAATGTACTTCAACTTCGATTGGCTGCTTTAATTAATCATTAGGTAATGATTTGTAAATGTATCATTATGTTATGACTTTACTTGTTGAGGCACATGACTATTAACTAATTGTTAAGTGTTACAAATTACTTAACGGTTAGTTAATAGTCATGTGCCTCAACAAGTAAAGTCATAACATAATGATACATTTGCAAAATCAATAGCGAATGATTAATTAAAGCAGCCAATTCGAAGTTGAAGTACATGATTTCAACCCATTGTGGTAATTAATCATTTAGAATCTTTATTAGTTACTGATGCAGTAATCATTAATGAATTTTTTATTTCTCCATGAGTTATACATTAACACATGATTATCTGTGCATTAGTTAAGCATGAATTAATGCTTATTAGTGCACCCGTATTGTAAAGTGTTACCCAATAGTCCAGCACAGCATTATATACGATGGAGTCAAAAGAATTTCATAGTATTAGAAGTCAAGATGTACCACTTGATAACCTTAATACAATTTCCACTCTTACCTAACACACTGACATACATTAAGTCTATATATGTAGAGGTGCTACAATGCTTCAGTAATCCATGCTCTTGGACAGGTTGCTTTCAGCAAATCGTTTGCGGGCTTTCTTGTGAGCCAGCTTCAGCAGAGGCTTCCTTCTTAGTTGGGCACATTTCATTTTATATTCTTAACAATATTATTACAACATTATTTTGCTGTTATCTTTGTGAAGCTGCTTTGAAACAATCTGTATTGTAAAAAGCGCAATATAAATAAAGGACTTCTGGGACGACTGCCATGCAAACCGACTTGTTGCAGTGTGTGGCGTGTGGTCTGCATTGCTGGCCTTAATGCCAATGCTGGCATTAAACCTGACGCACAGCACGAGGACTCGACTTCTTCGATTGACCCTTGCGAGGCCTGTTACGAGTGGAACCCGTCTTGGAAAACCTCTGTATGACCCTGGCCTGTACTGTAACTCAGTTTTAGGGTGTTACCAATCTTCTTACAGCCTAGGCCATCTTTGTGGAGAGCAAGAACTCTAATTCTCAAATCCTTAGAGTTCTTTGCCATGAGGTGCCATGTTGAACATCCAGTGGTCAGTATGAGAGAATTGTACTCAAAGCACAAATTTGAACTGCTCTAATACAAGATACACACATTTGTATGGTCCTGTCAAGCAGACAAAAACATAAACATGATGAATAGGACATGTGGCTTTGCATGGTAAACGACGTAGCTATTATCACTTTTGTTGCCAGCTATTTTGACAATAATGGTTGTATGTTGAGTTATTTTCAGACGACAGTAAATAAATACTGCTATACAAGCAGCACACTATACTCTAAAATATATCCAAATTTCATTTCTAAAGTATTGTCCCTTGAGAAGATATACTAAAATATTTTGCTGAAATGTGAGGGGTGTAGCCTAGTCACTTTTGTGAGATATCTACTATATATTTATAATTATATATAGGCAATAGAAAAACGGATTACTATGATTTTGTTCCATAAGCTGTATTTTCACCGAATCTACTTAATAAATACAAATATTAAAAATAAAAAAAAATAAGGACATCGGCATATATTTCAATAATGTTTACAAACATTTATTAGAATTTCGTTAATTTTGGTAACAATTATGTGAGCGAAATCTTGTCAATTACATATAGTGAATCACATATCTTGAAACATTAGGCTACTGACTAAAGATCTTTTTTTTTTCTTTTCTTTTTTTGTGTGTTCATTTATTAATCAATTAAATCCTGACAAGATTGTTTTAACTGGAGCGACTATGTTTTCAAAAATCAAAGTCAATATTTCTTTTTTTCATAATTCAAATTCATAATTTCCAAATGAATTTGAATGGATATGTCCAGTATAATGATTAGGCCTATGATATCCACTGAAACTTTCGAATAAAAGGATCCTACTGGCATTTCACCTTAGATTATATATAGGCTATATATATATATATACAGTAGCCTATATATAATTATTATTTATTTTTTTATTCTTATATTCTTTTTAGACCCCATTATCATAGAATCCGATTATGACGGAAATCCTTAACAGTATTTTGACACGTGTTTATTTTCGCGCGAGCTGTATAGCATCAGAGGATCTGGTCAATTTAAGCCTTAAAGCAGAAACGCATTTAACAAAAGGGTGAAAGATGATCGGACAATGATGGTTATTTATTGACAGTTCAAAGGGCTTCCGTTGGAGTGCTGGAAAACAGGCAGTAAATGGGTGATTAGAGCCTGACAGGCGTCTGTATTCAATCTGCTGATGGAGACACGCCGTCTCACCTTTGATTTGCGCTCGCGTCGCGTCGCCAGATGCACTCCATTCAGACTCAGCGGTGCGCGTGCGTCACGCAGTCTAGCCGCTATTGTGCGGTCAGACGCGCTGGTGCCGCACCTGGAGGAGGACTTTTATTTTATTTTAATTACGCTTTCATTTTCATTATTATGCTTCAACAACACAAACAAACAAGATACATTATCATATAACTGAATATCATCGCAATTGTTCAGCCTTAGGTTGAGCATAGTAGCCTATTACCACAACAACAACAACAACAAAATCACAATCAAACAAACAAATAATTAAATAAAATTAAATAGCCTACAAATAAAAAAATAAATCAAAAGGGACTTTTAAAATACATTTTTACGTTGGAATCGACTGGCAACATGCTGATTTTGTTATTAGTTATAAAATCAGGTCGTCCTGTTAACAGTTTCGTTTAGGTATGATCACATTTCCCTCTTAGCTTTCTGCTGTGCAGGCCTTTGGCTAATCATACAACGACTGCATATCCATTCATTTATTATGAATAATAATACAATTTTGTTGGTATGCAAACCTGGTCTTCTCTTAATCTAGACTAAAATGCCTTCCACTTCCAGAGAGGTGTGTTGATTGACAGCTCAAATCCCATTAAACCCTTTGATTCCCTGTTCAGTGCTAATGAAGCCAGTCAACTTGTTTTCATACAATGTCACACAAATGCTCGTCCGTATAACATTTCACCCCAAGATGAAAGGTGAAGCATTATTTTCATGAGAAGTGATCATTCTGATCAGTTATTCATTACTGTAACATAGTATTTTTTTTTATTGTATTATGGTAAAAAAAAAAAAAAAAAAAAAATCTTGGTAACATTTTATTTTTTAGGTGACGTACTTACACGTTACTACATTTACTTGCTATAGTAATAACAGTAAATTATGCATAATTACAAGTAACTAACCCTAAACCAAACCTAACCGTAACTCTATAGTTGCAGTTTATTCATTTTACCCAGTACAATGTAACTACATCACCATCAAATAAAGTGTAACCATCTTTTTACCCCATTCAAATAATAAGTGTGGCATAAAATGTGCAACACACACACACACACACACTAACAAATTACATGTATAATATACAATAAATGATTACTTTTTCACTTATATCATCTCTATGTATAAACCGTTTGTGATTATAAGCGTAATTGACCCATGCAAATGAAAATACTTTAAAAGTGTGCAATTTAATGACAAACAAATAGCAAAGGTTTGAATTGCTAAAATGCAAGCAATGCAGTTTCAGCATTAGACAAGTTTATGAGTTCACACAATATGTTTGAAGATGACTGGCATAGATACACAAGCTTTTAAAACTGCATTTGTTATATATATATATGGATATATATATATATGGCTGCCTTCCAGTGTGTGTGAGGAGCCAATATCATCCTTTAGTTCTTGATCCTTTGAAACAGAACAACACACTACCTTTGATTAATCTCACATTGTTGTTGGAATGTTTCACAATTTATTTAACAACAAAGTTATTTTGGGAACATGTAAATCACATGCTGATGCAAAACATGAACTCACATCAATACATATCTGATTCCTTTCACTGATATAGAAGAAAATCAGTTTTCCTAGGATTTCACACAGTGCTCTATTTTAAGTACACAAACGATGCGTTCTGATCAAAAGGGGGTTCGTTGGCTACGCATTTCTATTTTCGTGAATGTATATTGTATTAAAGAAATAAATACTAGCAGTAAATAAACTTTTAGTGGCTTCTAATTCTTCTAGCACATAGAAAAACCCTTATACAGTCTGATATACATTATGGAAAGCTGTACAGCTGAATTATAATTAAAAATAAGGACACTTTTAAAAACTTTTTTTTTTTACTTATGTTGATATAAATATATTTATATATACTTTTTGTCAAAATATATGATCGATCAGACAAAGAATGAGACAAACACACACGTCAACACAGAAGTTATAAATAAGTGTCCACATACGGGGTCACACGTGTCTAGCGGCATCCGCACCCCTCGACCACCATCTCCTGATAGTTCTTCAGCACCACCCGGTCCGTCTCGTCCAGGTACAGCATGGAGATCGCACTGAGCTCGGTGGGAACACAGCAGGCTTTGGGGATGTTGGTGTTGACCGAGTTAACCAGCGTCTGTACGATAGCGTGATTGGTGGAGTTCAGGTGATCGGCCAAGGGGAACGGACACTCGCCGTGACAGTAGTACGCCTGGTATCCCGGTGGCGCCACGATCCAGTCGTTCCAGCCCACGTCGCTAAAGTCCACGTAAAGCGCGTGTCTCCGACAGTTGCGGTTGCGCTTTCGGCCTCTTTGCTTGGGGCTTCGCTTCGCTCGCCGCGTCAGCGGATGACTTTTCCCGTCGTGCCCGAACGTGACTAGCAGTGGGCGGAGCTGGTCCCAGTCTTCATCCGGCATCGGATGCAGGGAACGGCTCACGCGTACGTGGCGTCCCTGGTGACGCCGGCTCGGGTTCAGGTGCACGAGCTCCACGGCCAGCCCGTGGTTGGAGCGTTTATCGCGGGTCCAGCGCAGCACGGCGGGACTCACGTCGAAACTCTCCCAGCGGGACGTGTTGTGGCGCACTAGCCGCGTGTCCAGGAGCTGCGTGATGAGCGTCCCGGCCCGCGGAGGCTTCAGCACCTCGTATATGTTTATCCGCTGGAGACCCTCGTCTCCCGTGTGTGCCGGGTCGGAGGCTGCGTCATCGACCTGTTGCCTGTAGAGACGCAGCTCTGCGGTGGAGATGAGCTCCTCCTCTGGGATGCTGCTGAGATTGAAGATGAAGCGCAGCGGAGTCTCCCGAGACCCGTCTGACTGCAACTCCTCCATGTGCTCTAGAGGACAGACATCAGAGAACCGGTCAAACGCACATCAAAACCACTGTGTGTCATACGCACACTTCGAAGGCCTCTAAATGATCAAAACTTGGAGAAACTAAGGTTTACTTGATTATCCAGACATCATTTTTTAGAAAAAATTCTGATTGATAGTTTCGACTCTGTAACTGTACAAACGTCCTCCTTCAGCTCGAGCTTCACGAGTCTCTCTGTGTCAAATCTGCCCTGATTTATCAAGAATAACTTTCATATTGTTAGTAATATTTCAGCTGGACTGAAAGCAGCTTCGCTTTACTTGTTTATCATACATCATTTATTATCATAATCATGCGTGTCAAATATGATCATCAGGCTTTTGAGGAAGGTTGATTTGTTCATATCTCAATCATTATTGTATTGCATCGCATTATATGTTTTAAAACATTTTGATCATAAAACTAAGCATTTAAATATCAGCTTACTAAGAGAAACACTTCAGAGTTTCTTTATTGAATAGCCGGAGTCTCACTGAAAACATCATCCAGAAGAAGAAGAAACTGGCAAGAGACTCACAGAACATACAATAAAGGAAATTGAGTCATTTGGATTTTCAGATTAATAATACTATAGAAATTAATAACATAATATTGTTGCCATGTTTGTCTTGTTGCTTGGCCAACCTATTTATTTCTTCTCAGCAGAAGCGTTGAAGATTGTTCTTAATAATTGATTATTCAAATATTCACTTAATTGGTATTGGTCCGTATGATAATCGAGTCATGGAACTAATCACCCAATCGGGATTAATTTTGTGATAATGACAAACGAACTCTTCATAATCCCATCCATCAGCGGTGTCTGATCCTGTTCCCGGAGATCTGCCGTCCTGCAAAGTTCAGACCAATCTTTCTCCGACAAACTCCTTTTCCAGTAATGAGCTGGTTCAGCGCTGGAACTGAGCTTTGTGGGAAGGCAGATCTCCAGGAACAGGATTTGAAGTGCCTTCACACTGTCCGTCCAAATCCGATTATTCGTGTATCCGATTGGAATCTGATCTAAATTATTGCCTGTCTACAAAGTATCACAAGTGTTCGGATCTGATTTGCGTGTCAGAATATCTGCATTCGTTTCGTACGCCAAAAACAACATCAACAGCAGCAACATGGAGGGGTTTGCAATACAGATGCTGTCTTATTTACAACATGACAATGTGTAGCGACTTTCAGCATGTTTCCTATAACAACGTCTGACATGTTTACGTTTAATGTGGCGTGAGAAAGTCACATAAACCACGCGTAATCCAATCAGAGTGGTCGGACTGAAATTGATATCCAGAAATGCGATTTGAATAGGATTTCAAACCCCTTATGAATGTAGCTCAAAACTACAAAAATTTGTAAAATTGCATTTCATGTGATTTTTTTGCTGTTCACACTTGCACATATGATCAGATTTCAATCTGGATTTGGACTGACAGTCTGAACGAGGCTTCATTGTCATCCAGCTATTCTTTAAATAATTTTCTTCAATAGTAATCAACAGACATTCAAAATAGCACTCTTTTGTTTAAATAGTATTTTCACTTGACAGAGTTGTTGAAGTGCAGAACACTTACTGGCTAATTTGGCTATAGCTTTACTGACCGCAGCAATTATTCATTTAAAAAAATATATATATATGTTTTTTTTTGCACAACAGAAAAAATGGGGCATATTTTAAAAAGACATCATAATAAACTTTAAGGTCTTTTGAAGTTTATATTTATAGTTAAGTTATTTATAGTAAGTAAACTAAATAATTGACTAACACAATCTATATATATATTGAACTACATTAAGTAATTTTGGTTCGTGTCTTAGGATAGTATGTTTATTAAGTATGGTCTTCATAAAACTTTAAACTTTGTGTGAATGTTTTGTCTTTGGGAAAATACATATTTGGATTGATATTAAATCAAATAAATGTAAGGTGTAATCTGTAAATATATAATAAGAAAAAATCCTTTAGAACATTTAGATGTAACAATTTAAAGTGCAGAATGCGTTTGAAACTTCACCATTGAACACACTCCTTTATTTCAGTGTCTCTTCTCCGCATTTTTAATGAACTCCGATTCATTTACACTGAAAAAAGGTAAATCATCTAAATTAACTGGTTTTATTCAAGAAAAGAATATGATTTAACATCACTGAATCAATTTATACCAGCAAAAATCATTTTATGGGTTAAATCAGGAATAAAATTAACTGCAGGTTACCACATTTACAGTGAAAGTAAGAAGGTAAAAACATAAAATAAGAAGAATAGACTGTTTAAGCTGCCGATGGCCTTCTTTCACCCTGAATCTGAACGCTTTTATTCTAGGAATCCAGTCCGCCTAACAGACCACATGGTTGGCAACAGGAGTTTATTTAGAAATCTGTAGAGTATAGCATTAAAAATAATTACATGTTGAGGAAAGTCCCTCAACAGGATCCACATGAAAAAGTATAAACTTTTTAAAATTCTTTTTAAATGCTGGGTTGAGTTTAAACTATCCCAACGTTCTCCGAACTGAGTTATGAACAAACGTTCTTCCAGTAACATTAATATAATGTTTGTTCAAAGTTATTTAGTCTAAGTCTATATAACAATGTTATCAAATGAAGGCACAAAAACGTGTCATTTCCAGAGAGCATTCAAAACTAACGTTCCCATGATGTTTGCAAAATGATAAAACGTGATGTCCTCTTAACGTTGACGTAACATTTAAAAAACTGGACATTTTGAACGTTCACAACTAAATGGAAACATTAGCAAAGCGTTTTTAGAACATATTTTTGTCGGCTATAAGTACAATACAATACAATACAATATCCTTTATTGTCCCCTTAAGGAAATTTGTCTTGGGCTCAGTGTATGCTGCATTTCCAAATAACAGACTAAATCAATCAATCAATCAATCAATCAATCAATCAATCAATCAATCACATGTACAGGTGAGACTCGAAAAATCTTAATATCGTGCAAAAGTTAATTTATTTCAGTAATTCAACTTAAAAGGTGAAACTAATATATTCTATAGACTCATTACATGCAAAGTGAGATATTTCAAGCCTTTTTTTTGTTATAATTTTGATGATTATGGCTTACAGCTATGACAACCTTTTCACAATATTCAAATTTTGAATTTGGGGTTTTCATAAGCTTTATAATCATAATTATAATAAAAAAAAGCCTTAAAATATCTCACTTTGCATGTAATGAGTCTATATAATATATTAGTTTCACCTTTTAAGTTGAATTACTGAAATAAATGACCTTTTGCACGATACTCTAATTTTTCGAGTCTCACCTGTATCTCACCTAAACTATCCATACAGTGGAGCAGAACATGTAGACGGGTGTCATGTTGCACAGCTAAAAAGGCCACTGTTATTGCACAAATGTTACTGCATAAATGATTTATACATCACCTGAAAGCTGAATAAATAAGCTTTCCATTGATGTGTGGTTTGTTAGGATAGGACAATATTTGGCCGAATATATTTGAAATCTGGAATCTGAGGGTTCAAAAAAATCGAAATATTGAGAAAATCGCCTTTAAAGGTTTCCATTTCTGTTGGCGATTGTGCTGCATCCACTTACAAAAATAAACTTTTGATATATTTAAGGTAGGAAATTGACTAAATATCTTCATGGATCATGATCTTTACTTAATATCCTAATGATTTTTGGCATAAAAGAAAAATCGATAATTTTGACCCATACAGTGTTTCGTTGGCTATTGCCACAAATATACCCAGACTGGTTTTGTGATCCAGGGTCACAAATAACAGGTGCACACACCATAAGACCAGCAATAAATGGTTCAAATGTCTTTACCTTCGTGATGGAATCCTCTCACAGTGTTTGCCCGGCTGGTGGAGCGCTCGGGATAACGGAAGCTGAGGTCGTGCGCCCCGGCCTCGTCCGCCTCGCCCGACTGCAGCCGGTACAGGTCCAGCAGGTACTGGGGCACGACCGCCGCCGTGCTGGGCCGCGGACGCCTCTGAAGCCCAAACATGTGCAGGAGCGTGGCCTCAAAGTCCCGCAGCAGCTCATGACTCTGACCCAGGTGCTGAGCCGACGCTTTCTTCTTCCCTTCCTCGGGTATCAGACTAGCATAGCTGCTCTCTCCCAGTAGGACTTGGCATAATAAAATAACCATCAGCATTCGATTACCAGGAATCATGATGTCTCTGGTGGGCGGTTGAACGAGGGAACAGAAAAGCAAGACTTCAGTGAAAGATGCTTTGCCTATTCTTTGTCACATTCAATGATGAAACAGCATGGCAAAAACACACAATCATTTATCAGAAACATACTTTATGCAAGTGTTCAAAAGCTGAGTCGCGAGTCTCGTTGAACACGCTTTAGTGTGACCTCCATACTCAAGGGGGCGACAAAGTTTCCTTCAACTAACGACGTGTTTTTATTCAAGTAGTTTGTTTTGAATCTTTTGACTTAATTTACCATTGTTCAAACGATTTCCCCACAAAGTGACTTCAGCTACGTACGATATTAACCTTTTTTGACCACACAATCTTGCAAATGTGACCGGATCTTTCCACTAACTTACTGAGCAATATTAACTTCAATGTGTTGCTCCCACCATGACACTAGTTGAACTAAAAAAAATCACGATAGTCTGAAATGCACATTTCAGAATGCAACAAAATTACAATGGTGTAAGATTTACTTGAAAAAACACAGAAGTTACTAGTGAATTTTACAAGTAATTACAAAGAATTGTCAAGTAACACATTGAATTTAATGTAAAATTGGGTCTAGAGAGACTTAAACAGTATATTCGTAAAGCTACTCCAATAAAAGTACTCTAAAAGTCTTTCGATTCATGTACTTGCACAAACCTTATTCATAACTTGTTTATAATTCAATAGTTTACAACTATATAATGAAATGAGCTGAGAAATTTAATGGATCATTACCAAACAATGAAATATAATTCTGTCATCATTTACTCACCCTCATGTCATCATTTCTTCAGAGAAAAAAATATATTCAAAGGGATTCAAACAACTTTGGACCCCATTAAGTTCCCAAAAAAGAGTTTTCGCAGCAAAGCCATATAAGAACCATTTTTGGTTCCCCAAAGAACCATTTTTGTTTTAGTCTAAAGAATGCTTTAATAATCTGAAGACGCTTTTCCCAATAAAGTAGAAAAACTGCAAGGATGTTGGAACCATCTTTTTTAAGAGTTTATGGCCAAAAAAAACACAACCATTAATACAAGTTTGGAATGATGTGAGGGTGAGTAAATGATGACAGAATTTTCTTTTTTTGTGTGTGAACTATCCCTTTAAGGGTCAGACCAAACAGCAGTTTAGTAATCACAACTGATGTCAAACAAAGATGGCAGTCTACAAATTTTACAATTTCTACAAACCGCATGATAAAACAGCTTAAAGCCAAACTCCTGATTGACCACTGTTTTTAGTACAGAATGACTAAGCCTTTTAATTTGCAGCAGAAATGTAACAACCCCGTCACACAATTAAGACTGGATAGGCGTGGTCCACTTACCGACAGAAAATAAAGCATGGGAAAACAGTCCATGTTTGTAGAGAGGTGATACAGGACGAGTTCCTCAAGCGAATGTTACGTCGTCCTGCAAGGCTGTTTAAGAACGCCGGTGAGATCCTTTTCCTGAAAGACAAGGCTATATTTGTAAATAGGGTAAACATTTCAGAATAAGCATGGCATGATTGCAAGGCAAGAGTATATTTTCACTAAGAGCAAAATGCAAGTTTAGGCCAGACACCTTTAAGCAACTAAAATGCTGCCTGTGCAACACGTTATCAGCGCTCATTTACAAGACTACCAGGTGTGAACACCTGAAAAGACGGCAATTCCAATTTACATACAAATAGAGGTTCGTCTGTCAACAAAGGGATCTCAGAACTGCCTCTTTTATTGATGGTCTTCTTACAAGTCCCTCTTAAAGAGTCTTTAAAAATCCCCCAACCCAGACTGGGCATGCAAGCGGCACCGTCCTGGTTTGTTAACCCGTAACATCCAAATACGTGGCAAAAGCAGAGTGCGTTTAATAGATATCTTGGTTGCAACCGTGCGACTCCACAAATTAGATTTTCAGAGTAAATGCACTAATAACAATCACAAGTGCTTGGGAAAGGTCTCAGAAAACAACGTCATCACTGAAACCTTACCACAGATGAACTCAATAGTTGTATTTTGTCATTTCTTGGACTTAGTTTTACTGGAGCAAGTCCAACCATTACAGCAGGAATGATGCATTTTAACAAGAACACTGTGTGTGTGTGTGTGTGTGTGTGTGTGTGGTCACGAGTGTTATTTCTCTCTCTCCCCGTCTTCACGATCAAGCAGCCGTCGTGATACTAGTTCTTGTCTTTCTAGAGTGATATACCTTTAAAAAGATTCATAATGTCTGCCGTTTTAACAACAATGCTATTCAAACAGTTCATTATGTCGAGAGCAAACCATAAAAATGAGCGTAACTAAAAGACTTTGATCAGCCATGCCAGAAAACATGTAACAAAGCACAAACAATTGGTTTCTTCAGACCACCTACTCTTGTTTAAACGCCTACAGATACTGCCCTAAATATTTACAGAATCCCTTTTTGATGTGTTTGAAGATGGAGAGCAATGCATGTGCTTTTGCACAGTGTGGGTTTATAGACCTTTAATTTCGTGTAAAGCTCACAGTGCTTGACTTTGCTCTACCCTAACCCTGCTTAATGAGATTAGGTTATGCACATGGTTCTTCAGATGTGTGGGACAGGGTATGGGGGAGTAACAGACAATATTGAGCAGCCAATGTTAGGATTTAACCTTTGACACGTTTTATTCAGAAATCAAATCTGGAAGCCTGAGTAGCATCATGTGCATTTAGAAAACAAGACAGCTTAACTGCAGCTAATGCAAAGTAGCATATAGCCTAGCTATCAACGTTTATAGGACACGTACATACATAATCTTATTGTTTGTCATTTTTATGAAAACAAAATAATAAAATGAACATATGCATTAAAATGAATGACGATATTAAAGTTAAGAAAACAACTAATCAACTTGTGCCGTTGTCTCTCCCACATTAAAATAAACTGAATGTTACAATGTACACATCTGTCCACCAATAACAAGGATTTTAATGGCTTTGCAATAAAAGCAGCATAATAACAACATGTGCAAGTACAGAATTATAGTACTATAAGCAAATTCAACTATAAGCCCTTTCTTGGACTAAAAAAGGTTCAAGATCCTTGCTCTAGTCTAGACCACAACATCTGTTGATCTTTAGTGGACTGTCTGACTCTTGCATCAGCTTACTCTTAATGTCAAGTATTTGGTAAGAAAAGATATTTAGAGTATCTTATTTTTCTTTTGCTTTCCAACTCCTTGAACTAAATACAAAGATACCTGCCAAATGGCTCATGGTTGCTGTGTCTCTTTATGTCATAATGTACCTCATAAAACCTTTCAGATGTGTTCTTATGCTTGACTTAGTGCCACCACTCTTTACTACAACTCATTTAAGACAAAGTACAAGTCTTCAAAACATTCGTGGAGGTCAAGTTTACTAGTGCATTCTTACTCTGGAGACTGGTTTCACTTAACTTTTCAAATTAAGAACACAACTATTTTCTTTAACACTAACTTGAGATAAAAACAACAACATAAATGCTGCGTAAGCCTTGAGCTAGGAATGTGTTTGAATTGGATTCTTCACTGAAACCAGTGTCACAGTGATTTGGAACATTTAGAATGTAGATTTTTGTTGTAGATTCCAGAAGTAATCTAGATGTGTTGCTATCAGAGCTTTGGCTAACATTCT
Organism: Semotilus atromaculatus; assembly: GCA_031834385.1. Lineage (NCBI taxonomy): Eukaryota > Metazoa > Chordata > Actinopteri > Cypriniformes > Leuciscidae > Semotilus > Semotilus atromaculatus. The sequence continues at coordinate 4,673,708 of JAULUF010000032.1, read as the reverse complement.
GGCAGTCTCTCAATGTAGTGAACAGACATTCTTCCAGTAATGTTCAAACTTATCTGGTCTTTAATAATGTTCTCAATACATTAGCATAAAAATGTTAGTTTATACATTTTTCTGAAACGTTTTAATTGGATGTGCATGTAACATTTTGTACATAAATGTCACTACTTGTTTTAGAATGTTCACAGAACATTCCAAAGTAACGTTCCAATGATGCTTGCAAAATTCTAAAATGGAATGTTCCTTTAACATTCGTATAACAAAGAAAAAACATTAGACGTTTTTATAATGGGAACATTATAACATTTTGTTAGCTACGACCATAACTGTTAAGAGCTTTCAACATAGGCCTAAAGCAATTAAACTTGTAGTAACATAGTATTAGCCACCACCTTAAAACATAAATTAAACATAAAATATATTTTATGTTTGAATGAAATGCCATATAAGCTCAATTCCAACCATCCAGCCCAGTGTGTGTGTGTGCCGTCAGGTGTAGTTTGCACGCGCTGGTGGTAAACTTGCAAAAACATTTACCATAAACACAGAATGACTGAGCAACATTGACATATTTAATGCTCTGTAACATTCCCAATACACCAGTACAACTCGTTATCTTGTACGCGACAATCCAGAAAGCTCCCGTGTATTATAATAATTGCGTCTCTCGACGTACCAGGTTTGTGGATTGCAATGGGATGTCTCGCCTTCAAAGAAGATGATAAGTAAAGGATTTCCTACACACAAAATGTCCAAAAAGCGTATTGACCGTGTGTAATTGGGTTTTCTAAATTACCACGTATACCTCAGATAAAGTCATAAGTCACTTCTTACTATGACCATATCTTAACGAATGCTGACTTCAACACGACATGCCAACTTACCATTGGTAGAGATGCGCACGGTATTCCTGAAGAGAAGACGTAAAACGGAGTTCGCCTCACATAACAAAAGTCCAAGGCTGAAGGGAATGTTTAGGTCATTAGTCCCGCTTCATGTAGAAGAAGAAGCCAGCTGAAGAAGTCCAGTGGATCTGTAGCTCCAGGAATATGCGAGCACGGAGAACATCACCGACTGATCCCGCATCCAGTTCTCCTGGCAGTTTTTATGTGACCGCCCAATGAAGTTCCTTTGCCTCCTCCCCTACTCTCTCAACCCACCGCACTTCACCCAACACCTCAGATAAACCCCGGAGAGCGCAAACACACGAGAGCCACTTCCTTCAGTAACGTTAAGGTACATTCATGCTCTGTGGATAATACTGAGCAAGCACATGCAATCTATTCATTTAGATACCAAATGTTTCAAAGGTTTCAACATGAAAACTCCATTCTGCTCGCTCTTTAAAATGCCTGACAAGTGATTAAAATTAGCACTCTTATGGAAATATTATCATATTTTATAATGATCATTTAAATCTGAATAATCTTACATTTTTTGTCATAAATCAACTTCTCAGGAAAATGTTATGGGGTTCAAAATATGACTTTCTGTTACAAAACAGGGCATTGCTTTCATACGTCCACTGTAGAGAAACCAGGGCTTATGTTTATCACACATTTTGGGAGACACAACAAATGAAATTATATACAAAATTCCTATGAAATATTAGATATTATTATGAAAATGTTGCCAATTATTACTCCCATTATTATACTTCTTGCACCAAGAACACATTAATGTGCACTTAGATAGGGCTATGTATAGCTACATTATATTGAATGGCACAACACATTTATGGCCCACAATGTATATTAATAAATAACATATTTAAAAAGGTATATCAATTCAATACGTTATATTTTTCATAACATAGTTGAGAATCTATACATTTTATATCTATACATCTATAGGTTGAGAATTTATACAAAGTTCGGTTAAAAAAATCCTAAAACCTAAAAATTGATTGGTGAATGAAAAAAAAAATCCCATTGTTTTTTCCTATACATGTCATTTCATGTCGTTTAATTTTTTAAAAATTTTTTGTCGTTTTTTTGTTGTTGTTGTTGTCGTTTTAGTCCTGGTGTCGACTACAGTGGAGGAAGAAAATATATAAAAAAAAAATGTTTTGGTTGAAAACTGTCGATTTGTTTCTTATGCTCTAAAACCAATGTAATGACATGAAACAAAATACTAAATTCAAAAATTTTTCTGGGTCTCAGGAGGATATCAATTGTTGCTCAAAAGTTGTAAGATCAGTTTGTTGGCTTAATACATGTTTTTCTATAGGGCGAAAAATAAAAAATGTCTTTGGAAAACAGGATTTCTTTCCCTACTCCCCTTACAAAGTGACAATTAAAAAGATGTTGATTGAGATAAAGTCATAATATTGAAAATGGTCAAACCTAATAGCAGGTTTGCACTAGCGATAAGCATAATCTGGAATGTGTGATCGCTGTCATCTAACCTTAGTTGCAGTGAGATCAGTCAATGTTTCCTATAATGTCTCTGTTTGACCTCCTGCCCTTGTGATATGACACGAACCCCCGCTGTGTGCAGAAGCCTCCAGACACCCTCATTACCATAGTATTACCTGTCTGGCTCTTAGTCACAAAGCAATAAAGCCAGCGTCCCTCCCTCAAACCCACTTCTGGTTCTTTAGTGAAGGAACTGTCATCATGTTTGGAGAAACGTCTCTTTTGGATGTTATTCTTTGCTAGTAATTCAAAACGGAACCTGTTTACTTTCTTAATACACATTCCTGGTCTTATCTCAAGATTCGTCTGAGCTTGTCTTCGTAATCTTCACCCAGAACCTCTGAAATCACTTCCATTTTCAGTGGACATCCCTAAGCGCTCTCTCTCTTTCTCTCTCTCACTCTTCTCTCTCTCTCTCTCTCTCTCTCTCTCTCACTCTCTCTCTTTTTTTTAACGCATTTGTCCATTTTGTCAAAGAAAGGCACTTTTGATGACCCAATCAATCCAAACTTATCCCTCTATTTGTATTTTTCTGCATCAAATATCGTGATTCCCATAGACACAAATAAAACGGGTTACGCATTCTGTTCCATCTTTACTTGTAGGACATTTTATTTTTCAATGATATAAAGATTCTCCCCTTAAACAAACACTGTTTCTCGTTGTAAGCCACACTCTGACAACAGTTGGTATTGTACAGTCAGATGTAAAGAAATATTCCAGGTTCAATACAAGTTCAATTTAATTGACGGCACTTGTGGCATGATGTGGATACCACAGTAATTCAGTCCAACTATCTCTCTCTTTACTTTTCACTCCAAGAGAAATCTGTAAAAATAATAGGCCTACTGTATTAATATGAAGGAATTTCCCATATTGATTTTACACAGGGGTTATACCCGTATTTTTAATTATGCATTGCATTGTGATGTTTTAGAGTTAATATTTGCAAACTAGTGCTGGCAGAAAATTACCATTACCTTATACATTTTTCTACCGATTTTTTTCTTTTCTTACAGCATAAGTTACAGTGAGGCAATTACAACAGAAGTGATGTCACATCAGCTGTCACAATGCCATGTTTTAAATAAAACAACATTTGTATTGCAAAGCTCTCCATGTAGTGGTTGTTGTTGTTGTTGTCGTATTAAACGCAACATCATTGCCATAGAAACCAATGCAGATATTCTGGAAAATGAAAGACCGAAGGCGGGGTTTGGAAAAATGAATCTCTGAACGATTCATATGGGAGTCACTGAGCAAATCAGGTAAAAATAAATGCATATTATAAAACAACAAAAGTGTTTTTTGTCATTGCATGCTTGTAAAACTGTTGTTGGGGACACCCAAACCAATATTAGGAACATTTTAATGCCATAATAGGTGCCCTTTAAATATATAGGCTAATTGTATAAAGTTTTTTTTTTCCTCAAAATTTTAATTACGCAATTCTTTAATTTAAGGCCTTCAATTTGCTTTGTGTTCTGTCCTTCATTTTGTCACATGTTTGTGACTGTCAAACATCCATAAAGCCAAAAACGTGTGTCTCTCCATCAAACACACGTATCTCTCTCTCTCTGGTCCGCTGGGCAGAAGAAGTGTGTGTCTCTCCATCAAACACACGTATCTCTCTCGCTCTGGTCCGCTGGGCAGAAGAAGTGTGGATGGACTTATCAGAGTTGCTCGCTGAAGTGTGTTGGACCCCAGACCTTTTTTTAGTTTGCTTTGTAAGTGTTGGAAGACACTCTTGCCGCAACATTGTCCAGACCCTGTTTGGAGAGCCGCAGTGCTGCCGGACCACCGGAGGTCACAAAGAAGACATTTCTCCAAAGATTTAAAAGCTTTTTTTTTTATCAGAAGATGGACCGGCTCTTGAGGACGTTCCTTTAATCTAAGAGGATGCATTGACACTCGCAGGCAATCATCAAGGTTGTGCTGAAACCTAGAGGCGTATTAACAAGTTGCATGAAGAGCATTATTATTTAAACTTTTGTTAATATTCAAATGCTTAATTTGACTATATGTTTCCTTGTAAAATAAATAAATATTTAGCACAAGAAATTATGCATGTGCATGTCATCCAAACTATAGGCAGTAGTTGGCTAATAAAGCAATAACTGAGTTACAGCGATTGTTGACCAAGTCTCCCCATATCAGGGATAATTCTAATAACTTTGGCGAATGATCTGGCAATGTTCTCTTGAAGTTATGAACAAACATTCAATGTTCGTTCAAAGTTATCTGGGCTTTATCGGGACATTCAAACAGAACAACCAGGAACATTTCACTTTTACAAGGTGGCGATTTCCTATGATGTGAATCATACAATAATGTATGATTATTAGAAAAAAAACAAAGTACAAAAAGCAAAAAAGTATACTTTATCGTATTATAAATACACTCACCTAAAGGATTATTAGGAACACCTGTTCAATTTCTCATTAATGCAATTATCTAACCAACCAATCACATGGCAGTTGCTTCAATGCATTTAGTTGTGTGGTCCTGGTCAAGACAATCTCCTGAACTCCAAACTGAATGTCAGAATGGGAAAGAAAGGTGATTTAAGCAATTTTGAGCGTGGCATGGTTGTTGGTGCCAGACGGGCCGGTCTGAGTACTTCACAATCTGCTCAGTTACTGGAATTTTCACGCACAACCATTTCTAGGGTTCACAAAGAATGTTGTGAAAAGGGAAAAGCATCCAGTATGCGGCAGTCCAGTGGGCGAAAATGCCTTGTTGATGCTAGAGGTCAGAGGAGAATGGGCCGACTGATTCAAGCTGATAGAAGAGCAACTTTGAGTGAAATAACCACTCGTTACAACCGAGGTATGCAGCAAAGCATTTGTGAAGCCACAACACGCACAACCTTGAGGCGAATGGGCTACAACAGCAGAAGACCCCACCGGGTACCATTCATCTCCACTACAAATAGGAAAAAGAGGCTACAATTTGCAAGAGCTCACCAAAATTGGACAGTTGAAGACTGGAAAAATGTTGCCTGGTCTGATGAGTCTCGATTTCTGTTGAGACATTCAGATGGTAGAGTCAGAATTAAACAGAATTAAACAGGCGTAAACAGAATGAGAACATGATCCATCATGCCTTGTTACCACTGTGCAGGCTGGTGGTGGTGGTGTAATGGTGTGGGGGATGTTTTCTTGGCACACTTTAGGCCCCTTTGTGCCAATTGGGCATCGTTTAAATGCCACGGCCTACCTGAGCATTGTTTCTGACCATGTCCATCCCTTTATGGCCACCATGTACCCATCCTCTGATGGCTACTTCCAGCAGGATAATGCACCATGTCACAAAGCTTGAATCATTTCAAATTGGTTTCTTGAACATGACAATGAGTTCACTGTACTAAAATGGCCCCCACAGTCACCAGATCTCAACCCAATAGAGCATCTTTGGGATGTGGTGGAACGGGAGCTTCGTGCCCTGGATGTGCATCCCACAAATCTCCATCAACTGCACGATGCTATCCTATCAATCTGGGCCAACATTTCTAAAGAATGCTTTCAGCACCTTGTTGAATCAATGCCACGTAGAATTAAGGCAGTTCTGAAAGCGAAAGGGGGTCAAACACAGTATTGGTATGGTGTTCCTAATAATCCTTTAGGTGAGTGAGTGTATATTCCTTTTTAAATAGTACATTGCAAATATACTAACAAAAATGGTACTGTCTTTAAATATATTCAAAGTATATTAACATCATGCTTTTACCTATTTTCACAATGTAACTTTTAATACACTTTAAAATAATTGTACTTTAGTATATTTTAGAAAAATATACTTGAAGTGTAAATTCAGTTTATTTTTTTTAAAGTGTATTTATTTGCACTTAATTAAAAATATATTTTAGGTATATTTGTGATGGAAATTATCATTGTATCAATGCATTGAAAGTATACTTTCAAAATACATTATAGTATACAATAGTATTTTGTACGAAGTATAGCTAAGTTTTGTTTGTTTAATAATGACCAGGAAACAAGGAAAAACTCAAACAAGGTGTTTATTTGGCCAGGAACAATCAATCAACCGGTAAGTGGTGATACTTGAGATTGTGGATGGTGCGAATAGCAGTTTGTGATTAACTGAGTCTTTTACTTACAGATCTGGATGAGCACACACACACACACACACACACACACACACACACACACACACACACACACACACACACGTTGAGAAAGGAGATGACTGGAGAACAACTGGAGTACTGCAGATCTGGAGATGAAGTGAAGACTGCCGTGTTTGAGGTGACAGGAGTAGCGGGACATTCGGCAGTAATCTCAGGTCAGCAGTGGCATCACACAATGACTGGTTGTCACTGTAAGTGGCTGATATGAAAATTACGATGAAGGAAATCTTCAAATAGAGCTTTAATCAACACAAACAGGAGAATAACTAATAGAAAAACACAACCATTTTACCATAAACATTAAACAATGCAAGATAAGGAACAAACTGAAACGAGGGCTTATACACAGAAAGCTGAGGAGCTGATAAACAACACGTGAACTGAAGACTCGGATCCATCTAAACCTCGGGATGAACAGGATCAGAGCGAGGAGGATATGATCTGCAAACAGAACACAATGGAAACAGAACATACACGTTACACTGATAGTGTGTGTGCTCTATTTGTAGTGCTGGTGATGAGGTTGGATGAGTGTCAGTTGTGTGATTGAGTGCCAGAGAGGATGATGGGAAATGTAGTCCGTAATCAGTAGCTACTCTGGTGAAAGTGACAGTCGGATGATTGAGGGAGAGCCTGGCGTGATCGTGACAGTTTGCAAAACGAAAAATGCTTCCTTAACGTTTGCATTACCAAGACTAATATATATATATATTATTGATGTTTTTCATAAATGAAAGGATATGCAATTGTTTTTGACTGTACTAAAGCATCAAAATACCATTATATGTTTGCAAATATTTAGGAAAAATGCTAAGTTCACATAGCCTACTTGTTTCTCCGAAAAACGATGATACAGACAGTTATTCTACACTGAAATGTGCGTTCCGTGTCAGAATGTCTGTTTTTGTTTTGGAATTTTATGATCCCACTGCCAATTTACCCAATAGTATTTTGACACCCCGGGTTGCCAGTTGGCGGAAAACACAGTGTATTACAGCCATGGAAGCCAGTAAACAAACTGGGTGAGAGATCGCAGATTCTTCCAGACCTAACAAGCCTCAGTATCCATATAAAATGTTCTCACCAGAGGCATATTAAAAAGCAGACAAATCAACTCATCAACTTACAGTATAAGCAGTGGCGTAACTTTCTTTTAAAAAGTGGGTGGGACAGGTGTGTAGGTGTGTGTGTGAGAGAGAGAGAGAGCGTGTGGGTGTGTGTGTGTGTGTGTGAGAGAGAGAGAAAGAGAGAGAGAGAGAGAGAGAGAGAGAGAGAGGGTGTGTGTGTGTGTGAGAGAGAGAGAGAGAGAGAGAGAGAGAGAGAGGGTGTGTGTGTGTGTGTGTGTGTGTGTGAGAGAGAGAGAGAGAGAGAGAGAGAGTGTGGGTGTGTGTGTGTGTGTGTGTGAGAGAGAGAGAGAGGGTGTGTGTGTGTGTGTGAGAGAGAGAGAGAGTGTGGGTGTGTGTGTGTGTGTGTGTGAGAGAGAGAGAGAGAGAGAGAGGGTGTGTGTGTGTGTGTGTGTGAAGAGAGAGAGAGAGAGAGAGAGAGGGTGTGTGTGTGTGTGTGTGTGTGAGAGAGAGTGTGGGTGTGTGTGTGTGGGGGGGGGGTTAGGTTGTTGCTAATACAATGCTAAATCAGATAAATGTACAATAACAATTTTAGGAAAACATAACATTATGATGTCTAGAAATCAATTTAAATAGTAACGTTACATTGGGTTTAATTTGTATTTTAATGAGGTCTAATACATATTGTTAGTGAATAAATCCATAGATCCGCGTAGTTAGCTTGTGTAACAATTGTCTGGTGGTAGAACTTTTCCAAGTGTTTTACAGGTGTTTACAGGTGTTTACAGGTGTTTTACAGGTGTTTTACAGAGATTACAGGGTCTAATCCGCACTCGGATAGTTTTTTTTTCTCTCATGAAAACCGAATATGTTCATCAGTGGTTAGCAGGGACACGTTTGTGTGCATTTTGTTTTGTGATTTCACTGAAATCACTCCGCAACGGCATAAAGCGATAGATTGAAGCGCTGTCCGAGTGAAGACTGCGCGAGCCACAAGAGAACACTGTATCCGCACCTCTGATAGCAGCGGCAACGAGCGCTCAGCTGGATCTCAAAACAACACATTTTAGCTCTAAATCGTCTCTTATTTACTGACGAACTAAATGAATGTTCTGCAAGTAAACTGGAGATTTTTTATTTAGTTGTTGGCTATTAGGTATATCTGTGCTTCGAAATTTTTTAAAAAGTGGTGGGGACAATATGGACCCTGATAAAAAGTGGTGGGGACATGTCCCACCTGTCCCACCCGCACATTACGCCTATGAGTATACCCAATTTATACTTCTGCGTCAAACTCACGCCGTAGCTACGCCGTAGGCTGTGTGTAGCGCATACCCTACCCTGACGTGCACCTCGCCAAAAATGTCAATTCTACGCGGACGCAAGCGCTGTGATTGGTCTGCTAGAACCCCTCCCTCGGGTGTCACATGCTCCCTCTACATGTGTAATTGTGAGTAAACGCAGACAACGCAAACACAGAAGTATAAATGAAAACCAACACGTAGTCTATAGCGTAGAGGCTCCGGCGTAGGCCCGACGCAGACGTATAAATCAGCCTAAGCCTCGTTGCCTTTCACTGTCAGTGTCGCTCGTTCCTGTTGCATGATCTCAATCTGGCAACCCGCGCGAGTCTGAGCCGGCGGGAGAAACTACTCTCTCCAATATTTTTGAATTGGGACTGCAGTACCCATATCAACATTTTACTGCTCATTCAATCAGAATTTAGAGTCTATTTTGTAATAAAAGATCACTCTCATAAACATAGTGCATCTTGAACTCCAGATCCTTGAACTCTTTAAACAAACTCCAGAACAACAAGCATTACAAGCCAAGAAAAAACTTGCAGAACCTTTTAAGGAAGGTCAGGCACTTCCTTGCACCCATGTTTGTCTGCTCTACCTTTCTTTCTTTCTTTCTTTCTTTTCCCTCAGCATATTTATTTTTACTGCACATCCATATCCTTAAGCCCTCTTAACATTTCAGGCCATCGAGAAGCTCTTAAGTGGATGAGCGAGTGTTAACTGTGTCTTTTCAAACCTTGACATTTAATACTCAATATAAATCTCTCCAGAGACCTGTTATTTTTTCAAGAATGTAATTACATACTTTCAAATAAAACTTGAAAGGGCCCAACAAGTTTTAAAACACAGTGTGTGCTCTCTGGACGGCGGGAAGGAATTCCAAGCAGTTGGAATATGCTAACATCTCAGTGTGTGTGAACCACGGGCCCTTGGCAGGACAACACACAGCCGACGCTTTAGACATACACAATAAAGAGACAATTAATCCACGACGGATTCAAGTAGCCTTTACGCTGACTAACAAGAAAATGCTGCTTGAATGTTTACAGCTGAAGAAACCACAGTATGTCCTAATTTACAACAGCTGCTTGTTGTGCACGTTAAACCACACGAAACACAACACAACAGAGAACGCTACGATACATCTGGGCAACACTTTACTTAAAGCCTTTAAATATAATGCATTATAAACGTGTTTTTAATGCATTAATTATGCTTTGTACGGTCTCATGAATAATTGTAACCATACATTATAATGCTTATCTATTAATTGATACACTTTTATAATTAATTGAAACACATGATAAACAACCAATTTTAGGTGGAACAAGAATCTGCAAATATTATAATGCATTTTAACTTTGGTTACAATTATTTCTGAAAAGAGACAATGCCTTTATAATGCATTATTTAATAAAGTGTTTCCATTTAGTTTTACGATGATATTTGCATTTGGTTTAGGACTATTTGAAGGACACTCCATGGCAATATGTAAGTAAATAATTAAAGCAATCACTTGACGTCTGTTGAACAAGCAACTCTTGATTAATGATGATATTATAAAGTGCTCTTAAATATACAATTGCTTAATAGATATTCTGCCCCCTTTCACTAACAAATATAATACAATTGTTTATGTGTACCTGTGCCATTTGATACATTTTAGACAACAAAATAGTTTCCTTTCCAAAAAACAACACAACATGCAATTTCAGAACTTTATTTGCATTCATGAGATTCGTGTTTAATTTCAGTATGTGCGATAACATACTCAGCATTTCCATGCTATAATTTCTCAGTGGGACACAATGTGTTTTATGTGAAGGACTATGGGAAAAAAACAAACCAGCAAGACCTGAAGCCTTTAGGTCAAACACCAGAAACATAATTAAACAAGGAGGACAGCTCCTTAAAGTAAGTCCCTCCCAGGCTTCTCTCCAGCGTGTTATTACCAGACGGAGCGCTGCTTAAACTCGGGGAGTGGTCAGAAAACTTGGCAGGGCTTGAGGCAACATAGTTCTCTGAGTGTGCTTTTGGGTCTCATTGGGGTGTACTAGTTCAGTAATAGAAAAATACAGGTTTACTACAACAAGGTTGTGTGGCATGCAAAATAATGTAAAAAAATCATACTGCTGCACAAATGCTGCATGTGTAGTTATTAATTTAGAAACTGATTTACTCATTATTAATTGCTCATAAACATGTTGTCAGACCCACAACAAATGTGCTATTTCCAGAAGCATTAGATTATATTAAATGCTACATTATGCCTCTTTAACATCTCAGTCTCAGGGCCCTATTTTAACGATCTAAGCTCATGGCCTAAAGCGCACGGATCAAGTGCACTTAGGGCATCCGAATCCACTTTTGCTAGTTTAACGACGGGAAAAATGGTAAAAAAAAAAGAAAAGAGTTGTCCCTATTCTCTTAATGAGTAATGGAGTCTCTTCTCCCATTCCCTTTAAAAGCCAGTTGTGCTTGCAGCATGGCTGATTCACTATTTACATGACGGGATTTGCAAGCGGAAAAACCGAACGCTTCTCTAGCGAGGAAACGGATCTGTTCATGCGTGTGTATGTGTGTTTGTGTGTGTGTGTGCGTTAAAGCGAGACCATCTACTGGACAAGCCGGATTCCATCATATTTTTGTGTACACAATATTAATATTTTACATTGTAATCCTGTTATTTTTAATATTTGGCATGTTTGTGTGCTGTTGTGTGTGTGTGTGTGTGTGTGTGTGTGTGTGTGTGTGTGTGTGTGTGTAATAAGCAGAGTGTGCATGCTTTGTGGACCCACCGATAGGTTCACATTAGTAACGCGCTCTTTAAATAACAAAATAAATACTGCCCCATAGACCAGGTTTCATTTGGTCAATGTCTCAGTCTATTTCAGTTCCTCAAAATAGCAAAATGCCAACAATGCGCCCGAACACACCTCGTTCTCAGACCAGCAGCCCATGGCGCACAGATGGGTGCAAATGCATTTGCTATTTAAACAACGTGGCGCAGGACATGAAAATGAAAACTGCGTTGGGCTGAAACTAGCAAAAAACACTCCGGGTGTATGATAGGGCCCTTGATGTCGTTTTTGGGCTCTACTAAAATATGTTTTCATGTTTTAATGTTGATTATTTTCCTCATATTCTCCATTGTTGCGGCTCCTCTCTTCCCAGTCTGTCAGTAACGCTCTGTTTACTTCCTGTCTCTATGAAGCCCCTCCTTCTGAAAAGCACACTGTGCTCTGATTGGTCGGCTGGGTCAGTGTGTTGTGATTGGTCGAGCACTTCAAGTGTGTTTGGGAAATGTCCCGCCCCTCCCAATAACCAACAGTTTAACACACTACTAACTAACTCACCCAGGCCCCGCCCCTTTATTCGGCATATGAGTTATTTAAATAAGGAGTAGATAGTATGTGCGTGACGTCACCGTCAGCCGGAGTGACTACACTTACACCCACTGAGTGGCAAAAGGAGTGAAGTGAATTGAAAAGAACTAAAATGGGGAAAAGCTTTGTGATTGACTTTACTAGATTTGACAATAAATCTGAGGTGTAGTTTTACAGACCGCTGAAAGCTACAGAACACAGAAACAAATGTATCGCTGCAATTTATAGACACAACTGGATCCAGGCAGCGAAAGGTGGATTTGCAGTTTTGTGTCAATATGCTGAATTTAGGGGTAAAATCATTCCCTATACATTGTATTGTTGTTATATATTAACAACTCATCAATTTAATAAAACTTGACAAACTATATTAAATGATTGGTGAGTATTTTGAACTTTACAGACATATTGACACCATATATTTATATTACATCTTGTGTAAAGGGACATACGAGGTCACCTTTAAAATTCCCATTACTAACCATTGTGCATCCAACAACGACCAACCAGGGGTTTTCTTTCAAGCTTTGCATTTTGGTTTACTGTGCTCGTGAGGGCATTTTCTGGATGATTTTTTCAATGGTTTCTTCCTGGCTATAAGCCTCGCTTATTTTCTGTACTTATGTAGACGAGGCTGAAGATCCTCCATATCAGGGCAGTAAGACTGTGTTGAAGCGTGGGCCCTTGACTGTTGCCCTACAGCAGGTTTAGCACGGCCTGCCATCACCTCCTTTCCCTTATGTGAGTTACTGCACTGGTAATGAGCCGCAGGAACACATACAAAAGGGGAAACTGACCTGCAGTTCACAGTCTAAAACACACTGTGACTGAATATGACAGTGGATGCATGAATCAAGGCCACAGTGATCTCTCACCTTTAATGTGTAAAGTACTATCATTAGAACATCACAGCCCACCAATGCACGTATCTTCAGTGGAATACATCTGTGGCATTATAAAACTGAATATGTAAAATAATACAGTAATAAGCAAGGTCGCTTATAACAGAGGTTATTTGATGGTGGTTTTATTAAATGAGACTTTAAGGACGACTGCAGATATTGGCATGTCTGTAAAATTAATTGTGGTAAATTATCAAATTACACAGTAAATAGTATTGTGAATAAATTAATAAAGTGATTTCTAAGCTGACCTAATATAACTTAAAGTCACTATGGTGAAAATCCAGCTTTTAAATGTTGTTTATATGTCTATGTGGAGTTTTTAATATGCTTTAAAACAAACCATGTGTAAATAAATTCATAAGTCGACAGCATTACTGAGTATTTCCTCCTTAAAACCAAAGACAGTGAAATTGCTGGTGTTTCTGACGTCACAAACGACCTTGTAACCAATCAGATCAACGTGTGATCGTCAACCAGTGGATCTCTGAGTGAGGGAGTGAGTGGAGGCGGGGCTCATTTGCATATTCATAGAACCGCGTATACTAAATGAGGCAAGGGTGTCGAGTTACATTCAAGCTATTTTAAGGCATGAAAAAAAATTCACGTTTAAATATATAATTTCATTGATCAAAGATGAGTTTTAAGGGATTAAACTATTGACTACAGGGGGACTTTAATATAATAGTAAACAAGATCAGAAGAGGAGCTTCATTTTCTGGAAGATATAATGAACTAATCAACACCCCGGCTCATTCCCTGCTGACCTCTGCCCACCAACAACTCACTGGGTTTCCCACACAGGAGAAAAAACACTCAGGAAGTGCTAACATGAGGCCAGACTGTTGGCATGGCAACAGAACAAACAAAATGTGATTGAAACTTGCTTCAAGGCTTTGTTGCATTACTGCATTGGTTTCCCTGCTGGCATTCAGCCTGATCAGCTGGAAGCTGGAAAAGGAGGTAAAATGATGCTGGAAACGCCTCAGATTCTCCCACACAGTGTTTCTCTCAGCAGGGCTTGAGCCGTTCAAGAACCACACTGGTTTATTTACAACACATGCAGTTTTGCTCATGCATCCTGGTATTACTGAACATTTGCCAGGTTCAGTCTCAAGGTGACCAGACACCTATTCCTGAGTCCCGACCTTCTAATTATCTCTCATCCCATATTCACTGTTGGGAGCAAAGCCAAGGCACACCTAGTTACGGTCTAACTACAGACTCGCTGCAAACAACAACCTCCACTTCAGTCATCGTGGACGTGTTAAAGGGACAGTTCACCCAAAAATTACAATTCAGTCATCAATTACTGTCGTGTGATTTTTTTTTTCTGTGGAACACAAAAGAAGATATTTTGAAGAAAGCTGATAATCAAACATTTTCGTTTCCCATTGGCTTTCATTGTATTATTTGTAGCTACATAATGGATGTCAATGGGAATCGAAGCTGTTTGATTATTAACACTCTTCAAAATATCTTCTTTTGTGTTCTAAAGAAAAAAAAAAAATTATGACAGATTTTTTTTTAATTTTTGGGTGAACTATCCTTTTAATCTTCTGTGTTTCCTACAGAATTCTGTTTTTTCAGCAACCCATAACTGGTCATAAATATATAATAACAATTCACATTATGTGACATATTCTAACATTTGTTTGATTCTGTGCGCACAAGTTTGTGGGTTTGAAAAAGCAATTACGTTCCCCTCAATCTCTTCCTCCACTAAAAAAACATTTTTATTACTAAAAAAAAAAAACTAAACATCAACAATAAATAGCTTTATTTCAGTTATAGTTGCCAAGGCAACATTCCTCATTTTGGTTTGCTTTAAGTTGAAGTACTAAAATAACTCAAACCTAAAATAACATACATTGTGAATACCTTGATAATGCATTATACCCAAATTATTATAATTAGAAAAATAAAATCTAATTCAAAATATTAGCAAAAACTATATCAGTATATGAATGATACTAAAATAACACATGGTCTTCTGGCTGGTAAGCGGCTGTCTTTCTGTTCTTACCATTTAAGATAGTTGAGGACGACAATTTTTTTTGCAAAATACATGTCAAACAAATTCAAGTTCACACTGAATATTTAGTGTTTGCTTGTTGCCTTTAAACGTGGTATTGGCATGTTTTGTTAAAAAAAAAAAAAGAAAAAAAAAGATACTTTAGAGCTATACGTTGAGCTGATAAACGCATACACAAACCCTATGACATTTAATCATACAGCAATTACACATCCTCGTCATACAGGAGTCCCATACTGTTGCTAAACTGACCCAGCCGTTCCCCGTCCCAGGGAAGGACAGCGATATGTTGGCTGAGGATACAGAGATCTGTCAACATAAATCTGACTGATATCACCTTCATCCGAGGCCTATAATGCTGATTTATTATAGAAACAGCTCCCTTGTGTTTAGCGCACACATTCTTCTGCCTGCAACATCTTTCACCGTGAGCACATGTGCCGAGGTCTCAGCCGGACGCACTCGAGAACACGGAGAACATAAACGCACTGATGGGAGATGGACAGTCCCAGCAAACAAATGTAGGTTCTGGGAACGTTAGTTTTTGGTTCCCGGAACGTTCTCCTTACGTTATAAAAATGGAACCTAAAAATAACCTACATGGAACGTTCCTATAACGTTCTTGTTTGGTTCCCAAAAAAATAACCACATGGGACCATTTGGGAACGTTAGGGGAACGTTCTGTGTTTGCTGGGGTGAGACTTTGAATTGGAAAAACACACTACTGTTCAAAAGTTTGGGGTCTGTAAGATTTTGTAATGTTTTTGAAAGTCTTTTCAAGGCTGAATTTTATTTTCTCAAAAATACAAACTGTAATATTGTGAAATATTATTCATTTTGATAGTATTGTTTCGGTAAATATATAGTAAACTGTATTTTTTCCAGCGACCAAAGCAGTTCACTTCAGTCTTCAGTGTCACGTGATCCTTCAGAAATCAGTATAATATGATGATTTGATGCTCAAGAAACATTTCTTATTAATGTTGAAAACACAATTGATATTTTCGTAGAAAGTTAGGATTCTTCGATGAATACACTGGTCAAAAGAACAGCATTTATTTGAAATAGAAATCATTTGTAACATTATAAATGTCTTCACTGTCAATTTTGATCAATTTAATGCATCCTTGCTGAAGGAATATCATGATGTCCACAAAAAAATTAAGCATTAAAAACAGTTTTCAACAATGACAATAATAAGACATTTTTAAGCAGTAAATCACCATGAAGAATGATTTCTGAAGGATGATGTGACACTGAAGACTGCAGTAATGATAAAAGTCTCCGTTACCCCATAGAAGGGAACAAGACGCTGCATCAGAAGTTGACGCTATGGGAACGCCTCTGTGTGATTGCGTCTTGAAGCACATGTGAAATACATTGGCATGGAGGGACATCAGCCCATAGCGTGTGACGTCATGATATTTCATCAATAAAGCACACCCGGACCAAACTACTTCAGGTTCTGATTGGCCAAAGCAAGTTGATTACAGGCCTGCAGGAAGCATTGCACTTCCCTTCCCTTGTTCCCTTCTCAGGTAACCGAGATGTTCCCTTTAAAGGGACCTCCACTGTGCGCCAGAAGTTGATGCTATGGGAACATTAATACCCATTACACCATACTGACTAGTGCCTGTCCTAGTGTGAATCACAGTGAGCAGGAATATAGGATATAAGCCCCTGAGATCCCGCTGTGGAGTCTATGGCCTTGTCCACAATAATAAGTTTTCGTTTGAAAATGCATATTTTTCTCTCTCTGTATTGTGCCTGTTACGTGCTATTCACTTTTACACTGTTGCTAAAATATGTTACTTTGCACACTCTTCATAACACAGTCCTGCAAATATGACAGAAATTACTCACATTTGCTGTATGTTAATTACTCACAGTGTGAAATTACAGCAGCTTCCATGCTAGCCTCACATCACCAAATACAATGCCATGCACTGGATGAAGTGTTGTAAAGCACACGGCCACTGGACTCTAGAGTAGAGCACATGTGTTCTGTTGAGTGATGAATCACACTACTCTGTTTACCAGTCTAATGTGCCAGTCTGGGTTTGGCGGGTGCCAGGGGAGCGTTACCTGCCTGCAGAGGAGTGATTTGTGGGTGGGACATGTTCTTTTTGCCATTTGTTGATATTGTCCCCTACACATTTTGAAACACATCATAACTATAATTTGAGAAAAACTAATACATTTGTCTGTAACAATTTTAGAGTATAAAAAAAAAAGTTACAATATAAACAATACAAACTATATATCTCATAAGGTTAAGGACTATGGACTATATGAAACAATTGAGAATATGGCTGGGTCATAATCACATCAAAATAAATGTAATAAATTATTCATTAATGTAATAGAAAAGAAAAAAAAAACATATTATTACATCAATAATACATATTATATAATGCATTTTTTAATTATTTATACGCTGTCATGTTCCCCGTCTTGGTTTTGTGGTTATGGACTCTTGTTTTGAAATGTGATCTGTTCCCCATTGTTTCTATATTTACTTCTTTGTTCAGTGCTATGCCACCTTGTTTGTTGTCATAGTTACACTCATTAGTTGTCATAGGGATTAATCAGTTTCAGGTGTGTGTTGTTAACCTCTTATCCTGTGTATGTATTCCCCTGTGTTTCAGTCTTGGTTTGTCGGTTGATATCTTTGTTATCTTTATCGTTCCTGGTTTTGCTTGTGTTCCTTCATGTTCCTGGTTTTGCTCGTGTTCCTTCATGTTCCTGGTTTTGCTCGTGTTCCTTCATGTTCCTGGTTTTGCTCGTGTTCCTTCATGTTCCTGGTTTTGCTTGTGATCCTGGTTTTGCTCGTGTTCCTGGTTTTGCTCATGTTCCTTCATGTTCCTGGTTTTGCTTGTGATCCTGGTTTTGCTCGTGTTCCTGGTTTTGCTCGTGTTCCTTCATGTTCCTGGTTTTGCTCGTGTTCCTTCATGTTCCTGGTTTTGCTTGTGATCCTGGTTTTGCTCGTGTTCCTGGTTTTGTTCGTGTTCCTTCATGTTCCTGGTTTTGCTTGTGATCCTGGTTTTGCTCGTGTTCCTGGTTTTGCTCGTGTTCCTTCATGTTCCTGGTTTTGCTCGTGTTCCTTCATGTTCCTGGTTTTGCTTGTGTTCCTGGTTTTGCTTGTGATCCTGGTTTTGCTCGTGTTCCTGGTTTTGCTCGTGTTCCTTCATGTTCCTGGTTTTGCTCGTGTTCCTGGTTTTGCACGTGATCCTGGTTTTGCTCGTGTTCCTGGTTTTGCTCGTGTTCCTTCATGTTCCTGGTTTTGCTCGTGATCCTTCATGTTCCTGGTTTTGCTCGTGTTCCTGGTTTCCTAGTTTTGCTCGTGTTCCTGGTTTCCTGGTTTTGCTCGTGTTCCTGGTTTTGCTCGTGTTCCTAGTTTTGCTCATGTTCCTTCATGTTCCTGGTTTTGCTCGTGTTCCTGGTTTTGCACGTGATCCTGGTTTTGCACGTGATCCTGGTTTTGCTCGTGTTCCTGGTTTTGCACGTGATCCTGGTTTTTCTTGTGTTCCTGGTTTTGCTTGTGTTCCTTCATGTTCCTGGTTTTGCTCGTGTTCCTGGTTTTGCACGTGATCCTGGTTTTGCTCGTGTTCCTGGTTTTGCTCGTGTTCCTTCATGTTCCTGGTTTTGCTCGTGATCCTTCATGTTCCTGGTTTTGCTCGTGTTCCTGGTTTCCTGGTTTTGCTCGTGTTCCTGGTTTCCTTGTTTTGCTCGTGTTCCTGGTTTTGCTCGTGTTCCTGGTTTTGCTCATGTTCCTTCATGTTCCTGGTTTTGCTCGTGATCCTGGTTTTCCTCGTGTTCCTTCATGTTCCTGGTTTTGCTCGTGTTCCTGGTTTCCTGGTTTTGCTTGTGTTCCTGGTTTCCTGGTTTTGCTTGTGTTGCTGGTTTTGCTCGTGTTCCTGGTTTTGCTCATGTTCCTTCATGTTCCTTGTTTTGCTCGTGATCCTGCCTTTAATTCTCTGTTTGGCTTATCTTTGTGTTGTTTTCAATAAATATTGCTGCAACTGGATTCTCACCTCACCTCGTCCCTACCTACACTTAACATACGGTAGTGTATTTTGTTGGCTTTATTTAAGATTATCAAAAATCATTATTCTCAGTTTCACAGACAAGGCTTAAGTCTAGTCTCAGACTAAAATGCATGTTTGAGCTGTTTTAGCTGAAAGCAACTTACAGTGACATATCTTATATCAGTGTCATTGTTTCATCTCAAGATGCACATCAGTAATGTATTTTTTTTTTTTCTAAGGAATGTTTATAAAAGCTACTTGCAGTAAATGGCCTAATTGAACTAAAACCTAATCCTGGCTTAATCTAAGCCCTGTCTGTGAAACCAGGCCTATAAATATTACAGCTTTTTTAATATCTTTGTTATGGACTATTACTTTAATGACAATTAAAGAAAAGCACTATTTAGAATAATGTGAATTACAATTTATAATTTTTTTACAACAGTAAGAAATTCTCTTCTGGCAGAGTTTAATTAAAACAAAATTGATTTGTTATTTTGTGACTCAGACCTTTCTGTGACATTCATCCACATGTCTACTTTTTTACAAGACCCTTTTGTCCATCTCAGCATGTAACTTAGGGTACGTCAACGGTACATTATGATCCCTGATAGGAGTGAGTTGGATGGAAGGTGCTATAGATAAAGAAAAGAAGTAGAAAGAAAGTGGAGGTATTTAAAGTCATCTCAATGTGTTATACTTCCTCCAAAGTGCATGGTGTCAATGGCAGCTTTTCAGCAAGATGGATAACAACACTATGGCCAAGCTTTTATCAGTCTCCCAGGAACCAAACACAAAAGATACCAGCCATTATACGGACAACCAGAAGGCGCCTGGGGATGTATGCATTTATCTAGACCTGCTGGAAAATGAAAGTGCTGGCTGTGCTTTGTCCAAGCATACAGTTGAGCAGAAAACCAGACCATGAAAAAAGAGATACTCTTAAGGCTAATATATGCAAGCTAAAAGCAACTAAACTTTAATTTTGACTTCATATGAACTCAGCACAAAACCTCTTACCTTTACTTTACTAATTTACTTGATGTATTTCCCTTCTGCTTTATCTTGTGTATTACTCCAGCTTACAGAATAGTTGTAACAATGTTCATATTTTTATAACTTTATATCGGGTGTCTTTAACTACTATGTACTTACATAAAAAATATTTGTTAGGGACAATGTACTTATTGTGTTGATGTAATATTGCAAAACAGTTTTGCTGCTATTGAGGTGGTATATGGGTAAAAACCAGCCCGTTCTCATCCCAAGGCATCATATACTGACGCTCGTGACATTTCGTCTACATTCAACGCGCATGGCACCCTTTAGCGTCAGTATGAGACGCAGATATATATGGGTCAGAAGGCGCCTCCTAGCGGTCTAACCCTAACCCTACACCAGACCTAAACCTACCCATATCTGTGCGTGTTATATTGACGCTAAAGGGTACCATGCGCTTTGGATTTAGACGAAATGTCAAAAGTGTCAGATATGACGCCCTAGGATGAGAATGCGTTGGTAAAAACATACAAGTACACAATAAGTGCATTGTATTAAATTATTAATTTAAATATTAGTACACAGAAGTTAAGACACTTAAAGTCTAACTTTAACGATTTCAACACACTTTTTATTGTTACGCTGTTGGTAGTATATGTAAATAAACAATGAAATAAAAAAACAAAACATGACGCGCATGCATCATTTTTTTTTCCACAAACCACTTCGATTCTAACGTTTTCATTGGTCATGTCAGTCTTTCATGGAACAGAAGAATGCAGACAAAGGTAAAATCCATGTAGAGGTTATTGAAACACACACGGGATGAAAACAGGTGAGAATGGGACGATGATCGCTGTAGTGAAACTGGAATTGTTCTTATCTGATTGCAGAAGGAGATGACAGGTAACTGGAAGGCTGGCTGGTTTAAAGAGGAGATGATCACTGAAGACTGAGGAAGACAGAAGACTGGACAGCTCGAGACGAAAACACACGGGTGAGTATTCTATTCACAGGTGAGTATTCTATTCGCAGGTGAGTATTCTATTCACAGGTGAGTATTCTATTCACAGGTGAGTATTCTATTTACAGGTGAGTATTCTATTCACAGGTGAGTAGTCCGGTAGGTGAGTACTCTATCCACAAGTGAGTATTTTTTAGGTGAGTAGTCCGGTAGGTGAGTACTCTATGCACAGGTGAGTGCTCACAGGTGAATATTCACAGGTGAGTAGTTCAGTAGGTGAGTATTGTATCCACAGGTGAGTACTCACAGGTGAATATTCACAGGTGAGTAGTTCAGTAGGTGAGTATTGTATCCACAGGTGAGTACTCACAGGTGAATATTCACAGGTGAGTAGTTCAGTAGGTGAGTATTATATCCACAGGTGAGTACTCACAGGTGAATATTCACAGGTGAGTAGTTCAGTAGGTGAGTATTATATCCACAGGTGAGTATTCACAGGCGAATATTCACAGGTGAGTAGTTCAGTAGGTGAGTATTATATCCACAGGTGAGTACTCACAGGTGAATATTCACAGGTGAGTAGTTCAGTAGGTGAGTATAATATCCACAGGTGAGTACTCACAGGTGAATATTCACAGGTGAGTAATTCAGTAGGTGAGTATTATATCCAAAGGTGAGTAGTTCGGTAGGTGAGTATTATATCCACAGGTGAGTACTCACAGGTGAATATTCACAGGTGAGTAGTTCGGTAGTTGAGTATTCTATGCCCAGGTGAGTATCCACAGGTGAGTGTCGGACCCCTCGGCCCCATCTGAACACCACCGGCCACAAGCTCAGGGACCTCTTCTCACAGAGCTATTGCCTTCCAAAGATGAAAGTTCAATCAGACATATCCTGACAAGCCCTATTTATTTATTTAGCATGTTTTATACATACATTTTATGTAAGATCATCTTTCAGCAAGAAACGGTGTTTAATTAACAAACTCTTATTTTTAAATGCAAGTCAATGACTTTGGGTGGAAGTTTGAAATGTTGACCACAAACACTGAGGTTTTTCAGATTGTCCGTCATGGCGTTCTCTCAGTATTTGCGATCCTTTGCAGCCTTTATCCACTGCCTGCAACGCACTGGATCCTTCACTGGAAGACATAAGTAACTCACTCCCGATAAGCGTTTACTCTTTGAATTCTTGCGCCAAGGAACAATACAAGTCGACACCATTATGACTACAACTTTGCTAAGAAGTATTTCCTACTAAAGCACAGTGGTATTTGACTAATCAAGCTTATCCATAGCAGACTGGGAGTAGCTTTGGATGGCAACATGCCTAGTGCATTATGGGTATTTCCCTACCTATTTGACAAAAGGAAAGACAACAGCCATTTGTCTCTGCTTTCTCTAGTCAGATAGCACCAGTTTCAAAATTGTTTTGCCTTTCAACCACAGAGGCACCCAAATTTATTTGAAAGCCCATTTTGCAATTAGTGTATTACCACATTAATATAAAAGTGGGACGAAATGATTCGTTTAAAATTGCAAATCATTTTGCTTTGTACACATGTTTGTCAAGACGATCTCTTGATAAAGTGGTTCGGTTCTTTTCTGCAAGCAAAATAAAAAGTCATGATCAAAAACAGATACTGGCCATATGTGTGTGGCCATATAAAGTGTCTTCACGTCGAGCTTGATGCCTTGATCACGTCCAACATGGACAACTTATGTGCTATAAATCTTGCAACATGCTTAAAAACAAGCAGAACATTAGCTGAAAGTCATATTTCCTCATTCTGACTCCATATTTGTCTGTTTTTGAGATTAATTGTACATTTCTGTAGATATTGAATTATTTTACAAATTACAAACAATAGGCACTGCTTGTTGCTTCTGTGTTCAGATATGTGTTATTGAAAACACATTATTGGTTTTCAATAAAACATTATTTGTTCTATGCTAAGTCAGCTTCGTTCATGGTAAACTGCCACTGATGGAGCCCGCATCCTCCTCTTTTCTTAAATACATCAAATACATTCCCATCCCCAATTTGTTTATACAACATTGTTAACTTGATATTGAAGAATTATAAGTATATAAAAGTTATGATGACAAGATATGAGATATGTATATGAGAAAGGTGAATATGTGATGAATACGGCAATGTTGTGTGAATTAAAGAGTGTAATGTTTGCATATGTTAGAGATATGTTGTTTTAAACGTATACGTTCTGTGAATAGAGCCCCTTTTTTCCCAGTTAACTTGAGTTGACGGTTGTAATTTGTTGTTTTGTTTAGTTATTTCCCCCCAAAAAATATTTGATCAGTGTCAGGATAAACAGACTGGAAACAATTGCAAGTGAAAAGGTGTTTATTAAGAAAGGTTCACTCAGAACACTCAGGACAGTCAAATGACAGAAGTAAACTCAGCGCAGGCAGGCAGTCACTCAGAGGCGGAGAGAGTCAGACCAGGAACACAGACAGCAGGAGAGTGTGACGCAGGGGCTGAGATGGGCAATCCGTAGATGACTGAAGATGGTGAAGGTGAACCAGGTGAGAACGGGGTGAAGTAATCTGTATCCAGAAGATCAGGAAACACGAGGAAGTACGGGAACAGGCACGAACACGGGAAAACCTCAAACAACGATCTGACAAACAAGAGATGAAAGACAGGGCATTAAGGTGGCTTTTCCAGCTGGGCTCGTTTGCTGCGGTCCGAGCCCGAGCGCGATTGTTCCCGGCGCCCCCCGCTGCGTTGGTCTGGTTTCACACTCAACTTGATTCTATCGAACCCTGGTGCGTTTGCGTGCATCTTACGTCATCGCAAACGTGCACGGCGCATTATAGAAAACAGAACGTGGGTCAATATATTGTGTTTTTTATTAATTCGGTGCTATTATGCGCAGTTGAGTGAACAATACAGGTTTACTGTGTGTGTTTGTCACAAGCTGGCTTTCTGCTGCTTGCAAACGGACTCTTTTGAGGAGACAGTTGATTTCAAAATGTGTTGCCCTGATTCCACACGATATGCGCGAATACAATGCAGGCTCAGTGTATCCAAGGTAAATCAACAACACTATCATCCCTTACATGTGTTTTATTTAAATAAATACATCACAATCAGCTAAAACGCATGCGCAGGTCACTTTACTTCCTGAACAAGTGCGCACCCGAGTCCATGCTGCTTGCACATTCACGCGAGCCGCGGCACGGTTCGGGAGCAGCCGAACTCAGACCACCTCCTCCAGGTAGTCTCGGGTTCGGTTCCCCAGTGCGCACCCGGGTCCCATGACGGCATTCACATTAGCGGTTTTCCATGCGAACCGTGCCCCGTTCCGAACTAAACTGCCAGTGTGAAAGCCCCCTAAATAGGCTGGAAGATGATTTGCAGCTGCCGCTGATAATGACAATCAGCGGTAACGCCCACATGAAACAATCAGTGTAACGAGACCCACTCACATACACAAACACATCAGACTAGAATGAGACAGCGGATCTACCAACCGTGACAGTACCCTCCCCCCTAGGAACGCCTCCTGGCGTTCCCAGACGAACCTACCTGTCAATTGTAATCATCGATAAGGGAGAGGTCCAGGATGTCCCTAGCAGGCACCCAACTTCTCTCCTCCGGACCGTAACCTTCCCAGTCCACCAAGTACTGAGGGGAGGGGACCGCGACCTCGGAATCCAGACTCGGAAAAATAGGTGGCTGGTATCCTAAACTACACTCAAACGGAGAGAGGCCCGTGGATGACACTGGTAACGAGTTATGTGCGTACTCCACCATAGAAAGCTGTTGGCTCCAGGATGAAGGATTCTTGGATACCAATCATCGCAACATTCTCTCCAAATCCTGGTTGGCTCGCTCGGTCTGACCATTGCTCTGGGGATGATAACCCGAAGACAAGCTGACCGTAGCTCCCAATAACCTACAAAACTCTTGCCAGAATTTGGACACAAATTGGGAACCCCTGTCAGAAACCACGTCCATCGGGAGGCCATGTGACCGAAAGACGTGATCAATTACAGTAACCGCTGTCTCCTTGGCTGACGGTAGTTTGGGCAAGGGAATGAAATGTGCCGCCTTCGAGAACCGGTCCACTACGGTGACAAATCTAGCGCAATGTGGGACCAGGGTCTCGAGGGGACAGACTGCGGTCGAAATAACCCATCAGGAGGTTGGTTAGATGTCTTACCAACAGCACAAACTGAGCAAGCCAAAACAAAATCGTGAATGTCGCGAGCCATAACTGGCCACCAGAATCGTTGCTTTACTAAACGGCCAGTGCGGTTTACTCCTGGATGACAAGCCACGTTTAAACAGTGACCCCATCGAATGACGTCGGACCGTAACTCCTCCGGAACAAACAAACGATTCGGTGGGCAACCGGGCGGAGGCAATACCCCTTCTAAGGCTGTCTTAACCTTCGAATCGACCTCCCATACGAGTGTGGAGATGACTACTCACTCGGGCAAAATGCACTCGGGAGTAACCGGGCGTTCCGATGGATCAAAAATGCGAGATAAGGAATCGGGTTTGATGTTCTTGGAACCCGGGCGGTACGAGAGTGAAAAGTCAAAACGTCCGAAAAAAAAGTACCCACCGAGCCTGCCTGGAGTTGAGTCTCTTAGCAGACCTGATATATTCAAGGTTCTTATGATCGGTCCAAACGATAAAAGGTACCCCTGACCCCTCCAATCAATGACGGCACTCCTCCAACGCTAACTTGACGGCCAACAACTCTCTGTTACCAATGTCATAGTTACGTTCGGCAGGTGATAAACAATGGGAGAAAAACGCGCAAGGATGCATCTTGTCGTCTGAGGAAGCGCGCTGGGAAAGAACTGCACCTACCCCCACCTCTGACGCGTCGACCTCCACCTCAAACTGACGTGTTGGATCAGGGGCGACTAGGATGGGAGCTGAAACAAAAGCGGCTCTTTAGGTTGGTAAATACAGCCTCGGCTGTATCAGACCACCTGAACGTCGTTCTGGGGGAGGTCAAGGCAGTCAGAGGTGCGGCTAGTTGGCTGAAATTGCGAATGAACCGCCGATAGAAATTGGCGAACCCCAGAAACCGCTGTAGGGCCTTACGGGAGTCTGGACATGGCCAATCCATCACAGATTAACCTTGTCAGGATCCATACACATTCCCTCAGAAGAGACGATGTAACCTAGGAAAGAAACAGACTGTGCATGAAAAACGCATTTCTCCGCCTTGGCAAAAAGACCATTCTCTAGCAACCACTGAAGCACTCGTCTAACGTGTTGAACGTGTTCCTGGAGAGACGAAGAAAAAATCCATATGTCATCCAGGTAGACATATATGAACTGATCTACCATGTCTCTCAACACGTCATTGACGAGTGCCTGGAAAACCGCTGGGGAGTTGGAAAGACCGAACGGCATAACCAAGTATTCAAAATGCCCCCTGGGGGTGTTAAATGCGGTTTCCCATTCATCCCCCTTCCTGATGCGAACCAAATGATAACCGTTACGTAAACCCAATTTAGTGAAAATGGATGCTCCCTGCAACCTCTCGAAAGCTGAAGACATCAATGGCAAAGGATAAGTATTCTTTACCGTGATGTTGTTCAGCTCTCGGTAATCAATACAAGGTCGCAGAGAACCATCCTTCTTTCCAACAAAAAATAACCCCGCCCCCGCAGGAGAAGAGGAAGGTCTGATGAATCCAGTTGCTTGAGAATCAGAAATATATTTCTCCATGGCCTCCCTATAAATCTATAGTTCAGTCATAGGGACGATGCAGAGGAAGAGAAGCAGCACGAGACTTACTGAACACTTCCTTCAGGTACAGATACTCCGCAGGCACGTTTGACAGATCCGCTGCCTTCTCCTGAAACACAGAACTAGAAACAGTCGGACAGGCAGACACAAGACAAGACTCATGGCAGGATTCGCTCCACATGTAAATGGAGTTGGACCCCCAATCCACCCGAGGATTGTGCTTTACAAGCCACGGATGACCCAATACAATGGGTGCGACAGGAGAGTCCATAAGGAGGAAATTGATAGTCTCCGTGTGGTTGCCAGAGGTGACGAGGGTTATGAAGTCAGTGGTGAGAGAGATGTTGGGAGTTTTTGACCATTAAGAGCACTGACGGAGATCTGATGAGAGAGAGACGTGATGGGGAGGTGTAATTCGTGTGCAAGATGTAGGTCCATGAAATTACCCTCCGCTCCAGAGTCCAGAAGTGCTTGACAGGTGAATGTGTTGTTAGCCCATCTCAGCCTAACCGGAAGGAGAGTGGATGGTGAGGACTTACCGGCGGCGATCCCACACGATAGTAGCCTCAACTATACTAGCCTTACTATCGGGCTTGCTCTTTTACCGGACAAGTGCGTAGAAAGTGTCCAGAACCACCGCAGTAGAGGCAAAGTCCATGGGACCGCCGCCTCTCTCTCTCCTCCCGGGAAAGCCGAGCTCTCCCCACCTGCATGGGCTCATGATTGAGGACGGGACCAACCGAGTTCTCCTCCCCGCAGTCTCGAAGTCTAGTGTCTCTGGGAGATCGAGTGGGATGGAGACTCTGATTGAGACGGGCATCAACTCGCAGCGCCAGATCGATGAGACCGTTAAGTCTGGGAGGCAGGTCCAGAAGGTAGATCTCCCTTTGAACCCGGTCAGCCAGCCAATGCAGGAACATATCATCGTCAGCAGCCATATCACCCTGTAGCCCAAGACTGGTTGCCCACTGAAGCTAAGCAGGGCTGAGCCTGGTTAGTACCTGGATGGGAGACCCCATGAGAAAACCAGGTTGCTGCAGGAAGAGGTGTTAGTGAGGCCAGCAGGGGCCGCTCACCCTGTGGTCTGTGTGGGTCCTAATGCCCCAGTATAGTGACGGGGACACTGTACTGTCAAAGAGCACCGTCTTTCGGATGAGACGTTAAACCGATGTCCTGACTCTCTGTGGTCATTAAAAATACCAGGATGTCCTTCGAAAAAGAGTAGTGGTGTAACCCCGGTGTCCTGGCCAAATTTGCCCCTTGGCCTGTCCATCATGGCATCCTAATCATCCCCATATACTGATTGGCTTCATCACTGTCTCCTCTCCTCCAGTAAGCTGGTGTGTGGTGGGCGTACTGGCGCAATATAGCTGCCGTCGCATCATCCAGATGGATGCTGCACATTGGTGGTGGTTGAGGAGATTCCTCCCTTCCATATGTGAAGTGCTTTGAGTACCTTGTAAAGCGCTATATAAATGTAATTAATTATTATTATTATTATTATCCCACTGCGCCTCCTCGTTCCACTTGCACTCAGCCGCCAGCGTGCGGAACTCAATGGAATAGTCAGCTACAGAAGCGTTCCCCTGTTTGAGATCCGTGAGTCTTCTTGCGGCTTCCTTGCCAGCTACAGCTCGGTCGAAGACCCTCCTCATTTCGGCGGCTAGTGCGTGGAACGAGGCGCAGTATTGGTCCTGGTTCTCCCACACCACCGTTCCCCACAAAGCCGCTTGTCCCGTCAGCAACGTCAGTACGAAGGCCACCTTGGACTCCTCCGTTTAAAACGTCTTGGGCCGCAAAGAGAAATGCATGAAACATCTGGTGAGAAATGCTCTGCAGAAACTGGGCTCACCAGCATAACTCTCAGGGATCGGTAGGCGAGGCTCTGGTCCACTCCTAGGCTCTGGTGCGTCGGGGGAAACGGGCGGTGTGGGCGGCGCAGCGGGAATGCTAAGCTGTTGGACCTGTTGGGTGAGCTCGGACACCTGCGTCACGAGCGCTTGGACAGCGCGTCCGGTGTTAGAGATGCTCTCCTGCTGCTGATCCATCCGGGAGATGCTATGATTGATAAACTCCTCAACCGATGTTCTACTTGCTGCTTCCATAGTTGGTCAGATCGTTCTGTTAGGATAAACAGACTGGAAACAATTGCAAGTGAAAAGGTGTTTATTAAGAAAGGTTCACTCAGAACACTCAGGACAGTCAAATGACTGAAGAAAACTCAGCGCAGGCAGGCAGTCACTCAGAGGCGGAGTGAGTCAGACCAGGAACACAGACAGCAGGAGAGTGTGACGCAGGGGCTGAGATGGGCAATCCGTAGATGACTGAAGATGGTGAAGGTGAACCAGGTGAGAACGGGGTGAAGTAATCCGTATCCAGAAGATCAGGAAACACGAGGAAGTACGGGAACAGGCACGTACACGGGAAAACCTAAAACAACGATCTGACAAACAAGAGACGGAAGACAGGGCTGGAAGATGATTTGCAGCTGCCGCTGACAATGACAATCAGTGGTAACGCCCACATGAAACATCAGTGTAACGAGACCCACTCACATACACAAACACATCAGACTAGAATGAGACAGCGGATCTACCAACCGTGACAATCAGCCATAAGAGACAATAGGGGAAGTATTATTAATCTGAGTAAATATGTTGAAATGTCTGACTCTTAAAATGACTTTGTTCAAATGTATATTTCTTCAATTCTATTGCACTGTATTGTTACATGAGCCTACTCAAAAATTCATGTCTCTGACATGATGTTTATACATTGCCTTTTTTTGATCAGTTGTTGAAGAAGAGTAGTTCAAATTATGTGATCAATAAGTTAAGACAACAAATGTTTTTACATTGCTATAACTCATCAAAAAAGTAAAGTATTCAAGATTCAATACATTTTTTTTTAATTAAGTTTAATGTAATTTAAGTCAAATGACTTAAACTTTCAAGTTGAATGTACTTCAAATTTTGTGGCAGCAAAATTTTTTTGTAATTTTTGTTATAAAAATAAATAAAAAATAAAAAAAAAATATGCAGGGTTTACTGCGATTGAGGAATCCTGCATCTGCCTCTTTCATTCTCTCATTATTTCTCTCCTTTCAGGAGTACTATGTAACGGGTACTTGGGACTTACTAGCCAATATTTAATATGTCATCAATATTAAAATGCGTATCTAAAAGCTGCTTGAGTTTTTCAGCATTGTGTTTGCTCAGATGACCAATTTTTTTCACTTAAAACCTTATTTTTTGGTTTATAATACACGTCAATTTTCATTCTAAAAAAGCAATAAAATCACAAGAAAACACACAGGATTTATTTATTTAGGCAAGGATCCAGCTTCTAGGTACAGCACAATAGTATACAATGAAAGTATTGATACTTTACAATCTGCCCATCTCTTACAAAAATAGCATATTTGTGTTGTTTCTTAAGAGAAAGCTCTTTGATAATATAGGTTTGACTATGCTAAAGTAGAGGCAGCTGTCCAGATTCCTGAGGAGATGTATAATCATCCTATGATGTGTATAATTATATCATGGATGTCAAAAAACAGAAGTGGCCAAGAGGGCAGCGAGTAGTGACAAGACGCATTTAAATGTTTTTTTCTTTCTTTTTTGCCTTTAAAGGGGTAAAATCGGAAGAAGCCTAATCTTTCTTGCTCTTTTGAGTTCCTGCCGATCTAAAAAGCGCTTATTGAAACTAAACTTTTTAAATAGTTTGGGCTTTGTAACCTGGTGATGTCACACACAAGAATGCATCATCAAGGCCACATTTACAAGTAAAGTACACCTATTGTGCGATCAGCAGCTTGGCCCATCCCAGTCAGGGTGAGGTAAGACATTATTACTTGTTTCTCATTATAAATAAAGCATTATTATAATTTATCATCATAAATAACACACTACTACTCATTTATCATTTCAAGAATCATTAGTGACAGAGGTGTAAAGAGTATTATTTTGTATGAACAGTATTCAATAATAACAATATATTTAGTGTATATGATTATATTTATAAAAATTAATTAAATGGATGCTGCTTTATTGGGACATTACTTCACTGTAAAAAATTATATGATCAATAAGTTATGACAACATATGTTTTTGCATTGGTTTAACTCATCAAAATAAGTTAAGTAACTCAACTTCAACTTTTTTATGTTATACAAGATTCAACTAATTGTTTAAGTCAGTTTAGTGTAATTGAAGTTGAAATGACTTAAACATCCAAGTTGATTGTACTTAATAATGTTTAAAAAAAAATTACAGTGCTGTCTCTATTCCTTCTGGCTAAATCCGACAATGGTGGGAGGAGTTAGTGTAAATATTGTCTGCCAACAAGGCTGTCACGGTTCATAAATGCATTGTTTCCTTCGTGTCTCGTGTAGTTGTTGTTATGTGTGTATGATTGTGGGCGTGACGGCTCGTTCCACTTGATCAGCGATCAGCTGATCAATCTTCTCTCCAGCTGCAGCCTATCTGTTCTCACCTAAATACTCACCGCATTCTCTTCTCCCTGTCAGATCGTTGTTTGGTGTTCTCGTGTGTGCTTGTGATCCTGTTCCAGTCGTCGTGCTGTGTTGCTGTCCTGTTCCGGTCTTTGTTCCTGGTTCCTGTTCGTGTCTTTGGATTATTCACAGTGTCATCACCATCATCTCTGCACTCTTCACGAGGATCTTGACCATCTAGTCCCTGCGTCACCATTTGCACTAGAGACTGAGACTTTGTTCTTGTACCCACAATAAAGAGTTACTTGCATTATTGCTTCCGCTTCATTGATCATGACAGAACGATCTGACCCACAGATGGAAGCAGCACTAGTTCGTCGCCGTTGGAAGAGTTCGTGCACTCCAGTATTAGACGCATGGACAACCAGGAGAGAGGACTCAACGACACGACTCGGGCTGTTCAAGCATTGGTGACCCAGGTGTCCGAGCTCACCCAGCAACTACAACATCTGCGAGCTCCCACTGCGCCGCCCGCACCAGCTGTTCTCCCCACACCACTGGAGAGCATTCCCCCGTCGGAGGCCCCGCCTATCAGTTCCGCAATCCTATGCCGGTGAGCCTAATTTTTGCAGAGTGTTTTTAACCTGCTGTTCGATGCATGTCTCACTGCAGCCCAGAACCTTTGGCAACGAGCAGGCTAAAGTGGCGTTTGTGCTCACGCTGCTGACGGGGAAGGCAGCACTTTGGGGAACAGCGGTGTGGGAGAACCAAGACCCATGTTACGCCTCGTTCCAGACACTTGCCGCCGAGATGAAGAGAGTTTTTGATGGAGCCATCGCCGGGAGAGAGACAGCTCGCATGCTCACTCAATTCAAGCAAGGTGTGAGGTCGGTATCGGAATACTCGATTGAATTCAGGACCCTGGCGACAGAGTGCCAGTGGAACGAGGAGGCGCAGTGGGACATGTTCCTGCATGGGTTGGCTGACCGCGTCCAAAAAGAGATCCATGCCCTGGATCTCCCTACTCTGCTGAACGCTCTGGTGGATCTGGCCCTCCGAGTAGATGCACGCCTGACTAGGGTGGAACGTTGGAGACTGCCCAGCTGATCTCTGGAGAGTGTCGAGAGTCAGCGGTCCAGCGGCGGGGACGCGGTCAGCCCTGTCTACGATCACAAACCCATGCAGGTCGGGCGAGCTCGGCTTTCCCGGGAGGAGAAGGAAAGGCGGAGATCCCAAGGGCTCTGCTTGTACTGCAGAGCGTCGGGTCATTTCGATTATAACTGCCCGGTAAAAGGCCCAGCCCGGCAGCAAGTATGAGGCTACTGTCGGGTGGGATCTCCGCTGCGAAGACCTCATCAACATCTACGCTCCTCCCGGTAAGACTAAGATGGTCAATCCACAATCACGACTGTCAAGCACTGGTGGACTCGGGAGCTGAAGGTAATTTTATGGACCATTCGTTTGCAAGCAGATTACAAGTTCCAGTTTCACCACTCTCACACAAGATAGCAGTCCATGCACTCAACGGCCAAGATCTACCCACCATTTTGCTCATCACCGGACCCATCACACTAAGCACATCTGGAAATCATTCGGAAACTATTTCATTTTATGTATTGGACTCCCCTTTAGCACCTATTGTTCTTGGACATCCCTGGCTCATCAAACACAATCTGAAAATAGACTGGCAGCAGAGAACAGTAGTGGAGTGTAGCACTAAATGTCATGAGTCCTGTCTTGTGTCTGCATGTTCGTTTGTTTCTGTCTCTGTCTTTCAAGAGGAGGCAGTGGATTTATCTAATGTGCCCACGGAGTATCTAGACCTGCGATCAGCTGATCAATCTTCTCTCCAGCTGCAGCCTATCTGTTCTCACATAAATACTCACCGCATTCTCCTCTCCCTGTCAGATCGTTGTTTGGTGTTCTCATGTGAGCTTGTGATCCTGTTCAAGTGGATCTTGACCATCTAGTCCCTGCGTCACCATTTGCACTAAAGACTGAGACTTTGTTCTTGTACCCACAATAAAGAGTTACTTGCATTATTGCTTCCGCTTCATTGATCATGACAAAGGCGGGTTATTTGCACTTCAGACCCCAATATTCTTACGTCGAAGTTCTTTATCATTCTTTGTTTAGGGGTAAAACAAAATACATGAGCAGCGATATAGCTGTTATTGAGAGCAGCGTTAGATGAATATGTAAATATGTGCGGCAAGCTTTCCTCTCAATAAAATACACACACAACTAAAATTGAGAAAACTGCAAGCATTTTATTAACGCACTAGAAAAGCATCTGATTACAGCAACGTGGTTATGTTTGCACGAGCTACACGGCACTCCAATGAAGTCTCATCACGTTTACTTTATACAATAGATGGCTTAAAATCAAGCAGCTTTACCGTATTAAACATGAAAAACAGTGTCAGCGTCTTGTTTCATCAGAAGTACAACTGCATTTTTCGGTAACACTTTATTTTACGACCCGCAAACAACTGCGTAAGTAAACCGAAATTACGGTGTACGTTTCTGTAATTATAGTGTACTTCCGTGTAGGTATAAGGGAACAATATGTTAAGTTTTGGGTAACAAAGGGGTAACAAGCAGATATACAACCTGCAAATAACTGCGTAAGTAAACCGAAATTACGATGTACGTTTCTGTACTTATAGTGTACTTCCGTGTTGGTAAGGGAAAAATATGTTATGTTTTGGGTAATAAAGGGGTAACAAGCAGAAATACAAGCAAATTATTTAATTATTTTAAAACTAACAGGTACCTATTCTGTTAATATATTCCAGGCAAAAATTGTACGTCTGTTGTATATAAAAGTTATCATCACATTTCTGGCAAAATATGTAGTGTGATTTCAAGATTATTTCTGTTCTGTTTACAGTTTGTGTTGATGTAATTTAAACGTTGTGATTGTTTATTGTTAAACTTGTTTTAATAAATGGTTTTGGTTTAATTGTGCTACTGTACTTTTACAAGTACTAATTTAGAAATTTGTTGATAATGCTAATGGTGAAGCTAGGTTTGTCTGTTTCAGCATACTGGTTTAATGTTGTACTTACCCTGTAACTACACAGAACAAGGAGGTAACAAGCGCCACTTTAATTTACAGCCCGCAGGAGTCACACTTACCCTGTAAAATACACAGTTGAAACGGGTAACAAACACTACTTTCAATACGAAACAACACTAGTATTCGCACAGTAATTACAGAGAAAGGTCTTATTAAGAAAAAAAAAAAACGTTTTAATTACACAGTATATTTGCCCTGACATTTAAGTGTCATTGCAATACAATGTGATAAGGTAAGTAAGTACTACATGGTATGGTCTAAATTAAAATCATAGCAGAAACAAATTCAATTTGTATCATACTGTCCTTACATACATTGCAGCCATATATATATATATATATATATATATATATGTTTAATTTTCAACCCACAGATGTCACAATTACCCTGTAACATTGCACAAGTCAAGAACATATTTTGCCAGAAATGTAATGATAACTTTTATATACAACAGACGTACAATTTTTGCCTGGAATATAACAGAATAGGTACCTGTTAGTTTTAAAATAATTACATTATAAATAATTTGCTTGTATATCTGCTTGTTACCCCTTTATTACCCAAAACTTAACATATTTTCCCCTTATACCTACACGGAAGTACACTATAATTACAGAAACATACACAGTAATTTCGGTTTACTTACGAAGTTATTTGCAGGTTATATATCTGCTTGTTACCCCTTTATTACCCAAAACTTAACATATTGTTCCCTTATACCTACACGGAAGTACACTATAATTACAGAAACGTACACCGTAATTTCGGATTACTTACGCAGTTGTTTGCGGGTCGTAAAAAAAAGTGTTACCCATTTTTCTACTATAAAGCAGCTCTCCAGTGTGTTCATGTTTTCACTCATGGACATCTGACCTCGACCGATTGAACAGGAGAAATAACCAGAAAAGATTTTCTCGTGAAAGAACACGTGGTGCACATACCTATATGTAATCGCCATGGACCAATGGTAGGTTTTTAGCAACCGGAGCGAACTAACTTAGTTTCTGCCTTTCGTTTCAGTCCATTCTTTGATTTCACTTTAAATATATCGGGGCATTTAGGGTAAATAGGCACTCCGAACATGGCTACTCATTTAACATAAAGAATTATTGCTTATTTATCATTATGAATAAAGCATTACTGCTCATTCATCATTATAAATAAAGCACTATAACTTATTTATCATTATAAAATACTGTAATCTACCCTCAAATACTGTGTTTTCTAGCTGAGTCTTGGAATAGTGTGGTTTGTGTGGTTTATGTTGTTGACATGAAGATGAAAAGTAAGCAAATCCACTTTGCATGCCCTTCCAAAGGATGAGATCTGAGGGTTGAATGATATACGGTAGAACCGACCACATCAATGTTTGAATCACTGTGTACCAAGTGCTAAGGAAGAGCTGAAATTCAGATATGGTAATGGGCGTTGCGTTTCCAATACACGCTTGTAGGCAGTAGACCAGTCTACAGACTGAGCGTCTGACCAATCAGAAACAGAGTAGACCAATCACAACAGACTGGGTCATCTGACCAATCAGAGCAGAGTAGACCAATCACAACAGACTGGGTCATCTGACCAATCAGAGCAGAGTAGACCAATAACAACAGACTGGGTCATCTGACCAATCAGAGCAGAGTAGACCAATCACAAGAAACTGGGCCATTTGACCAATTCACCAGCTAATTGTGGACTGTTTCAAAAAAGTTTAACTCGGATATTCTATAATCTTTTATTTTGCCTGTGTCTCAACTTTTTTTGTAGTGTGTTGCAGCCATCAAAATCAAAATGTGTTTATTTACAAAATACAATTATGTTGGTAAGTGAAAACATTGGAAACCTTTTAACAGACTTAAAAAAAAGAGAGAGAATTAACGGTAACGCTTTAGATTACAGCCCGGAAAGTACAGTGTAATTAAGAGGAATTTACAGTGTAACTTTCTGTAATTATAGTGTACCTATAAAGTACTTGCATGTAAGTATAAGGGAACAATATGTAAAGTTTGGGTTATAAAGGGGTAACAACCAGGAGAATAAAAAAAAATATTTATACTGTAAGTATTATAGAACTAATGGGTAATTATTCTACTATTATGATACAACAACTTACATTTGGGAGCAATTTAGCAAGAACATACACTGAGTATCTTTTTGTAATAATTGTGTGCCAATATACTGTTACATATCTATGCAGGGTACATATCTATGCATTTATACCTTTATTTTATTTTATTTTTTTAGCTTTGGTTTTAATAATTTTATTTTTTGGTAGCAAAAGTGCAGATGTTTAAGTTTGGGCTAAGATGTTTCAAGGCAAGAAAAGCTAAGACTATTGCAATTTTTTAAATACTGGGAAATATATCTTGTTTCATGTGGTGACAGGGTAAGTGGTGCTTGTATAATAAATAAAGGTTTCCGAGTAAGTGGTATAAAATTGTGTTTGCATTTTTATTGTACTTACCCTGTAACTACATTGAACAAGAGGGTAACAAGCGTCACTTTAATTTACAGCCCGCAATGTCACACTTACCCTGTAACATGGAACAAGGGGGTAACAAGCACCACTACATGAAACAAGAGTATTTTTCCCCAAGATTTAAGCAAAAGTTGCAATAGTTTTAGTTTTCAGTGCACTTTTGTTAAAAATATTACTAAATGCATAGATATGTACCCTGTAATTTTTAAAGAGCCTATACAGTATGTACTGGTTCACCATTATTACAAAAAGATACTCAGTGTATGTTCTTGCTAAATTGCTCAAATGTAAGATTGTTGTATCATAATAGTAGAATAATTACCCCTTAGTTTTATAATACTTACAGTATAAATATATAATTTTTAATTCTCCTGGTTACCACTTGTTACCACTTTATTCCCCAAACTTAAATATTGTTCCCTTATACTTATATTGTAAGTACATTATAGGTACACTATAATTACTGACGGTTACGCTGTAAAATCGCTTTAATTACACAGTGCTTTCCGGGCTGTAATTTAAAGCGTTACCGAATTAACAAATAACAGATTGGGATTTTATTGCATTTTACAAAATGTCCCAACTTTTATGGAAATGAGGTTTGTGCATGACCTTGAGAGAACTGAAATACATCTCTCCGGCTCCAGAGCTTGGATGAAAACTTCAGTTTTCAGCCTCAAAATGGACATTACAATCATTGAGCTGACCTCGCAGATGTTGCAGGTGCCTGGTTATATTACTCTGATATATGATTGCCTTCAGCCTCGGCTATGTAGTATGACCTAGTGTATTGTTTGATTTCATTATGAAATATTAAAGGTGATATATTTTTTATGTTAAGGTTACTCCTATCCCAGCTATTATACAGATACAGAGACTATGTTTAACCCTTGTGTGGTGTTCATATTTTTGTTATTCAGCCAGTGTTCGTGGGTCTGGTGGACCCGCTGCATTTTTTTTTTTTTAATTCAACATAATCAAACAATTTATGTTAAAATACTCAACAGATGTTTACTTCATCCCAATTACAAGCAATATAAACCAGCATATATGGTTAATATTTTCCCTTTACCTTTGTTAGATCACATTTAAGAATTGCAACCTTGTGCGGGAACAGATGTCCTCATAAACCATGTTTACGTTGTAATACCCATGTCATTATACACATTTGTGTCCTCATAAACCATATACAAGAAAATAACACACATACACACACACACTAACAGCAAGCCCTGACAGGAGGAGGACAAAGTAAAGGTACACAGGACCTAAAATTTCCACACTTTTATTAGCCCCGGATCCAGTGGACCCGAACATCCTGTGTGTAATATAAATGTGTAGGGGGGGTGTACAGTGTGTGGTCATTGAAAATGTGTTCGGATATATGTTCTTCACAGAAAATGAGCCAAGGCCAATGAGTCTGAGGTTGAAAAAATTATGAATTGTATAATTTTTCTTTTGATAAAAAATGAAAACGGGTCCTACAGACCCGAACACCATACAAGGGTTAAGTCATTCTAGGTTGAAAGTGTAAACACCTTTGAAAAGGACCTCACATGGAAATGTAGGAAAGTGGATTGTATTGAGGGTATTATTCTATAATTGTGAAATTATTTATGATCTTTTCGATTCTGTGTAAATCCATTCAACCAGAAGAAATTTCCTCAAACTCACATTTTCTTAGCGAGGCCTATTGTGGTGGTTGATGTTTGGATAATTTGGGGTATAGACCTAATTTTTTATCTCATCTTATTCCAAGCTTTGCTGAGGTTTTCAGTGTTGCTAAAGAACACTGTTATGGACTTGATAGGGTTCTTGTTAGTTGCAATTGTGTTTCTAGATGGTTGTTAAACACCCCATTGTAGTTCAAGGGAATTCAAACAACTAGTGTGATGTCATTTTGAACAAAACAAAGTTCGTTTAGAGTTTATTTTGTAAATTTGAAATAGCTTGCCACAGTGAACTCTCTGGAAAAGCCCTCCTCCCTCCCCAGCTCCACCTGTGTAGATCTGCTATGGGATAATTCATGTACACTATATTGAACAGTAGCAGCATGTCTTACTTGCTCACAGCGGTGTGTCATGTATGTGTTGACAATAGCAAGTCCAGGACTTGCTCTGTATCAACAACAATAACAGCAACAGCAGCAGCAGATTTATACCGCCAAGACCAAACCCGTCAACACTGTCATACCATTACTATGCCAAAGATTCAGAGAGTTGTCATGACAGATATTTAACTTGTGATTCTAATCCAAAAGCAACACTAACACCATTTTCATATTAATACTGTAAAGCTGATTATTTTAAAGCAATCTATTGTATAAAGTGCTTTACAAATGCACATAACATTTTATTAAGAGGAAAGGGCACAGCACATATTTGCAGATTCATCAAAACGCTGCTCATCAGCATCTGAATGTTTGCTAATGGTAAACTGCGGAAAAAGGTAACTTCCAACTTCTTCGTTTCTTACCCCTAAACGAAGAACAAAATGTTTTTTTTCTGTATTTCAGGTCCTTTAGGGCTTTTGGGTGATTGCATACTGACCCAAGTCAGTTGCTGTTGTGCTTAGGGTTAGGCTTGTTAACTAGCTTAACAAGCAAGCCTGACTTAGTCTATCAGCATAATCAGTAAAACCATGGTGGTTGGCATGTGAAGTTTTGCCAAGATCAGCAGTCAATCAACATTAACTAGCCGGAAATCCTTGTCTAAGCTGGCACAAGATGTGGGAGTTGAGCGCATGACCAGCTTCAGTTCCTGAGTGTCCATAACTCTGAGGACCTTTCCTCAACACCTCCATCCTGATCAAAAAGGCGCAGCAGTTCCTTTACTTCCTCAGGAAATTAAGGAAAGCTCATTTATCCTCCTGGATTCTGCTTAACTTCTATCACTACAACATTGAAAGCATTTTAACAAACAGCATCACAGCGTGCTACAGCAACTGCACTGTCAGATTAGAAGGCCCTCCAGCGAGTTGTAAAAACTGCCCAGTATATCACTGGTGTCTAGCTATCCTCCATCAAAGACATGTATCACAAACTCTGCCTACAGAGAGTGAGGAAAAACTCCCACCCCAACCCTAGTCTTTTCACTCTACTACCATCTGGTGAATACTACAGGTGTATTTGCAGTCGCACTAGTAGACTCTGAAACTTTTTTCATTTGCACTTCTGCGTATGTAAATCAAGGAGGTGTGCTCATAACAACTCATGTTGGTCCATCAATCACAAGAGCGATACTATTGTTGATATCCCTGTAGACTAACTGCACCTCCTAAAATTGTGTATCCTTCTAAAAAGATCAAACTATTAAAAATGCATGGCTGATGTTTTTTTTAACAATGTGCCTGAGCAATTGAATGAGAATGTTTTCGTTTGTTCACCTTATTTCGCAACATACAATTTTTTAAATATTATTTTCAACCTGTTGCCAGTTTTTCTACATATCATGCATTGAAAGTTACAGCAGTGCCGAATATTTTGTCCTCTGAGGCAGTCGTTCTGGTTGCATTGGTTAATTTGAATCTATTACAGGTCTGGCCAGTGTAATATTAATTATTAATTTAGTTCTGTTTTGTGCAGCAGAGTTGACGTCACTAGCGTTTCATCACATGAAGGCAGCGTTTTGCTACTTGCAAACAGACTCATTTGAGGAGACGGCAGACTGCGAGACATTCATTTACCGCTCTG
This sequence comes from Semotilus atromaculatus, assembly GCA_031834385.1. NCBI lineage: Eukaryota > Metazoa > Chordata > Actinopteri > Cypriniformes > Leuciscidae > Semotilus > Semotilus atromaculatus. The sequence continues at coordinate 4,633,021 of JAULUF010000032.1, read as the reverse complement.
ATTGCACTCCCTCTGCACTATTACTTCACGCTCACTCTCGATAAATCATCACCACTGATGTGTTTTGTTGACCTAATGACATCATCATCAGTTAAAACGCATGCACATGTAACTTTACTTCCTGAACAAGTGTGGACCCGAGTTTGAGATGCTTTCACATTCACCCGAATCACGCATTTCATTACACTCAAAGTCAGACCACCTCCTACAGGTAGTCTTAGGTTCGGTACCGTGGTGTGTTCCCCAGTACACATGACAGCTTTCACATTACCAATTTTTTTATGTTTTGAACTAAACTGCAAGAGTAAAAAACTTTAAATGAAGTGTTTGTGACAGTAGGATTTTTCACACTGCGCTGAACCCCAGATTATCCTTGTTCTAAACCCTGCTTATATCCCCAGGTAGAGCAACGCTTTACACTTGTAATGTAGAAGTGGGGTTAGCATTGCTTTTTAACCGGGTTATGAAAACCTGCTCCAGAAGATGATTAGCACCACTTTTGTGCTGTTAACCCCACATTGCAAGATAAAGCTTGATTATGATTTACCTGGGGTCTAGAATTATTCAGGGTTAACTACTTTAAGTGCGATAAGCCCTAGAGAATGAAAATGAAGGAAAATGATTATTTCATGAATATTTGAACTTTTTTGATGCAAAAAAAAAACTTCATTAGCTAGCATAAAGATCTGAAAATGCATTCCATGACTCCTTTAAGTTAAAGGGAACTAAGCTTAAAGAACACCTGCTGTAAAAGCAGGTCTGTCTTGCTTAAATTTGCAGTCAAGGAAATGTGACTCAAACTGTTGCAAGGATAAGCTTTATTGCAGAACCTCAGTTGGCCAAAGAAGGGTTGAGGGTGGAAGGCCACAGGGATGCTGGGAGGAGAATGCAAGGAATGTCCATTGCTGTTTACAGCCCGGGACGCTTCACACATGCAGGTCAGGGGGCTGTCATCTGTCTTCCACTCTCTTACGCTCAGCTTCTCGTCCCCCCTCATTACACGAGGGTCAAGCTCAGAGGTGACCTAATTAAAAGCTCATTACATCACAGACAATATCCATTAGCATGCCAGGTCAAGCTGTTAATCCATTAGTGTTGCAGAGGCTGCCTGTCCAAGCCTCACATTTTAAAAGCCCCCTCTTTACCAAAGTATACACTTGCTTGCACACAGAATCTCTACTTAGCATTATCTGCATCCAAATAGAAGATGATTTTGGACTCAGACAGTCCTCAGATAATCATTGTGTGGATTTAAGGAGGAATACAGGGTGTCCACACACAATGGACCTATAGTGAGCTGCCTACCTAGATGATCATACATGTTTAAAAAATAAAGGTTGTTTATAACATCAGTTGGTTTAATGAAGAACTTTTCATCCATTGCACAAAATGTTCTTTATAGTACAAATATGTTCATCAGATTATTAATATATTCATCACACACAAAAAAACTACACACTGAAAGGTTTTTTGGGGAATCCAAAAGGTTATTTTATGGCATCGCTCACTTTTATTATTAAGAGGCGTGCACCCAATGCAACAGCTATTGCAAAAAAAAACAAAATGCATTGCACTGAGCAAACAGAAATAATTGAAGATTTCCAAAATGTATTTAAGACCATTACTGGTGTCCAAACAGAGAGTGAGATGTTTTTTCTATGATTGTTAAAGCTTCTCCATGAAACCATTAATGCCAATAAAGAAACTTTATTTTTTATAAACTTAACTTTAAGTTTATAACCAAAATGTGTTGTTTCGCCATGACACAACACATCTGCCATGGCTAAAGTAAAATTAAAATAAATAAATAAATAAACTGGTGGTTTCGCAATACCAACCCAGACAGCAACATAGTGTCAGCCAAGATGTCTGGTACTCCTACCAAATGTGGGCCGGATCTGGACCAACACTATATTGCTGTCTGGGAAGAGACAAAATAGGAAAATTAAAAATGGCCAAGCAACCATCTTTACCATTTTTGGACCTCCTGACATGGATTGACCATCATTAGGAGTTCAAGCACGAAGTGCTGAAACCCTATCGTAATTGTAAGGATTTTTATTATTTTCTTCTCCCCTAAAACGCATCGTGCAGCCCAAACTGTAAGTGCTGGAGACTTTGCCAGATGGTAGTGCAAAAATAGAGGAGAGGTTGAGAGAGTATGACCCCGATTGGCCAATAGGTGGCGCTAAAGCAATCCATTGCGCAAAACTGCTCATAACTAGTAGAACGTAAGGCGTAGACTCAAGTGTCTTATTTCATTAGAAAGCTGGACTCCTGAAGAAAAATAATTATATCTCCGATTTCATTTCTGGTATGCAAATCTTTCCGCCATTTTGAACTTTTGCGAACAAGTCGTAGGTTTTTTGCCCGATCGGAACCAAACCAGTGCAGAAATGTTCTCTGGAGTCTGAAGTTCAATAAAAAAGTGTAAATTTTGATTCATGGTTGCTAGGGGGTGCAAAATTAATGTTGTGGGAGGAGCCTATTTTACTAAAATGGCTATAATTCAAGAGGTTAATGAGATATCTTCACCAAACTTGGTACACGTATGTATAAGTTCAATCTGTGGTCACAGTAAAATAATGGTGACGATTGATCACTAGGCGGTGCTATAACGTTAGAAATAAATAAAAAGGGCTATGACCACCTGACCGTTAGTCCAATTGACTTGAAAATTGGTATGCAGTGTCTTGGTCCAAGGTACCAGGTATGTGTATGAGGACATTGGCGTATCTCAAAAAACATGGACGCCATTGGCCAATGAAGTTTGAGCATCTATTAGACCAGGTTAACGGAAGCCGATCAGAACGAAACTCGATGGGCATGTTCGACTTGTAGCCCTAGAGGTGTGTAAGAATTTTGAAAGAAATCGGCCACTAGTTGGCGCTAACAAGATTTTTTGGCTCTGTAATCATGTGGTGTTACACACATCAACACAATATGCATATCATTTGATAGATCTCCTCATACTGAACAACTTTGCCTCTAGAACCACTGCTGTCAATCAAATCGTTCATTAATTATTCACAAATATGTTAAAAACCTACTTTTGCAAACTAATCCTAGGTTATTTCGCCCGATCGGAACCAAACCAGTCTAGGACAATTCTCTGGACTCTCTAGATCAATAATTATTAAAAAATATATATAGGCTATAACAGGGTCATTTAAAAAATGGGCGTTGCAAAATACACTCAAAAGTCTATAAATCCTAAACGAAAACTCAGAACTTCACAAAAATTGATGAACATATGTGACATTCTAAACAAGCAAGCAAACTTTTATGGAGATCAGACTATAGGTGGCGCTATAACTGTCAAAAAGCTTTGAAAACCACATATTTCCTATGGTAAATTGCCTGTATTGGCTGTAAATGGAAAATTTTCCATCTATTATTTCAGTGGTTAAAAGCTTGCTAAATAAAACTTAACGCTTATGTGCTTAAAGGCCTTAAATGCTTGGACCCCGATAAAAGCTGCTTGCAGCTTTAATATTATTATTAAGTTTGAGCTCCTGGGGTGACCAAACAAGATTGGTTAAGCACCTATAAAACAAAAACATCTTAATGCAGTCTACTTTTGAAAGCTTTCCACATGATGCCAGGAGACAGTGTGGATTTCATGCATTATATAGTATCTCCACCTTCACATAGGCTTCTCCTGTCCCTTGGATCTCCTGTAGCATCTATTGAAGTTCTGTTCAAACAACGACCCATGCACCTGCGAGCTGAATGCATGTATTTATCCGTTCACTGGGGACTGAGCCATACAGAAGCACTCTGCTATCTCTTTGAACCTGCTTCCCCTGGTGGCTTCCTAACTATACAGCACTCAATGCTTTGTAAGTGACTCCAGCAGTGGGGGCAGACTGAACAGAATAGAAAGTTAACCGAGGAGAAGAAATGGTAAAACAAACAAAAAAGACCTAAGAAAATGTCTTTGATGCATGAGGGGCGCACAGGGGGATCAAAGACCTTCACGTTGACCAATGGCTTTTGTCTTTTAGACACTTCATTGAGCTCATGTCTGGACTCCAATGTAAGTCACTACCATATTCAGAACAGGGAAACTCGTTCCCTCTGTGGGACACTAGATTGCCACCAATTCCCCTAAAAAAACATCCACTGTCAACGGCCACTCATGTGCCTTCCTCTCCCGCACAGTTCCAGGGTTTCAAGTGAAGTGGAGTGACAACTAAATCTTTACTTGTCAGTTTCCCCACAAAGAAAGCGAGAGAGTCGTTGGTAGAGTAATGGAGAGAAGATTTGCCCAGTGTTGTACCTCCTTTAGAGAAACTCACCATTACAAAGACAGTATTAACAGTACTCGACTTTGGTACAGATTTTTTCCCAAGATTTGCAGTCCAGTCAGTGCAAATTGCCAAAAGCCAGAGCCAATTTACAGATTTTGTGCAGCCAGAGTTGACCAATTTTAAAATAAACTACGTAGTGTATGATGGGCACAGATTTTGTATTTATTTTTTACCTCAGGTTGTGGTCACATTTACAGTTGCTCGTGAAATTTCATTGGCGGAATCCAGTCATTTCAATATAAATCTGTGCGTTTATGAGTTTTCTAATGATGGTGACTGCATTTCCCACAAAGATTTTGCTCATGATCAAGTAGGTCACGTGAATTTGACAAAAAGCTGCATGGTTTTAAAGTGACTTCTGTCTTATACATCGGTACACTATTGACAATTGACCTTTCTGATGGGACATTTCACTGGAACATCAGTGACTGAGAAAACTGTTAATTGCTTTGCTTGAAAATGCATATTTTTGACAATAAGATTTAATTGGTCAACAATGCTTCAGTCTTTGTAAAATCAAACTTACACTGTCAGCACTACCAGCGGATGATGCATATGAGTATAGGAATTAGCTTCATAAAGACTATAAGGAATCGCACATTATTAAAGTATTGTTGGGATTAGTTAAGAAAATTTGGGAAACTTTAAGTGTTTGAGGGTTGGGGGGTGGTTAGGGAAGAGAACTAGAGATGGGGGTTTAAATATGTTGGGAACGAACGCACACAAATTGTCCAGCTTTCATTAGTGTGGTGAGTGAAGACTCCGCAGAGGGCTTGATTCCCAAGACTCTCAGATAACAAGTGGCTTCTCACACTGGGGCTTTCTGTTTCCTCCAAATAAAACCAAAAAGAGAAAAAAGGAGCGAGATGGAGAGTGAGTTACCACAGGGAGAGGGTAGGGAGAGGGTGGGGGTGGGGCGGGGGGGCGGGGGGGTGGGGGGGGGGGGATTTGGGAGAGTGATTCCAGCAGCCAACTGTTATCAGCCTGACATTCAGTCAGTGTAGAGTTATTTTGGTTTATTTATCCCAAGAGCAATGAATGGCTGCCGACAAGATATTTCTGATAGATGTGATAAGGGCTTCCATCCTTTAAACATGCCCTCTTAGCTTAAAGTTAACCTCACCTCTAAAAGCCATTAATGACAGACATAAAGCTGAGGGGGAACGTGGAGGTCTTCACTGAAACATTAATCAGCACACAAGTTATTCTAGACATCTCCAAAAGCAAACAGGAAAATGAAAAAGTCCAGAGTGGAATTTCAGGAATACGCAAGACTGACACCTTTGTTTCAACTAGAAGGTCAATCATCTTTAGCTTTAGCATGTTAACCACGAGAGCACTGACTTCTATGGTTGGGTCAAATTCAGAATTTAAGAATTGGTTCCCTTCCCTGAAGTGTACATTTAAATCGAACTGGACACAATGATTAATTGCTATTTTAATTCAATGACAGAAAGAGGAATTTAATTATTAGATATTCAAAAGAATTCAGCACATGATTTCATTAACCCAAGTCTTGTAGATGGGCATGCATAAATTAAGTTTTGAAAAAACTTGAAAATAACCAGGTATGTTTATAACCCCTAATATTATGTTGCAGGTTAGTTTGACCCATTACAATTTTTGAGTTGTCGAAAATAATGGTTGACTCAAATGTCTTTACAGGTGTTATCATGAAAGTTAGAAAAAGGTGCAGCACTCACTCTTAAATAAATTCAACCTTAATAGTTAAAGTGACGTTTCAGCCACTATCGACTGGCATTTTTTACAGGTGTTATCAACCAGTTAGTTTACACAAACTTTCCAACGCTATCTCACGACCAATTCGTACGAATTTGTACAAGTGTTTAAAAGGTGGCTAATTTGTACTAATTCATACGACCTCAATCGTACGGATTCGTGCGATTTGTCTAAACCCACGTGATGGGTAGGTTTAGGGGCGGGGTCAGGGGTAGGTCATTCGTATGAATTCATACGAATTTACCAATTCGTAAAATATGTACGATTTAGCAAAAATTGTACAAATTCATACGAGCGAGGTCGTATGAATTGTTACGAATTAGCCACCTCGTAAAATTTGTACGAATTGCCGTGAGATCGGGCTGAAACTTTCTCATATGGCGGCCGATCTCTAATTGGTACTCTTCTGTTTTTACCGTATGAAGTGAAAGTTTTCATATTTCTCTGCCCAACCATCTGGCCAGCTAGTGATGAGAAGCAGAGATGATGGCTGGTATACAACACTGGCAGTACTCAAGTTTCTGATATCTTTTGGGAGCCTTTGATGTGCATTGCTCCCACCCCTGGCTTCCCTCGCTCAGGAAATTGCATTCTGTCTGTTTCCACAGCAGATAAATGATCTAAGAAAGGGGCTGCACACTGTCACCAGCCAGTCCTGTGCAACTCCACGGCCTGTGTCGCGTTAACGGCGTGTGGCTTCATCTGCTGCTGGCCAGGTAATGAGCAAACACGCTGTATGCATTTCCCAATCTCAATTAAATAATATTTTATTTTTAATATTTTAAAAAAATATTTTTCACTGGCAATACTTTGAAAGGCTGCCAACTGTGCACCACGACTGTTGTGCATAAAGAACCACCATTACAACCATATTTAATTAAATATAATACCGTACATCAGTAATACCCCCGTGAGATTTTTTAAAGCTTTTACTTGTCTTGAAAATGGCGGTCGCTATTAAGAGACTACAGAGATTGCGGTGAAAAGGTAAACTCATCCACTCACTAGTTGCTATCACACCTTCATTGTGTTTATTCTCTTGCAAACTATTCTAATTCAAACTTTCAGGAAAAAAATGCTATTTTTAAATAAAGACTGGAAGCTTAATGGTGATGACTTTAAAGTCATGTGACCGTGGTGTATTTCACTTATAGCCTAAGTTAGCTTTTGACTTCTACCGATTGAATTTAGGTTTCAAAATTCATCAAATTTGTGTTCATTTCTGAAGATTATCAAACAAATCGTGTAAGGATCATCAACTTTTGTTGGTCACAGAGCTTATTTACTGCAATAATCCAAATGCCAATGGAAAAATATTATTGTGTTTTCTTAAAGGGAACCAGGGTGAAGCTAATTTAAAGGAACCGTATGTAAGTTTGTGGCCAAAACTGGTACTGCAATCACTTTCAAATGACTGTAGATCGGTGGAGGGTGGCGCATCAGACCAAAACACAACATGACAACATCAACATCTTTTTAAATGACAATATCCTGGCCGGACTACTGTTGTCAGTGATATAAGTATTTGAAATGAACATGATTTCTTAAAGGTATACTATGCAGAAATTGTGTTTTTGTCAAACAGCGACCCCCAGAGTCGCTGTGCAATACTTGCATTGTCGTAAATACACCCCCCAACCTGTACACCGGTACCTGTTCGGTAGCAGGGATGGAAATTAACGTTTTTGTCCACCGGCCACTGTGACTGGTGGATTTCAAAATCTACCAGCCACTCAATGTTTTTACCAGCCACTTTCTTGTTTTTAACCGACAATGTGTAACTGCATGTGAAAATTAATACTACAAGATCTACAATACTTAAGCAGTTTATTTAATCTCAAGTCTCAATGAAATACTGGCATTTTCTCTTTCTCTCTTATAGCCTACACACACAAACCATGAACTGATATTCATTTCAGTTCCCATATGAGGAAAAAAACAATGTTACAGACGTGACCACTGTGAAAGCGGCACTAAAAGATGCTTAAAACTTTCACAGAGACAGAAAGCACAAAACCTTTCTTTAAAGTGAATTTCGTTTTGTATTAATTGTATCTTAATTGTAATCAATGTTTCATCAACCAATTGCCTGGATTTAATACATAATAATTAAATATAGCAGACAGTAGATAATCACGAAACGGAGGCGACGGCGCGTGAACTGGAGCAGCAACTGGAGTGAAACTCAGCGTATACGGTAGCCTTGCCTCACAGACAGACATGTCTACTTTTAAACAGAACTATTAAAAAAGAAAGAAAACAGACACAGACTGCTCTCTGCTTATGCAATTCGTATGAAATGTGCATTTCTCTCTTGCGCGTTCACTACTGCGATGATCACGATCAGCATCGTTAACTTCTTTGCAACTGACACAGACAAAGAAAATACTTGTTTATTAATAAATAATTAAATTATCTCCTTGCTATAGTTTACATATGCATATTCATTACTTTTGCCTGTTAGCCTATTTGTGACAGATTTTAGGAGCTTTCTTGGCAGCGCCACCCTTACATGAACGCGTCACCACAGCATCACCGCACCCACCAGAATAGCCCTGTTTTTTTTTTTTTTTTTGTTAAGGATTTGTTTACTGTGTGTGAGATTAATTTAATGGAAAGCACATTCACTGCTAGTTGTCTTGCTAATCCGTGTCTGCTCGTTTATTCAAACTAATTTGTCCTAACAGACGAACGTTGCATGATGTTATTTTTATTTACCCGCCACGGTGGCCGGTAGGTGCGGCGAGTTTCCCCGCAACAACACAAAATCACCCACAGTTGGCTGGTGGCGGGTGCTAATTTCCATCCCTGTTCGGTAGGATATATAGCGTTGGTCATGGAACAGGCACAAGACACCGAAGATATTGACCAGGTAATGTTTCACGATTTCATAAAAATATTGGGCTATTGCATATACTGCATAGTCTACTGAAATAATGATGATGTTCAAAATCGGATAATATGTCTTATAATATAATATAAGTGTTAGACTACTTTATAATAATAAAGTACCCTATCGCGTTTGGCAGCTTATAACGTTTTTACATGATTGCAGCTAAATCACAAGTAAATAGCCTATAGTCTAGGCCTAATGTATAATTTCATTTTATGTTTTTTGATTGTAATGTAAACATTCTAAAATGCCTGATGACATCAATAAAGTTAAATGTACGTCGCATTATTTCATAACATTGGCCGTTATGATGTCATTAGACATGATTATTGCAATTTATCATAATAGTTTGCAAATTGTGCTCGTTTACACTAGATAATTATGTGAGATATTGACAACTGTTCTCATGATAATCGCTGGAATCAACGTCAACAGCGTTGTGCGGCAAGCTAGGCAATAAAACATATATAATGCAAAATATGATAATCGAAATCTAGCTAAACATATGTGGAAATTATTGGACTGGTCTAATTATCACCAATGAATGAATGAACAGCATCATAAAAACAATGGCATACTACAAGCAAGCGCAAGTTGCGCAACAACATACAACATATGACGCAAACAAGTTTACAAGTAAGATATTTACTTACTAGTCCATCAACAAGATCGCCAGGTCAGCATCTCTGTTGCATCCAGTGCTACTTTTTAACTTGCGCCAACAAGTGAAAGCTTTCCTTTTCCTACTTTCTTCCTACCGCGTTTTCTTTGCTTTTTCCATCATCTGAAATGAGCGCAATTCGTGCTTCATATGTTGCTGTTGTGTGTGACGTCGTTGCCGTAAAGCAAGTCGCGATTCTCGCGAGATTTGTCAGGGGCGCCCCTCTCAGACTTGCATTGCTGGTATTTCCAGCGGCGACCCCCCCAAGCTTTACTACCAGGATGATTCGCCCTATTATGAGTTTGTTTACCACCGAAATTACTTTGAAGCTGTTATATTAAGGTAAAATTCCTGCATAGTATGCCTTTAATGTCTAGTGACATATCAGGGCCATTTTATGATTAATTGAAATACATTTCTTGCATACAGTTCCTTTAAGGTTTGTCTACAATAGTACACCATCATTGCAGCGCTCTATTCACCAACTTCCAGGGTAGATTCAAGACAACTGCCAAACTTCAAATCACACCAGCAAATTATCAATAAAAGGTTCAGTTTAATTTTCATTAGGTGTTGATGCATTAGTTATCATGAATTAATATTGCTCAATCATTTTTACAGCATTTATTCATTTTAGTTAATGTTAATGATTAAAGTCCCCGTGTAGTCAATAATTTTATCCCTTAAAACTCATCTTTGATCACCAAAAGGACCCCGCCTCCACTCACTCACACCAGCTCAGAGATCCACTCGTAAACGCTGCACAATGGTGTCGCTCTTTACAGCGTCAGACACATAATGGTAATTAATATGATTAGCCATTTTTTTCAACTTTGAACAACTCAGAACGTCAGTGGAGAAAGTCATATCATAACATCGTAATTTTCATCATACACCCGCTATATTACTATATCTACCCGATTTTTCATATCAACAGAAAAATATAAAGGCATAACTTCTCTTGGGACTTCATTGCTTCAGAGCGGTCATAGTTAATCCCAGACAGCAACATAGTGTCGCTCCAGATCCGGGCCACATCTGATACAAGTGGATTCCACACCACCCAAATGTGGGCCGGATTTGGACAGACACAATGTTGCTGTCTGGGATTATATGCTAAACCCCGCCGGCACGTACGTGATTGGTTAGTTTCAGCGATTTCAAACCGAGTTTTTGAAACTGTCTTTGGTTCACTGCAGTTTTAATGAGAAAATACTCAGCAATGCTGTCGACTGTCGACATGTGTCAATTTACACATGGTTTGTCTTAAAACTTATTAAAAACACCACATAGACATATTAACAACATTAAAAACTTGATTTTCACCACAGTGGGACTTTAAGTAATTGTTATCCAACCATAGTTAACATACGCTAATTGAAATATATTGCAAAATGTATTAGTATATATATATAGAAGTTAGCAAAAAACACATTTAATAAATTATGTAAATGTATCTATGGTTATTTCATGTTGGCTAAAGATGGAATACTTCACCCAAAAGATCCTTTACTCATGTTGTTCCAAACCTGCATGCTTAAAATGTAAAAGTTTTTTTATTAATCACCATATTGCTTTGATCAGATCCTAAATTTATATTATATTAACTTCCTTGTCTTCATTTCACACACTTCTTCTTAATTAAGTTGGCTTGGAAAAGCCAACTTACTGAAATCCTATTTAAACTTATTAAGTTGGCTTGGAAAAGCCAACTTACTGAAATCCTATTTAAACTTATTATTATTAAGTTGGCTTGGAAAAGCCAACTTACTGAAATCCTATTTAAACTTATTATTATTAAGTTGGCTTGGAAAAGCCAACTTACTGAAATCCTATTTAAACTTATTATTATTAAGTTGGCTTGGAAAAGCCAACTTACTGAAATCCTATTTAAACTTATTATTATTCTTCTTCTTCTTATTTTTCTTACCCAAAAAATTCTGACTCTAACTCGTCCTAGAGCTTTAACTCTACAAACTCCAAACTCGGGTCAGACCTTCAGACTGTTCTGACTCGGCGTGCTATATCTTTTCAAACTGATTTGACTTTCAGATTTCTTAAAAATTAATATGAAAAATCATAAAAATCCCATTGACTTTCATTGCAACAGTTCAAATTGAGCCAAGACTACGGTGGCCCAGCAGTGGACACCAAATAAACTCAAATCTAAACTCCCTGAAGCCCTAGACTCAATTAAACTACCATTCTATATGTACTAATAAACTTTATCTATCTATCTATCTATCTATCTATCTATCTATCTATCTATCTATCTATCTATCTATCTATCTATCTATCTCTTTCAACTATCTATCTCTCTTTCTATCTATACATCTCTTTCTTTCTTTCTTTCTAACTAATCTATTTTTTCTTTCATTCTAACTAATCTTTCTTTCTTTCTTTCTAACAAATCTATTTATCTTTCTTTCTAACTAATCTATCTATCTATCTATCTTTCTTTCTTTCTAACTAATCGAACTTTCTTTCTAACTAATCTATCTTTCTTTCTTTCTAACTACTCTATCTTTCTTTCATTCTAACTAATCTATCTTTCTTTCTAACTAATCTATCTATCTTTCTTTCTAACTAATCTATCTTTCTTTCTAACTAATCTTTCTTTCTTTCTAACTACTCTATCTTTCTTTCATTCTAACTAATCTATCTTTCTTTCTTTCTAACTAATCTATCTTTCTTTCTAACTAATCTATCTATCTTTCTTTCTAACTTATCTATCTTTCTTTCTAACTAATCTATCTTTCTTTCTTTCTAACTACTCTATCTTTCTTTCATTCTAACTAATCTATCTTTCTTTCTAACTAATCTAACTTTCTTTCTAACTAACTAATCTATCTTTCTTTCTTTCTTTCTTTCTAACTAATCTATTTATCTTTCTTTCTAACTTATCTATCTATCTTTCTTTCTAATCTATCTTTCTTTCTTTCTAACTAATCTAACTTTCTAACTAATCTATCTATCTTTCTTTCTTTTTAACTAATCTATCTTTTATTCTAACAAATCTATTTTTCTTTCTTTCTAACTAATCTATTTTTTCTTTCATTCTAACTAATCTATCTTTTTTCTTTCTAACTAATCTATCTTTCTTTCTAACTGATCTATCTTTTTTCTTTCTAACTACTCTATCTTTCTTTCATTCTAACTAATCTATCTTTCTTTCTAACTAATCTATCTTTCTTTCTTTCTAACTACTCTCTTTCTTTCATTCTAACTAATCTATCTTTCTTTCTAACTAATCTATCTTTCTTTCTAACTAATCTATCTTTCTTTCTAACTAATCTATCTTTCTTTCTAACTAATCTATCTTTCTTTCTAACTAATCTTTCTTTCTTACTAACTACTCTATCTTTCTTTCATTCTAACTAATCTATCTTTCTTTCTAACTAATCTATCTTTCTTTCTAACTAATCTATCTTTCTTTCTAACTAATCTATATATCTTTCTTTCTAACTTATCTATCTTTCTTTCTAACTAATCTATCTTTCTTTCTTTCTAACTACTCTATCTTTCTTTCATTCTAACTAATCTATCTTTCTTTCTAACTAATCTATCTTTCTTTCTAACTAATCTAACTTTCTTTCTAACTAATCTATCTTTCTTTCTAACTAATCTATATATCTTTCTTTCTAACTTATCTATCTTTCTTTCTAACTAATCTATCTTTCTTTCTTTCTAACTACTCTATCTTTCTTTCATTCTAACTAATCTAACTTTCTTTCTAACTAATCTATCTTTCTTTCTAACTAATCTATATATCTTTCTTTCTAACTTATCTATCTTTCTTTCTAACTAATCTATCTTTCTTTCTTTCTAACTACTCTATCTTTCTTTCTTTCTAACTAATCTAACTTTCTTTCTAACTAACTAATCTATCTTTCTTTCTTTCTTTCTTTCTAACAAATCTATTTATCTTTCTTTCTAACTAATCTATCTATCTATCTATCTATCTTTCTTTTTTTCTAACTAATCGAACTTTCTTTCTAACTAATCTATCTTTCTTTCTTTCTAACTACTCTATCTTTCTTTCATTCTAACTAATCTATCTTTCTTTCTAACTAATCTATCTATCTTTCTTTCTAACTAATCTATCTTTCTTTCTAACTAATCTTTCTTTCTTTCTAACTACTCTATCTTTCTTTCATTCTAACTAATCTATCTTTCTTTCTAACTAATCTATCTATCTTTCTTTCTAACTAATCTATCTTTCTTTCTAACTAATCTTTCTTTCTTTCTAACTACTCTATCTTTCTTTCATTCTAACTAATCTATCTTTCTTGCTAACTAATCTATCTTTCTTTTTTCTAACTACTCTATCTTTCTTTCATTCTAACTAATCTATCTTTCTTTCTAACTAATCTATCTTTCTTTCTTTCTAACTACTCTATCTTTCTTTCATTCTAACTAATCTATCTTTCTTTCTAACTAATCTATCTTTCTTTCTAACTAATCTATCTATCTTTCTTTCTAACTTATCTATCTTTCTTTCTAACTAATCTATCTTTCTTTCTTTCTAACTACTCTATCTTTCTTTCATTCTAACTAATCTATCTTTCTTTCTAACTAATCTAACTTTCTTTCTAACTAACTAATCTATCTTTCTTTCTTTCTTTCTAACTAATCTATTTATCTTTCTTTCTAACTAATCTATCTATCTATCTTTCTTTCTAATCTATCTTTCTTTCTTTCTAACTAATCTAACTTTCTTTCTAACTAATCTATCTATCTTTCTTTCTTTTTAACTAATCTATCTTTTATTCTAACAAATCTATTTTTCTTTCTTTCTAACTAATCTATTTTTTCTTTCATTCTAACTAATCTATCTTTCTTTCTAACTAATCTATCTTTCTTTCTAACTAATCTATCTTTCTTTATAACTAATCTTTCTTTCTTACTAACTACTCTATCTTTCTTTCATTCTAACTAATCTATCTTTCTTTCTAACTAATCTATATATCTTTCTTTCTAACTTATCTATCTTTCTTTCTAACTAATCTATCTTTCTTTCTTTCTAACTACTCTATCTTTCTTTCATTCTAACTAATCTATCTTTCTTTCTAACTAATCTAACTTTCTTTCTAACTAATCTATCTTTCTTTCTAACTAATCTATATATCTTTCTTTCTAACTTATCTATCTTTCTTTCTAACTAATCTATCTTTCTTTCTTTCTAACTACTCTATCTTTCTTTCATTCTAACTAATCTATCTTTCTTTCTAACTAATCTAACTTTCTTTCTAACTAATCTATCTTTCTTTCTAACTAATCTATATATCTTTCTTTCTAACTTATCTATCTTTCTTTCTAACTAATCGAACTTTCTTTCTAACTAATCTATCTTTCTTTCTAACTACTCTATCTTTCTTTCATTCTAACTAATCTATCTTTCTTTCTAACTAATCTATCTATCTTTCTTTCTAACTAATCTATCTTTCTTTCTAACTAATCTTTCTTTCTTTCTAACTAATCTTTCTTTCTTACTAACTACTCTATCTTTCTTTCATTCTAACTAATCTATCTTTCTTTCTAACTAATCTATCTTTCTTTCTAACTAATCTATATATCTTTCTTTCTAACTTATCTATCTTTCTTTCTAACTAATCTATCTTTCTTTCTTTCTAACTACTCTATCTTTCTTTCATTCTAACTAATCTATCTTTCTTTCTAACTAATCTAACTTTCTTTCTAACTAATCTATCTTTCTTTCTAACTAATCTATATATCTTTCTTTCTAACTTATCTATCTTTCTTTCTAACTAATCGAACTTTCTTTCTAACTAATCTATCTTTCTTTCTAACTACTCTATCTTTCTTTCATTCTAACTAATCTATCTTTCTTTCTAACTAATCTATCTATCTTTCTTTCTAACTAATCTATCTTTCTTTCTAACTAATCTTTCTTTCTTTCTAACTAATCTATCTTTCTTTCTAACTAATCTTTCTTTCTTTCTAACTAATCTTTCTTTCTTACTAACTACTCTATCTTTCTTTCATTCTAACTAATCTATCTTTCTTTCTAACTAATCTATCTTTCTTTCTAACTAATCTATATATCTTTCTTTCTAACTTATCTATCATTCTTTCTAACTAATCTATCTTTCTTTCTTTCTAACTACTCTATCTTTCTTTCATTCTAACTAATCTATCTTTCTTTCTAACTAATCTAACTTTCTTTCTAACTAATCTATCTTTCTTTCTAACTAATCTATATATCTTTCTTTCTAACTTATCTATCTTTCTTTCTAACTAATCGAACTTTCTTTCTAACTAATCTATCTTTCTTTCTAACTACTCTATCTTTCTTTCATTCTAACTAATCTATCTTTCTTTCTAACTAATCTATCTATCTTTCTTTCTAACTAATCTATCTTTCTTTCTAACTAATCTTTCTTTCTTTCTAACTAATCTTTCTTTCTTACTAACTACTCTATCTTTCTTTCATTCTAACTAATCTATCTTTCTTTCTAACTAATCTATCTTTCTTTCTAACTAATCTATATATCTTTCTTTCTAACTTATCTATCTTTCTTTCTAACTAATCTATCTTTCTTTCTTTCTAACTACTCTATCTTTCTTTCATTCTAACTAATCTATCTTTCTTTCTAACTAATCTAACTTTCTTTCTAACTAATCTATCTTTCTTTCTAACTAATCTATATATCTTTCTTTCTAACTTTATCTTTCTTTCTAACTAATCTATCTTTCTTTCTTTCTAACTACTCTATCTTTCTTTCATTCTAACTAATCTATCTTTCTTTCTAACTAATCTAACTTTCTTTCTAACTAATCTATCTTTCTTTCTAACTAATCTATATATCTTTCTTTCTAACTTATCTATCTTTCTTTCTAACTAATCTATCTTTCTTTCTTTCTAACTACTCTATCTTTCTTTCATTCTAACTAATCTATCTTTCTTTCTAACTAATCTAACTTTCTTTCTAACTAACTAATCTATCTTTCTTTCTTTCTTTCTAACAAATCTATTTATCTTTCTTTCTAACTAATCTATCTATCTATCTATCTTTCTTTCTTTCTAACTAATCGAACTTTCTTTCTAACTAATCTATCTTTCTTTCTTTCTAACTACTCTATCTTTCTTTCATTCTAACTAATCTATCTTTCTTTCTAACTAATCTATCTATCTTTCTTTCTAACTAATCTATCTTTCTTTCTAACTAATCTTTCTTTCTTTCTAACTACTCTATCTTTCTTTCATTCTAACTAATCTATCTTTCTTTCTAACTAATCTATCTATCTTTCTTTCTAACTAATCTATCTTTCTTTCTAACTAATCTTTCTTTCTTTCTAACTACTCTATCTTTCTTTCATTCTAACTAATCTATCTTTCTTGCTAACTAATCTATCTTTCTTTTTTCTAACTACTCTATCTTTCTTTCATTCTAACTAATCTATCTTTCTTTCTAACTAATCTATCTTTCTTTCTTTCTAACTACTCTATCTTTCTTTCATTCTAACTAATCTATCTTTCTTTCTAACTAATCTATCTTTCTTTCTAACTAATCTATCTATCTTTCTTTCTAACTTATCTATCTTTCTTTCTAACTAATCTATCTTTCTTTCTTTCTAACTACTCTATCTTTCTTTCATTCTAACTAATCTATCTTTCTTTCTAACTAATCTAACTTTCTTTCTAACTAACTAATCTATCTTTCTTTCTTTCTTTCTAACTAATCTATTTATCTTTCTTTCTAACTAATCTATCTATCTATCTTTCTTTCTAATCTATCTTTCTTTCTTTCTAACTAATCTAACTTTCTTTCTAACTAATCTATCTATCTTTCTTTCTTTTTAACTAATCTATCTTTTATTCTAACAAATCTATTTTTCTTTCTTTCTAACTAATCCATCTTTTCGTTTTGACTAATCTATCTTTCTTTCTAACTAATCTATCTATCTTTCTTTCTAACTAATCTATCTTTCCTTCATTCTAACAAATCTCTTTCTTTCTTTCTAACTAATCTATCTTTTTTCTTTCTAACTAATCTATCTATCTTTCTTTCTTTTTAACTAATCTCTTTTATTCTAACAAATCTATTTTTCTTTCTTTCTAACTAAACTATCTATCTTTCTTTCTTTCTAACTAATCTCTTTCTTTTTCTTTCTAACTAATCTCTTTCTTTCTTTCTTTCTAACTAATCTATCTTTCTTTCTCACTAATCTTTTTTCTTTCTTTCTTTCTTTCTAACTAATCTATCTTTCTCACTAATCTATCTTTCTTTCTTTCTTTCTTACTAATCTATCTTTCTTTCCTTTTTTCTTTCTAACTAATCTATCTTTCTTTCTTTCTTACTAATCTTTTTTTCTTTCTTTTTTTCTAACTAATCTATCTTTCTTTCTTTCTTTCTAACTAATCTTTTTTTCTTTCTTTCTAACTAATCTATCTTTCTTTCTTTCTAACTAATCTTTTTTTCCTTCTTTCTAACTAATCTATCTTTCTTTCTTTCTAACTTATCTATATTTCTTTCTTTCTTTCTTACTTTCTTTCTTTCTTTCATTCTTTCTTTCATTCTTTCTTTCTTTCTAACTAATCTATCTTTCTTTCTTACTAATCTTTTTTTCTTTCTTTCTTTCTAACTAATCTATCTTTCTAACTAATCTTTCTTTCTTTCTTTTTAATTAACTTTCTTTCTTTCTTTCTAACTAATCTATCTATCTTTCTATCTTTCTTTCTACCTAATCTATCTTTCTTTCTTTCTTTTTAATTAACTTTCTTTCTTTCTTTCTTTCTAACTAATCTATCTTTCTTTCTCACTAATCTTTTTTTCTTTCTTTCTTTCTAACTAATCTATCTATCTTTTTATCTTTCTTACTAATCAATCTTTCTTTCTTTCTTACTAATTTATCTTTCTTTCTTTCTTACTAATCTATCTTTCTTTCCTTTTTTCTTTCTAACTAATCTATCTTTCTTTTTCTTTCTAACTAATCTCTTTCTTTCTTTCTTTCTAACTAATCTATCTTTCTTTCTCACTAATCTTTTTTTCTTTCTTTCTTTCTAACTAATCTATCTTTCTCACTAATCTATCTTTCTTTCTTTCTTTCTAATCTTTCTTTCTTTCCTTTTTTCTTTCTAACTAATCTATCTTTCTTTCTTACTAATCTTTTTTTCTTTCTTTTTTTCTAACTAATCTATCTTTTTTTCTTTCTTTCTAACTAATCTTTTTTTCTTTCTTTCTAACTAATCTATCTTTCTTTCTTTCTAACTTATCTATATTTCTTTCTTTCTTTCTTTCTTTCTTTCTTTCTTTCTTTCATTCTTTCTTTCATTCTTTCTAACTAATCTATCTTTCTTTCTTACTAATCTTTTTTTCTTTCTTTCTTTCTAACTAATCTATCTTTCTAACTAATCTTTCTTTCTTTCTTTTTAATTAACTTTCTTTCTTTCTTTCTAACTAATCTATCTATCTTTCTATCTTTCTTTCTACCTAATCTATCTTTCTTTCTTTCTTTTTAATTAACTTTCTTTCTTTCTTTCTTTCTTTCTTTCTAACTAATCTATCTTTCTTTCTTTCTAACTAATCTATCTTTCTTTTTCTTTCTAACTAATCTCTTTCTTTCTTTCTTTATAACTAATCTATCTTTCTCACTAATCTTTTTTTCTTTCTTTCTTTCTAACTAATCTATTTATCTTTCTATCTTTCTTACTAATCAATCTTTCTTTCTTACTAATTTATCTTTCTTTCTTTCTTTCTTACTAATCTATCTTTCTTTCCTTTTTTCTTTCTAACTAATCTATCTTTCTTTCTTTCTTACTAATCTTTTTTCTTTCTTTTTTTCTAACTAATCTATCTTTCTTTCTTTCTTTCTAACTAATCTTTTTTTCTTTCTTTCTAACTAATCTATCTCTCTTTCTTTCTAACTAATCTATCTTTCTTTCTTTCTAACTAATCTATCTTTCTTTCTCACTAATCTTTTTTTCTTTCTTTCTAACTAAGCTATCTATCTTTCTATCTTTCTTACTAATCAATCTTTTTTCTTTCTTACTAATTTATCTTTCTTTCTTTCTTACTAATCTATCTTTCTTTCCTTTTTTCTTTCTAACTAATCTATCTTTCTTTCTTTCTTACTAATCTTTTTTTCTTTCTTTTTTTCTAACTAATATATCTTTCTTTCTTTCTAACTAACTAATCTTTTTTTCTTTCTTTCTAACTAATCTATCTATCTTTCTTTCTTTCTTTCTAACTAATCTATCTATCTTTCTATCTTTCTTTCTACCTAATCTATCTTTCTTTCTTTCTTTTTAATTAACTTTCTTTCTTTCTTTCTAACTAATCTATCTTTCTTTCTTTCTTTTTAATTAACTTTCTTTCTTTCTTTCTAACTAATCTATCTTTCTTTCTTTCTAACTAATCTATCTTTCTTTTTCTTTCTAACTAATCTCTTTCTTTCTTTCTTTCTAACTAATCTATCTTTCTTTCTCACTAATCTTTTTTTCTTTCTTTCTAACTAAGCTATCTATCTTTCTATCTTTCTTACTAATCAATCTTTTTTCTTTCTTACTAATTTATCTTTCTTTCTTTCTTACTAATCTATCTTTCTTTCCTTTTTTCTTTCTAACTAATCTATCTTTCTTTCTTTCTTACTAATCTTTTTTTCTTTCTTTTTTTCTAACTAATATATCTTTCTTTCTTTCTTTCTAACTAACTAATCTTTTTTTCTTTCTTTCTAACTAATCTATCTATCTTTCTTTCTTTCTTACTAATCTATCTATCTTTCTATCTTTCTTTCTACCTAATCTATCTTTCTTTCTTTCTTTTTAATTAACTTTCTTTCTTTCTTTCTAACTAATCTATCTTTCTTTCTAACTTATCTATATTTCTTTCTAACTTATCTATATTTCTTTCTTTCTTTATTTCTTACTAATCTATCTTTCTTTCTAACTAATCTATCTATCTTTCTTTCTTTCTTTCTTTCTTTCTTTCTAACTAATCTATCTTTCTTTCTTTCTTACTAATCTTTTTTTCTTTCTTTTTAACTAATCTATCTTTCTTTCTTTCTTACTAAACTATAAACTAATTAAACTTTAAACTTCTTTAAACTTCTTCAAACTTATTGGTCCAAACTTTCACAAGCCAACTTAAAGTTTGTCTCGACGAACTTTTTCTAGTTAAGTTGGCTTGAGAAAGCCAACTTACTGAAATCCTATTTAAACTTATTATTATTATTATTATTCTTCTGACTCTAAAATTTAAACTCTAACTCGTCCTAGAGCTTTAACTCTACAAACTCCAAACTCGGGTCAGACCTTCAAACTGTTCTGACTTAGTGTGCTATATCTTTTCAGACTGATTTGACTTTCAGATTTCTTAAAAATTAATATTAAAAATCATAAAAATCCCATTGACTTTCATTGTAACAGTTCAAAATGAGCCAAGACTACGGTGGCCCAGTAGTCTACACCAAATAAACTCAAATCTAAATTCCCTAAAGCCTTGGACTCAATTAAACTCCCATTCTATATGTACTTATGAACTCTATCTATCTATCTATCTATCTATCTATCTATCTATCTATCTATCTATCTATCTATCTATCTATCTATCTATCTCTTTCTAACTTATCTATCTATCTATCTATCTATCTATCTATCTATCTATCTATCTATCTGATCTTTCTTCCTTTCTAACTAATCTATCTTTCTTCCTTTCTAACTAATCTATCTTTCTTTCTTTCTAACTAATCTCTTTATTTCTAAACTAATCTATCTTTCTTTCTTTCTAACTAATCTTTCTTTCTAACTAATATTTCCTTCTAACTAATCTATCTTTCTTTCTTTCTAACTAATCTATCTATGTTTCTTTCTAACTAATCTATCTATCTTTCTTTCTAACTAATCTATCTATCTTTCTTTCTAACTAATCTCTTTCTTTCTAACTAATCTCTTTCTTTCTTTCTAACTAATCTCTTTCTTTCTAACTAATCTATCTTTTTTTCTTTCTAACTAATCTATCTTTCTTTCTTTCTAACTAATCTATCTTTCTTTCTTTCTAACTAATCTATCTTTCTTTCTTTCTAACTAATCTATCTTTCTTTCTAACTAATCTATCTTTCTTTCTTATCTATCTATCTATCTATCTATCTATCTATCTATCTATCTATCTATCTATCTATCTATCTATCTATCTATCTATCTATCTATCTATCTATCTTTCTTTCTTTCTAACTAATCTATCTATATATCTTTATTTCTAACTAATCTATCTTTCTTTCTTATCTATCTATCTATCTATCTATCTATCTATCTATCTATCTATCTATCTATCTATCTATCTTTCTTTCTTTCTTTCTTTCTTTCTAACTAATCTATCTTTCTTTATTTCTTTCAAACTAATCTATCTTTCTTTCTTTCTAACTAATCTATCTTTCTTTCTTTCTAACTAATATTTCCTTCTAACTAATCTATCTTTCTTTCTTTCTAACTAATCTATCTATGTTTCTTTCTAACTAATCTCTTTCTTTCTAACTAATCTATCTATCTTTCTTTCTAACTAATCTATCTTTCTTTATTTCTTTCAAACTAATCTATCTTTTTTCTTTCTAACTAATCTATCTTTCTTTCTTTCTAACTAATCTATCTTTCTTTCTTTCTAACTAATCTATCTTTATTTCTTTATTTCTTTCTAACTAATCTATCTTTTTTTCTTTCTAACTAATCTATCTTTCTTTATTTCTTTCAAACTAATCTATCTTTATTTCTTTATTTCTTTCTAACTAATCTATCTATGTTTCTTTCTAACTAATCTATCTTTCTTTCTAACTAATCTATCTATGTTTCTTTCTAAATAATCTATCTATCTTTCTTTCTAACTAATCTCTTTCTTTCTAACTAATCTATCTATCTTTCTTTCTAACTAATCTCTTTCTTTCTAACTAATCTCTTTCTTTCTTTCTAACTAATCTCTTTCTTTCTAACTAATCTATCTTTCTTTCTTTCTAACTACTCTATCTTTCTTTCATTCTAACTAATCTATCTTTCTTTCTAACTAATCTATCTATCTTTCTTTCTAACTAATCTATCTTTCTTTCTTTCTTTCTTGCTAATCTTTTTTCTTTCTTTCTTTCTTACTAATCTATCTTTCTTTCTTTCTTACTAATCTTTTTCTTTCTTTCTTTCTTACTAATCTATCTTTCTTTCTTTCTTACTAATCTATCTTTCTTTCATTCTTACTAATCTTTTTTTCTTTCTTTCTTTCTTACTAATCTATCTTTCTTTCTTTCTTACTAATCTATCTTTCTTTCATTCTTACTAATCTTTTTTTCTTTCTTTCTGTCTTACTAATCTATCTTTCTTTCTTTCTTACTAATCTTTTTTTCTATCTTTCTTTCTTACTAATCTATCTTTCTTTCTTACTAATCTTTTTTTCTTTCTTTCTTTCTAACTAATCTATCTTTCTTTCTTTCTTACTAATCTTGTTTTCTTTCTTTCTTTCTTACTAATCTTTTTTTCTTTCTTTCTTACTAATCTTTTTTCTTTCTTTCTTTCTAACTAATCTATCTTTCTTTCTTACTAATCTATCTTTCTTTCTTTCTTACTAATCTTTTTTTTCTTTCTTTCTAACTAATCTATCTTTCTTTCTTTCTTGCTAATCTTTTTTTCTTTCTTTCTTTCTTACTAATCTATCTTTCTTTCTTTCTAATCTTTTTTCTTTCTTTCTTACTAATCTATCTTTCTTTCTTACTAATCTTTTTTTCTTTCTTTCTTACTAATCTTTTTTCTTTCTTTCTAACTAATCTATCTTTCTTTCTTACTAATCTTTTTTTCTTTCTTTCTTTCTTTCTTACTAATCTTTTTTTCTTTCTTTCTTTCTTTCTAACTAATCTTTTTTTTCTTTCTTTCTAACTAATCTATCTTTCTTTCTTTCTTTCTTGCTAATCTTTTTTCTTTCTTTCTTTCTTACTAATCTATCCTTCTTTCTTTCTTACTAATCTTTTTTTCTTTCTTTCTTACTAATCTATCTTTCTTTCTTTCTTACTAATCTTTTTTTCTTTCTTTCTTACTAATCTTTTTTCTTTCTTTCTAACTAATCTATCTTTCTTTCTTACTAATCTTTTTTTCTTTCTTTCTTTCTTTCTTACTAATCTTTTTTTTCTTTCTTTCTAACTAATCTATCTTTCTTTCTTTCTTTCTTGCTAATCTTTTTTCTTTCTTTCTTACTAATCTTTTTTCTTTCTTTCTTTTTAACTAATCTATCTTTCTTTCTTACTAATCTTTTTTTCTTTCTTTCTTTCTTACTAATCTTTTTTTTCTTTCTTTCTAACTAATCTATCTTTCTTTCTTTCTTGCTAATCTTTTTTTCTTTCTTTCTTTCTTACTAATCTATCTTTCTTTCTTACTAATCTTTTTTTCTTTCTTTCTTACTAATCTTTTTTTCTTTCTTTCTTTCTTTCTTACTAATCTTTTTTTTCTTTCTTTCTAACTAATCTATCTTTCTTTCTTTCTTTCTTGCTAATCTTTTTTTCTTTCTTTCTTTCTAACTAATCTATCTTTCTTTCTTTCTTACTAATCTTTTTTTCTTTCTTTCTTACTAATCTTTTTTCTTTCTTTCTAACTAATCTATCTTTCTTTCTTACTAATCTTTTTTTCTTTCTTTCTTTCTTACTAATCTTTTTTTTCTTTCTTTCTAACTAATCTATCTTTCTTTCTTACTAATCTTTTTTTCTTTCTTTCTTTCTTTCTTACTAATCTTTTTTTTCTTTCTTTCTAACTAATCTATCTTTCTTTCTTTCTTTCTTGCTAATCTTTTTTTCTTTCTTTCTTTCTTACTAATCTATCTTTCTTTCTTTCTTACTAATCTTTTTTTCTTTCTTTCTTACTAATCTTTTTTCTTTCTTTCTTTCTAACTAATCTATCTTTCTTTCTTACTAATCTTTCTTTCTTTCTTACTAATCTTTTTTCTTTCTTTCTAACTAATCTATCTTTCTTTCTTTCTTACTAATCTTTTTCTTTCTTTCTTTCTTACTAATCTATCTTTCTTTCTTACTAATCTATCTTTCTTTCTTTCTAACTAATCTATCTTTCTTTCTTTCTTACTAATCTATCTTTCTTTCTTACTAATCTTTTTTCTCTCTGTCTAACTAATCTATCTATCTTTCTTACTAATCAATCTTTCTCTTACTAATCTATCTTTTTTTCTTTCTTACTAATCTATCTTTCTTTCCTTCTTTCTTTCTAACTAATCTATCTTTCTTTCTTACTAATCTTTTTTTATTTTTTTATTTCTAACTAATCTATCTTTCTTTCTCTTTCTTACTAATCTATCTTTCTTTCTTTCTTACTATTTTTTTCTTTCTTTCTTTCTTACTAATCTATCTTTCTTTCTTTCTTACTAATCTATCTTTCTTTCTTTCTAACTAATCTATCTTTCTTTCTTACTAATCTTTTTTTATTTTTTTATTTCTAACTAATCTATCTTTCTTTCTTTCTTTCTTTCTAACTAATCTATCTTTCTTTCTTTCTTACTAATCTTTTTTTTATCTTTCTTTCTAACTAATCTATCTTTCTTTCTTTCTTACTGAACTATAAACTAATTAAACTTTAAACTAATTTAAACTTTAAACTTCTTCAAACTTATTGGTCCAAACTTTCACAAGCCAACTTAAAGTTTGTCTCGACGAACTTTTTCTAGTTCTTCTTCTTCTTCTTATTTTTCTTACCCAAAAAATTCTGACTCTAACTCGTCCTAGAGCTTTAACTCTACAAACTCCAAACTCGGGTCAGACCTTCAGACTGTTCTGACTCGGTGTGCTATATCTTTTCAAACTGATTTGACTTTCAGATTTCTTAAAAATTAATATTAAAAATCATAAAAATCCCATTGACTTTCATTGCAACAGTTCAAATTGAGCCAAGACTACGGTGGCCCAGTAGTGAACAACACAAAAACTCAAATCTAAACTCCCTGAAGCCCTAGATTCAATTAAACTACCATTCTATATGTACTAATGAACTTTATCTATCTATCTATCTATCTATCTATCTATCTATCTATCTATCTATCTATCTTTCTAACTTATCTTTCTTTCTTTCTAACTAATCTTTCTTTCTTTCTACCTAATCTTTCTTTATTTCTTTCTTTCTTACTAATCTATCTTTCTTTCAAACTAATCTTTCTTTCTTTCAAACTAATCTTTCTTTCTTTCTAACTAATATTT
This sequence comes from Semotilus atromaculatus, assembly GCA_031834385.1. NCBI lineage: Eukaryota > Metazoa > Chordata > Actinopteri > Cypriniformes > Leuciscidae > Semotilus > Semotilus atromaculatus. Next base: position 4,607,232 of record JAULUF010000032.1, on the reverse strand, counting down.
ATTTCTTGCTAACTGATCTATCTTTCTTTCTTTCTAACTAATCTTTCTTTCTTTCTAACTAATCTATCTTTCTTCTTTCTAACTAATCTATCTTTCTTTCTAACTAATCTACCTTACTTTCTTTCTAACTAATCTATCTTTCTTTCTAACTAATCTATCTATCTTTCTTTCTTTCTAACTACTCTATCTTTCTTTCATTCTAACTTTTCTTTCTTTCTAACTAATCTATCTATCTTTCTAACTAATCTCTTTCTTTCTAACCAATCTTTCATTCTTTCTTTCTTACTTTCTTTTATTCTTTCTTTCTAACTAATCTATCTTTTTTCTTTCTAACTAATCTTTCTTTCTTTCTAACTAATCTATCTATCTTTCTTTCTTTCTAACTAATCTATCTATCTTTCTTTCATTCTAACTAATCTTTTCTTTCTTTCTAACTAATCTCTATCTTTCAAACTAATCTATCTTTCTTTCTAACCAATTTTTCTTTCTTTCTTTCTTTCTTTCTTTTTTTCTTTCTAACTAATCTATCTATCTTTCTTTCTAACTAATCTTTCTTTCTTTCTAACTAATCTTTCTTTCTTTCTAACTAATCTATCTTTCTTTCTTTCTAAATAATCTATCTTTCTAACTAATCTATCTATCTATCTTTCTTTCTAACTAATCTATCTATCTTTCTTTCTAACTACTTTATCTTTATTTCTAACTAATCTATCGTTCTTTATTCCTTTCTTTCTTTCTTACTAATCTATCTTTCTTTCTTTCTAACCAATCTATCATTCTTTCTTTCTTTCTAACTAATCTTTCTTTCTTTCTAACTAATCTATCTATCTTTCTTTCTAACTAATCTATCTTTCTTTCTTTCTAACTAATCTATCTTTTTTTTCTAACTAATCTATCTATCTTTCTTTCTAACTAATATATCTTTCTTTCTTTCTAACTAATCTATCTTTCTTTCTTTCTAACTAATCTATCTATCTATCTATCTATCTTTCTTTCTAACTAATCTATCTCTTTCTTTCTAACTAACTAGTCTTTCTAACTAATCTATCTTTCTTTCTTTCTTTCTTTCTAACTAATCTATGTTTCTTTCTTTCTAACTAATCCATCTTTCTTTATATCTTTCTTACTAACTAATCTATCTTTCTTTCTAACCAATCTTTCTTTCTTTCTTTCTTTTTTCATTCTTTCTAACTAATCTATCTTTCTTTCTTTCTAACTAATCTATCTTTCTTTCTAACTAATCTATCTATCTTTCTTTCTAACTAATCTATCTTTCTTTCTTTCTAACTAATCTATCTATCTATCTATCTATCTATCTATCTATCTTTCTAACTAATCTATCTTTCTTTCTAACTAATCTATCTTTCTTTCTAACTAATCTATCTATCTTTCTTTCTAACTAATCTATCTTTCTTTCTTTCTAACTAATCTATCTATCTATCTATCTTTCTAACTAATCTATCTTTCTTTCTAACTAATCTATCTTTCTTTCTAACTAATCTTTCTTTCTTTCTAACTAATCTATCTTTCTTTCTTTCTTTCTAACTAATCTATGTTTCTTTCTTTCTAACTAATCTATCTTTCTTTCTATCTTTCTAACTAATCTATCTTTCTTTCTAACCAATCTTTCTTTCTTTCTTTCTTTCTTTCTTTCTTTCTAACTAATCTATCTTTTTTCTTTCTAACTAATCTATCTATCTTTCTTTCTAACTAATCTTTCTTTCTTTCTAACCAATCTATCTTTCTTTCTAACTAATCTTTCTTTCTTTCTTTCTAACTTATCTATCTATCTTTCTAACTAATCTATCTTTCTTTCTTTCTAACTAATATATCTTTCTTTCTAACTAATCTATCTTACTTTCTAACTAATTTATCTTTCTTTCTTTCTAACTAATCTATCTTTCTTTTTTTCTAACTAATCTATCTTTCTTTCTATCAAATCCATCTTTCTTTGTTTTTTAAATAATCTATCTTTCTTTATTTCTAACTAAGTTATCTTTCTTTCTAACTAATCTATCTTTCTTTCTAACTAATCTATCTTTCTAACTAATCTATCTTTCTTTCTAACAAATCTCTTTCTTTGTTTTTTAACTAATCTATCTTTCTTTCTAACTAATTTATCTTTCTTTCTAACTAATCTATCTTTCTTTCTAACTAATCTATCTTTCTTTCTTTCTAATCTATCTTTCTTTCTTTCTAACTAATCTATCTTACTTTCTTTCTTTCTTTTTAATTAACTTTCTTTCTTTCTTTCTAACTAATCTATCTTTCTTTCTTTCTAACTGATCTATCTTTCTTTTTCTTTCTAACTAATCTATCTTTCTTTCTTTCTAACTAATCTTTCTTTCTTTCTTACTAATCTATCTTTCTTTCTTTCTTTCTAACTAATCTATCTTTCTTTCTTACTAATATTTTTTCTTTCTTTCTTTCTAACTAATCTATCTTTCTAACTAATCTTTCTTTCTTTCTTTCTTTTTAATTAACTTTCTTTCTTTCTTTCTAACCAATCTATCTTTCTTTCTTTCTAACTAATCTATCTTTCTTTTTCTTTGTAACTAATCTATCTTTCTTTCTTTCTTTCTAACTAATCTTTCTTTCTTTCTTACTAATCTTTTTTTCTTTCTTTCTTTCTAACTAATCTATCTATCTTTCTTTCTTTTTAATTAACTTTATTTATTTCTTTCTAACTAATCTATCTTTCTTTCTAACTAATCTATCTTTCTTTTTCTTTCTAACTAATCTATCTTTCTTTCTTTCTTTCTAACTAATCTATCTTTCTCACTAATCTCTTTCTTTCTTTCTTTCTTACTAATATATCTTTCTTTCCTTTTTTCTTTCTAACTAATCTATCTTTCTTTCTTTCTTACTAATCTTTTTTTCTTTTTTTCTAACTAATCTATCTATCTTTCATTCTTTCTTTCTAACTAATCTTTTTTTCTTTCTTTCTAACTAATCTATCTTTCTTTCTTTCTAACTTATCTATATTTCTTTCTTTCTTTCTTTCTAACTAACTAATCTATCTTTCTTTCTTACTAATCTTTTTTTCTTTCTTTCTTTCTTTCTAACTAATCTATCCTTCTAACTAATCTTTCTTTCTTTCTTTTTAATTAACTTTCTTTCTTTCTTTCTAACTAATCTATCTATCTTTCTTTCTACCTAATCTATATTTCTTTTTTTCTTTTTAATTAACTTTCTTTCTTTCTTTCTTTCTTTCTAACTAATCTATCTTTCTTTCTTTCTAACTAATCTATCTTTCTTTTTCTTTCTAACTAATCTCTTTCTTTCTAACTAATCTATCTTTCTTTCTCACTAATCTTTTTTCTTTCTTTCTTTCTAACTAATCTATCTATCTCACTAATCTATCTTTCTTCCTTTCTTTCTTACTAATCTATCTTTCTTTCCTTTTTTCTTTCTAACTAATCTATCTTTCTTACTTACTAATCTTTTTTTTTTCTTTCTAACTAATCCATCTTTCTTTCTCTCTAACTAATCTATCTTTCTTTCTCACTAATCTTTTTTCTTTCTTTCTTTCTAACTAATCTATCTATCTCACTAATCTATCTTTCTTCCTTTCTTTCTTACTAATCTATCTTTCTTTCCTTTTTTCTTTCTAACTAATCTATCTTTCTTTCTTTCTAACTAATCTTTTTTCTTTCTTTCTAACTAATCCATCTTTCTTTCTTTCTAACTAATCTATCTTTCTTTCTTTCTAACTTATCTATATTTCTTTCTTTCTTTCTCTTTCTTTCTTTCTTTCTTTCTTTCTTTCTTTCTTTCTTTCTAACTAATCTATCTTTCTTTCTTACTAATCTTTTTTTCTTTCTTTCTTTCTAACTAATCTATCTTTCTAACTAATCTTTCTTTCTTTCTTTTTAATTAACTTTCTTTCTTTCTTTCTAACTAATCTATCTATCTTTCTATCTTTCTTTCTACCTAATCTATCTTTCTTTCTTTCTTTTTAATTAACTTTCTTTCTTTCTTTCTTTCTTTCTAACTAATTTATCTTTCTTTCTTTCTAACTAATCTATCTTTCTTTTTCTTACTAACTAATCTTTCTTTCTTTCTTTCTAACTAATCTATCTTTCTTTCTCACTAATCTTTTTTTCTTTCTTTCTTTCTTACTAATCTATCTTTCTTTCCTTTTTTCTTTCTAACTAATCTATCTTTCTTACTAATCTTTTTTTCTTTCTTTTTTCTAACTAATCTATGTTTCTTTCTTTCTAACTAATCTTTTTTTCTTTCTTTCTAACTAATCTATCTTTCTTTCTTTCTTTCTTTCTTACTAATCTTTTTTTCTTTCTTTCTTTCTAACTAATCTATCTTTCTAACTAATCTTTCTTTCTTTCTTTTTAATTAACTTTCTTTCTTTCTTTCTTTCTTTCTTTCTTTCTAACTGATCTATCTTTCTTTCTTTCTAACTAATCTATCTTTCTTTTTCTTTCTAACTAATCTCTTTCTTTCTTTCTTTCTTTCTAACTAATCTATCTTTCTTTCTTTCTTTCTAACTAATCTTTTTTCTTTCTTTCTAACTAATCCATCTTTCTTTCTTTCTAACTAATCTATCTTTCTTTCTTTCTAACTTATCTATATTTCTTTCTTTCTCTTTCTTTCTTTCTTTCTTTCTTTCTAACTAATCTATCTTTCTTTCTTACTAATCTTTTTTTCTTTCTTTCTTTCTAACTAATCTATCTTTCTAACTAATCTTTCTTTCTTTCTCTTTAATTAATTTTCTTTCTTTCTTTCTAACTAATCTATCTATCTTTCTATCTTTCTTTCTACCTAATCTATCTTTCTTTCTTTCTTTTTAATTAACTTTCTTTCTTTCTTTCTTTCTTTCTTTCTAACTAATCTATCTTTCTTTCTTTCTAAATAAAAACTATCTTTCTTTTTCTTTCTAACTAATCTATCTATCTTTCTATCTTTCTTTCTACCTAATCTATCTTTCTTTCTTTCTTTTTAATTAACTTTCTTTCTTTCTTTCTTTCTTTCTAACTAATCTATCTTTCTTTCTCACTAATCTCTTTTTCTTTCTTTCTTTCTAACTAATCTATCTATCTTTCTATCTTTCTTACTAATCAATCTTTCTTTCTTTCTTACTAATTTATCTTTCTTTCTTTCTTTCTTACTAATCTATCTTTCTTTCCTTTTTTCTTTCTAACTAATCTTTCTTTCTTTCTTTCTAACTAATCTATCTTTCTTTCTTTCTTTCTTTCTTTCTCACTAATCTTTTTTTCTTTCTTTCTAACTAATCTATCTATCTTTCTATCTTTCTTACTAATCAATCTTTCTTTCTTACTAATTTATCTTTCTTTCTTTCTTTCTTACTAATCTTTTTTTCTTTCTTTCTTTCTAACTAATCTATCTTTCTTTCTTTCTAACTTATCTATATTTCTTTCTTTCTTTCTTTCTTACTAATCTATCTTTCTTTCTAACTAATCTCTTTCTTTCTTTCTTTCTAACTAATCTATCTTTCTTTCTTTCTTTCTTACTAATCTTTTTTTCTTTCTTTTTTCTAACTAATCTATCTTTCTTTCTTTCTTTCTAACTAATCTTTTTTTCTTTCTTTCTTTCTAACTTATCTATATTTCTTTCTTTCTTTCTTACTAATCTATCTTTCTTTCTAACTAATCTATCTTTCTTTCTTTCTTTCTTTCTTACTAATCTATCTTTCTTTCTAACTAATCTCTTTCTTTCTTTCTTTCTAACTAATCTATCTTTCTTTCTTTCTTTCTTACTAATCTTTTTTTCTTTCTTTTTTCTAACTAATCTATCTTTCTTTCTTTCTTTCTAACTAATCTTTTTTTCTTTCTTTCTTTCTAACTTATCTATATTTCTTTCTTTCTTTCTTACTAATCTATCTTTCTTTCTAACTAATCTATCTTTCTTTCTTTCTTTCTTTCTAACTAATCTATCTTTCTTTCTTTCTTACTAATCTTTTTTTCTTTCTTTCTAACTAATCTATCTTTCTTTCTTTCTTACTAAACTATAAACTAATTAAACTTTAAACTTCTTTAAACTTCTTCAAACTTATTGGTCCAAACTTTCACAAGCCAACTTAAAGTTTGTCTCGACGAACTTTTTCTAGTTTGCATCTACAGTTCCATGAAGGATTTTTAACATCCATGGAAACAAAAGCTTCTTAACAGTGGAAAAAAAATTTCTTCAGATACTTAAAATGTTCTTCACACTAAGAAAAAATGTCTCTTTTAAGAACTGTTTACTGAAGGGTTCTTTTGAGAACCGAAAATAGTTCCTTTATGGCATAACTGCGAAATCCCCCTTTGGGAATCTTTATTTTTAAGAGTGCACCTCCTCAGAGTCATAATGCAACGGGTCAAAGGTCTTCCCAACAAAAAAATAGCAGCCTTGGCTGTCAACATTAGCATGCACTGCCCACATTACGGCTCTGGAAAATGTTGCGTCTGCTTTCTGAATCATTCTGTTTGATGACAGACAAGAGCAAGGCTACTTCAACCCTCCGTCCCATTCCAGACGACTCCCCGCATCTCACAAGGCCTCTGACCGACGGGCCGTGAAGGTTCTCGTTTCATTCAAGTACCGTGTTACCCTCCATTCACAACATCACAGAAAAAAACACACTTGAGTTTTTCAGAGCAGGAAGTTTCCTGCGGGGAGAAAGTTTGGTTTCAGGTCAGTGTGCTTTAGTCGGAGAGGAGGTGCGCAGGGGGGGGTGGTGGAAACATGAAGGCAGTGGGAGTGCTAGCTAGAAAAGGAAAAGCCGGTGGGCCTTTGGGATCTTGAAGGTGGGGGTGGGCGATAGTGCCGTTGGGTCCTTGGAGGAAACATTAGCAAAGCGTGGAGGAAAAGCTGCCAAATTAACTTCTCACCCCTTCAATCACACCCCAGAGGATTCCTGTCCCACTTCACCTCTGCCAGTCTGGTTGGTTTTTCAGCCTCTCTTCCCATTCCAAGCTAAGACATTGACTGACACCTGAACGCCTTCACTCCCCAACAACCCAGAACACTCAGTAACGTCGACACACCAACAAGCCAATGAGGTCGTATGGCCTTTTTCTGCCCTTTACTTGTAATTTTTCCTTTTGTGTGCCTTAAAAGCTGGACTTAGTGAGGCTCCCCCTCCTGTGCCTTTTGTAGGAGTGGAATAAATGTCTCATTTGTATCAGTGACACTTGTTCTAAATGCTACATTTATGTTTAGGTGTTATTGGGAGCCTAAGACTTTTATGCCTGAGGTATTTTTATTCTTTGCCCTTAATAACAGTCACTAAAATGAAAAGCAGATGCGGACCATATTGGACCGGTTCCTGTATATAAAAATATAAAAAATAAACTTAGTTTTTTTTTTAGTGTTGCTATTTTATTAGGCTCTTGCAACATCTGGAATTATTTATATTTAATGCTTTGACCTCAAGATTTACCTTCCACCTGTCAAACCAGAGATGCTCCTATAAATGACTACAGACTATTGTTTATTTGTTTATTTTCCAGAATAAGGAACCTGTGGCTACAGAAACCTTGTCTTTTGAATGCCATCCAAAAGTTTATTAACTATAATTTCTAAGGCAAGTTTAACCACGCAGACCAGGGTTCTCAAAGTCTACATTCAAAGGTCCAAATCTGAATTTTCATCAATGTCAAAGATCCGGAACAATTGGTTATTACAAAATTTGTTTTTAATAAATATGCACAACATGCGTGACCATTTTTTTTTAAATAAAGTGCCTTTTGCATTTAAAAATACATTAATAACAAGTGCAAAAGTGGCAAAACAATTAGTTTAAGTGTCAGCATTTTTTTGGGAACAAACACAACAAGAGGTAGGCCGAAATAGTAACATGGTGCAAACCTCTGTATTTTGTGGATATTGCCGTTCAGAATATCTGTGTTTTGCTTCATAGTGGCATTTGTCATTTCCACTCTTCACAACTCCAACTGTCTCGTTACAAATCAAACAAAACGGCTTTGTGCTGGATTGGGGCAAAATTAACCAGCCTGGGGTGCGTTTCCCGAAAGCATCGTTAGCCAACTATGGTCGCAAGTTCCGTCGTTACCAATAGAGTTCAATGGAAATTGCGACCAACTTGCGACCATAGTTGGCTAACGATGCTTTCGGGAAACGCACCCCTGATCTCAGAAAATGCGCCTCTATAGCACACATTGTGTTTTTCGTGCAATTGATTGCGTGTAATACACACGTACCCCACACCACTAATCCTACCCAAGGGGTTTACAGTGCATATCAGATACACGTAAAAACTCATTTTCATGTATATATATTGCACGATAAACACAATACGTGCTATAGAGACGCATCTAATGAAAACTTTAAATATCTCGCCTTCGCTTTCATTTCAGACCATCTCAAAAAAGACAAATGATTTTAACATGCGTTTATCAAAGTAGGAAATCCACACTTATAATGCCTTACAATTAGTGCTCTTGAAAGGCGGGTCCGGATTGAATTCCCTCCGGGTCCGGATTTTGAGGAGTGCTGATAAGGAAGGGATGGTGTATTTTTGTAGGCCGGGAAACGAGTTTGCATATTATCTGAAGTAAAGTTCAAACTGTTTAACACTGATTGATCGATTACATGAGGCATGATACATTTCAATAAGTCTATATCTATATCTTACAACATACCTTCTGATGTTCATTCATGTTTATTTTGTGCTGTAACTATCTAAAGATGAAGAGACAATCCGCTTCGCTTGAATGACAGCGATCTGTCACGCCACATTACAGCACCAAAACGCTATTGCTTGAATTTCATAATAGAAATTTACAGAATTCAAAAGCTGAGACTGTGTTTCATATCAAAAGTCAACCTAACAAAGATACAAGCTTATTGTGAAATATTGGATGGGAGGCACTTGTTTTGTTCATTCATCAACTGAAAACACCATAGACCAAAAAAGATTGATTCTTGGGATTTAAGGATCGATATTGGTTCATCAAAATGAGAATCGCTTTAAATGTTGAGCGAAGGCAGATCTTGAGGGCAGTGAGTGTAGATTAACAGCTGACAGTTCATGGGAAATGCCATATATAGAGAACTAACATGCAATTCTGTTTGTGGATAGTATTTTATTATAACAAGGTGCAAATTTAACATGCACCTTTGATGAGTGAATGAAACAGAATGACTCACCGGGATTTTTTTGAGCAATTGATTTAAATTGAACTATTGTAAGGCAAATGAAATAAAAGACTTATAAACGGTCCACTGTAAAAAGTGACCTTTAAGGAGGTATTTCTACTTGATTTTATCTATAAATGCTAATTTTGTTGTTGTAACCTACTTCAATCAGTTTGATGTAACATGAAACAAGGCAACTCTGTTTTAACTTAACTGAGTTACATTGACCCAACATACAATTTCCAAAAAAGCTCCTGCTCCTTGCTGATCGGCAAATTTTTCTTCAATGAGAAATTGTGATTTGGGGTTATTAAATACAATAAGTTGCATCAAAGTGAAAATCACAATTGACAGCACTACTCTTCAGCAACAATGATAACCACAACATTCACTAACAGAAACTCCTCTAAATGTCCAACTGAACATTAAACATTAACATAAACTACCAACATCTTTCCCTTTACTGTAAAACACATGAAATAACACTTAATACCTAAATTTACTCTCCTAATGCAGTCCCTTGCAAAGCATGCTAGAACTACAGATCGTGAGCTTTAAGACAGATCGTAGAGACTATTGGTGGAAAGGCTCTGTGATATTAGGCTGAGATGTTGAGCAGTCACGAGTAGCTCTTGTGTTTAGGTTGTGGACACTCAGGGCCCTATTTTAACAATCTAAGCTTATGGCCTAAAGCGCACGGATCAAGTGCACTTAGGGCGTCCGAATCCACATTTGCTAGTTTAACGACGGGAAAATGGTCTAAAAGGGTTGTTCCTATTCTCTTAATGAGTAATGGGAAATAAACCAAACAGAGTCTCTTCTCCCATTCCGTTTAAAAGCCAGTTGTGCTCGCGGCATGGAGGATTCGCTATTTACATGATGGGATTTGCAAGCGTAAAACTGAACGCTTCTCTAGCGAGGAAACGGATCTGCTCATGCGTGTGTGTGTGTGTGTGTGTGTGTGTGTGGGTTGGTTTATGTGATTTATGAGGACACAAATTTGTATAATGACATGTGATGGGTGGTTTATGAGGACACTTCAAAAGTCCTCATAAATCAAATGGCTTAAAAAACATAAAAACAATGTTTTATTAAAAATGTTAAAATGCAGAATGTCTCCTGTGATGGGTAGGTTTAGGGACAGGGGCAGTGTAAGGGGATAGAATATATAGTTTGTACAGTATAAAACCATTACGCCTATGGAGAGTCCTCATAATGCTGTTGCACCAACATGTGTGTGTGTGTGTGTCTGTGTGTGTGTGTGTGTGTGTGTGTGTGTGTGTGTATGCGTGTGTGCGTGTGTGTGTGTGTGTGTGAGGTTAAAGTGAGCAAGTAGACCATCTACGGGACAAGCCGGATTCCACCATATCTTTATGTACACAATAATAAAAAATTTCATCGCAATCCTTTTACTTTTAATGTTTGGCATGTTTGTGTGTAATAAGCAGAGTGTACCCGCATTGTGGACTCGCCTATGGGTTCACATTTCTAACGCGCTCTTTAAATAACCAAAAATAAAGAAATACTGCACCATTGACTTTAGACTAGGTTTCATTTGGTCAATGGCTCAGTCTATTTCAGTTCCTCAAAATAGCAACGCTCCAACAATGCTCCTGAACACACACCTCGTTCCCAGACCAGCAGCCCATGGGCCACAGATGGGTGCAAATGCATTTGCTATTTAAACAACGCGGCTCAGGATGTGAAAATGAAAACTGCGTTGGGCTGAAACTTGCAAAAAACACTTGCCTCGCGCCTGACTCCGCATTCCTCCGGGTGTATGATAGGGCCCTAAGAGTTTTACGCTCACCACTGACACTTGTCTTTATTTAGTGCTTCATTATAAACATTGTGCATAATGATAAACAACACTGTTGACCCAACTAAACTGATTTATTTTAACTGAATTAAGGTGTGTGTAAAAATGTCTTCAATTAAAATAGGGTAATGAGTTTTTTTTTTTAAAGTGTATTTACATCAAGGTGGAAAAGGACTTTCATCATAAAAAAAAAAAAGAAAGAAAAAAATAAAAATGATATCAAACTTATTAAGTAATTTCACCTAGCTGGAGAAATCAGGTTATATCTACTGACAGTTGTGCTTCAGTAAAATCTTGTTTTTCAGGTTGGTTGAACTTTAAATGATTATTTTATTTCAACAAAACCAGTTATTGTAGATGTTACCACATGAAGTACATTTTCTAAGCTGAACTGACAAAAACAAAAACGGTATGTGCACTAAATATTTTACATGGACCAAAATTATTATTCCACTTTAATGTAAAACACCTTAAAAAGGAAAAATCAAATGCTTTAAAATTTACGTGTTTCCATTCAACAATGATCCTCAAAAGACAGCCCTGCTAATGTTTATTGGGAACCGAGTGATACACATAATATCAAATATAAAACAACGACAGAATAAAAATTTTAATTTGTACAATTTGTTGTCATTCATAAATGATGCAGGCCAATAGATGTTTAATTACTAGTTTGCACAAAGCCCACCAGTGAAAAAAAAAACTACACCAAAATGTATGTAAAATACGTTTATTTCATACTAAGTATACTACAAATTCATTATCATATTTACTGACATATCGCTTGAGACTTACTGGTATATAATATAATTAAACTTTATTTGTAGTACTTTATTATTGCACAATGCACATTTCTTAATATTGAGCTTAAAATGTGTTTAATATCACTATTAGTAAGGAGAGTGTGATCTCTGTATAATATCAGTCTTTAAATGCAAGATATTTAAAGTGTATCTAAAGTATACTTGTAATAGTTTCACTTTAGCACAATTTAATACACTTAAGTATATCTTAAATTGGACCTCAGCACTATTTCTGAATAACTAAAGTACATTATGTACAAAATTAGTTGTTTCAATTTAGCAGACTTTAAGTATATAGTGTAAAAGTATAATTACAGGGTATTTATATTGATTACATAATATGTAAATGTATTTGTAGTATACTTAGCATAAAATAAACATATTTCAAATACATTTTAGTATATACACTCACCTAAAGGATTATTAGGAACACCTGTTCAATTTCTCATTAATGCAATTATCTAATCAACCAATCACATGGCAGTTGCTTCAATGCATTTAGGGGTGTGGTCCTGGTCAAGACAATCTCCTGAACTCCAAACTGAATGTCAGAATGGGAAAGAAAGGTGATTTAAGCAATTTTAAAGCGTGGCATGGTTGTTGGTGCCAGACGGGCCGGTCTGAGTATTTCACAATCTGCTCAGTTACTGGGATTTACACGCACAAACATGTCTAGGGTTCACAAAGAATGGTGTGAAAAGGGAAAAACATCCAGTATGCATGCGGCAGTCCTGTGGGCGAAAATGCCTTGTTGATGCTAGAGGTCAGAGGAGAATGGGCCGACTGATTCAAGCTGATAGAAGAGCAACTTTGACTGAAATAACCACTCGTTACAACCGAGGTATGCAGCAAAGCATTTGTGAAGCCACAACACGCACAACCTTGAGGCGGATGGGCTACAACAGCAGAAGACCCCACCGGGTACCACTCATCTCCACTACAAATAGGAAAAAGAGGCTGCAATTTGCAAGTGCTCACCAAAACTGGACAGTTGAAGACTGGAAAAATGTTGCCTGGTCTGAATAGTCTCGATTTCTGTTGAGACATTCAGATGGTAGAGTCAGAATTTGGCGTAAACAGAATGAGAACATGGATCCATCGTGCCTTGTCACCACTGTGCAGGCTGGTGGTGGTGGTGTAATGGTGTGGGGGATGTTTTCTTGGCACACTTTAGGCCCCTTAGTGCCAATTGGGCATCGTTTAAATGCCACGGCCTACCTGAGCATTGTTTCTGACCATGTCCATCCCTTTATGGCCACCATGTACCCATCCTCTGATGGCTACTTCCAGCAGGATAATGCACCATGTCACAAAGCTCGAATCATTTCAAATTGGTTTCTTGAACATGACAATGATTATTACAGTCAATGACAATGACTGTACTAAAATGGCCCCCACAGTCACCAGATCTCAACCCAATAGAGCATCTTTGGGATGTGGTGGAACGGGAGCTTCGTGCCCTGGATGTGCATCCCACAAATCTCCATCAACTGCAAGATGCTATCCTATCAATATGGGCCAACATTTCTAAAGAATGCTTTCAGCACCTTGTTGAATCAATGCTACGTAGAATTAAGGCAGTTCTGAAGGCGAAAGGGGGTCAAACACAGTATTAGTATGGTGTCCCTAATAATCCTTTAGGTGAGAGTATGTTTTTCACTAGGGCAAACAAACAACAGCAAAGATTTATTGTGAGAAGACCAAGGGCGCTTTTCCCATTACAGAACGCTTTCCTTAGTTTGGCTTTATTGATACCAATATATTACTCAAAGAGGCAAGGGTGCATTAAAGCCAGAACATGTACCCTAGGAATAATAAATGGCAACATTGTAATGGCCTAAACATTTTCGTTCATCCCCAGCTGTTTCCTTGCTCATCGTGCTGCGAGATAACATGAAACACTCACGCAACAGCTTCGTTTCACAGACATCTGTCATCCATTAAGGACAACACACTCAGCCTTTAAGGGGCAGAGTCTGATCTCTGTAGGGTGTGTGTGTGTGTGTGTGTGTGTGTGTGTGTGTGTGTGTGTGTGTGTTTGTGTGTGTGTGTGTGTGTGTGTGTGTGTGTGTGTGTGTGTACTTGTACAACTATCTTTGTGAGGACCAGTTTGAGTTTTAGACCATTGGAGTGAGGACAAAGAGAGTAAAGTGAGGACATTTTGGCCGGTCCTCACTTTCTGAGACCCCTTTAAAGGCCTGTTTGAGGGTCAAGACTTGGTTTTAGGGATAAGGTTATAATTAGGTTAAGGGTAGGTTTAGGGTAAGGGTTCGGGTTAAGCACTTAGTTGTGATGAGTAAGGTTAAGGTAAGCGGCTAGAGATTGCATTGTGTCAATGAATGTCCTCATAAAGATAGATGTACAAGAGTGTGTGTGTGTGTGTGTGTGTGTGTGTGTGAGAGAGAGAGCTTGGCTGAAACTAGATAGGGTTTCTTTAAAACGACAGACATTTCTAATGGACAAATTCCGCAGGACCTAATGCTGCCAAAGACATTAACAAGAAAATATCAACATTCCAAGACAATTTTTTTCACTAACTAATAATATTTTATGGCCGATTCATTTTTTTTTTTTTTTAAAGCAAATGGGTCAATTCCGATATAGGTTGAGCAAATTGATTTGTTGTTTATTTGTGATTTGAGGTTATTAAACACAATGAAAATCACAATTGACATTATAAAACAAACTTTTTTTTTTTTGCCTCTTGTTCAGTTTAATTAAAAAGAGTTAAAGTGTCACGATCTCAGCCTGTCTTGTGTGAGGACTTTTGTGTTATTTCCTGTCTTGTGCCATGATTTGTAGTCCTGTGTAGTTTTTCATGTTGATTTATCTCCCAAGGTGTGTCTTGTTAGATCCCTTAGTTACACTTGTGTGTTCCCATGACGATCAACCTTACCTTACCTTATTAGCCTGTGTATAATTTGCCCTTGTGTTTCTCTTGTGGTTTGTCAGTCATTGTGGTTGTGATCTGTGACAGAAGACTGGACCATTAAAACGTGAGTTTAAGGATCTTGCGGCCATAAATGTTGCCCCACGGAGAGGCAACACATTGTTGAGAGGTGCGGCTGTTTTTATTTTTCAAAACGGCCAAAACCTGAAGGACTACATAGAAAGTTATTCAACACTTGCCACCATGCCAGCTGAGATGACGTCTGCCTGATGGAGGGACTCTGGTGTGGACTGGACAACGATTTTCACTTCGTCTTACCACAGCAGTGTTCAGTGGATTAAATCATGTACTAGATTAACGATCGATCAATCAACAAATTAAACTCACTCATACTGTCATAAATTACTAAAACGTCATTGGAATTTGACAAATAATCAATTTTCTAGTCCCTAATAGTCAACATAATGCAGGAGAAACTGTAAGATGAACTGCAGCAGTGCTAAACTTGCATCATAAAACTACAACACTCAAACTATAAATGTATTTAAACTCACTGAGACTGTCGACAGTTTCTTTTCCATGCATCATTTTATTATATCCATGTACACTCACCTAAAGGATTATTAGGAACACCATACTAATACTGTGTTTGACCCACTTTCGCCTTCAGAACTGCCTTAATTCTACGTAGCATTGATTCAACAAGGTGCTGAAAGCATTCTTTAGAAATGTTGGCCCATATTGATAGGATAGCATCTTGCAGTTGATGGAGATTTGTGGGATGCACATCCAGGGCACGAAGCTCCTGTTCCACCACATCCCAAAGATGCTCTATTGGGTTGAGATCTGGTGACTGTGGGGGCCATTTTAGTACAGTGAACTCATTGTCATGTTCAAGAAACCAATTTGAAATGATTCGAGCTTTGTGACATGGTGCATTATCCTGCTGGAAGTAGCCATCAGAGGATGGGTACATGGTGGCCATAAAGGGATGGACATGGTCAGGAACAATGCTCAGGTAGGCCGTGGCATTTAAACGATGCCCAATTGGCACTAAGGGGCCTAAAGTGTGCCAAGAAAACATCCCCCACACCAATACACCACCAGCCTGCACAGTGGTAACAAGGCATGATGGATCCATGTTCTCATTCTGTTTACGCCAAATTCTGACTCTACCATCTGAATGTCTCAACAGAAATCGAGACTCATCAGACCAGGCAACATTTTTCCAGTCTTCAACTGTCCAATTTTGGTGAGCTCTTGCAAATTGTAGCCTCTTTTTCCTATTTGTAGTGGAGATGAGTGGTACCCGGTGGGGTCTTCTGCTGTTGTAGCCCATCCGCCTCAAGGTTGTGCGTGTTGTGGCTTCACAAATGCTTTGCTGCATACCTCGGCTGTAACGAGTGGTTATTTCAGTCAAAGTTGCTCTTCTATCAGCTTGAATCAGTCGGCCCATTCTCCTCTGACCTCTAGCATCAACAAGGCATTTTCGCCCACAGGACTGCCTCATACTGGATGTTTTTCCCTTTTCACACCATTCTTTGTGAACCCTAGAAATGTTTGTGCGTGTAAATCCCAGTAACTGAGCAGATTGTGAAATACTCAGACAAGGCCCGTCTGGCACCAACAACCATGCCACGCTCAAAATTGCTTAAATCACCTTTCTTTCCCATTCTGACATTCAGTTTGGAGTTCAGGAGATTGTCTTGACCAGGACCACACCCCTAAATGCATTGAAGCAACTGCCATGTGATTGGTTGATTAGATAATTCCATTAATGAGAAATTGAACAGGTGTTCCTAATAATCCTTTAGGTGAGTGTATGTGGTTAGTCAAATCATAAAACAGTGAAATCGCCCCTAAACTCTTCTTGCCTGCACTCGAGACGGTGACGTGAGCTCCACTGAAAGCCTTCTTTCCTATTGGTTGTCACTTGCGAAAATCGCTTCTCATTTTCATGAGGTTTAAATTTCTCGACTTTTGTCGCTTGTCTCGTCGCTCGATATGCCCACATTCTGTCGCCAACAGTCAATGTCCCTCGTGTCGCCGGAAGTCACCAGCACTCCACTGAAATGAATGGGATCATGTCGCTGCGTGTCGCTGGCGGCGGGAACGGGGCTTGAGCGCCTTAAGTGTCTGACCAGGGGTGTGAGCCGAAAAATCACCAAAGTTTTGTAATGGAAAATCTGTAATGGAATTGCTGTGGACTTGCGAGCTGTCTGGTGCTCTCCGGCCCTCCACCTCTTCGTCTTCGGATAGCTCTGCCCTCCCACAGGCTTCACCTCCGTCCTCGGTGACCCCAGCTCAACCTCTGGCCTCCGGTTCCCTACCTTCACCTCAAGGGGTCATTGCTTTGCCTCCGTCGTGGCCACCCTGGTCATCGGCGTCCCATCGCTCCCTCTGACTCTCCGGCCACGCCTTTGGCTTCCCTAACCTCTGCTACACTTCTGTCGATCCAAGTCGACACCGTGGCTCCTCCATCCTTCAACTCCACCGTGGGCTGTCATCCTGGTTGGGCTCTGGGTCTGCACCATCTGGGCTCACAGCACGTCTCCTCTCACCATCTCCTCGTCCTCCTTCTCCTCTCTACAGCTGTTCGTTATGTAACAGTTATTCTGTTATCTCTGTGTTTAGTTTCATTTTCATTGACTTTTAGTTTGCATTCATCAGTTCCTATTTGGCGTTGTTCAGTTTTCCCGCTACTCCTTGGTTGTCATGGTAACAAATGATTTACATCACATTCAGCTGTGTCGCAGTTGATTACCTCGTTTGCCTGTGTGTTTAAGTTGCTGTGTTTTCAGTTCAATTTGTCCGGTCTCGTCTGTGTTCTGCTGAAGCTACCCAATGTTTGAATTACCTTATAATCTTCATCTTGCGTTTATATACAGCAACTGTGACAGACTTCAGTTATCATCAGTAATCTTAAATAATTTATTTCTTAAACAAAGCCAGTAATTGTAGATGTTACCACATGAAGAAGAACTGACAAAAAATACAATTCGGTGTAGAACAACTGCGTCTGTTCAGACCAACATGAACATTCCCATACCATCAGTGCAATATATATTTTTTCACTGAGTTTGATTTGATTTGATTTATTAGACAAAGAAAGTAGTGAAATACACTCATTTGTCAAGGATAAAACTTAGTTAAAAAAAGTTAAAACTTATTTCCATTGCTGTCCTTGATGTGAAGCGATTCTTCCCCCCCAGTCTTTGTAATTACGTATTTTCACAGTCTTACCTCAACAGTTTTACATCAAACTGCGACTTTCTTGACTTTACAATGTATCTTTAAAATTGATAAACATCATATCTGTAATTCAGGGCATAATTCAAACGAGATCAAAATATTTGTTGTCTCTCGCCATTGACTAGCATATTATAATATTTTTCCGAAATAAGGTCCCATGGTGGTCCACCGGAAGATGAGGGACTTACGCTCGCTATAACGCGTTGCTAAGGGTTGCGTCACTTGCGTCAAGTTGCGTGTGTCTAGCTTCGGATGAGGGTCTCCGGAGTAGTGCGTGTGGACGGCATACTTGCCAACCTTGAGACATCAGAATTAGGGAGATATTCAAAAGGGGGGGGGCAGACATAGTGCGGGCTCTGCAAAAGTCCGCATCAAGGGCGCAAATCGACCACTTGGGGACGCTCGCTCTCACCCTTCTGAGATCTAAAAATGACAAATGGGACACACTGCGGTCTCACGGACTTAACGGACACGCGCACGCGGCAGCCATTGTAAGTCCACAAGACTGAAAGTGCTCATGAAGTGTGCGATTTGGGACTGGGCCATCACTGCGCTTGACTTCGAGGTGTAGCTAACTTTTATTATTGTTCGGTCTGAAATGGCGCCCAGTGATGGATGGCGTAGCAATATTGTTGTCCGGGTGGTAATCGGGAGAAATTCGGGAGAAAGGTCGGTCCGGGAGATTTTCGGGAGGGGCTTTGAAATTCGGGAGTCTCCCGGAAAAATCGGGAGGGTTGGCATGTATGGTGGACGGCAGGCAAAAGTTATGCGTTTTAAAATGAAAATGCACAAGTAGTGTAAACGTATCCCACAGTCAACGACAGGAAGGAATAAATGTTGTTGTTTTTTTCAATAATAAAAGGTAGTGTGTCGATTCAATTAAAAATCCACCATATCACAAATTTTAAAATATGACATAATTCATTGAAGCCTGTTTGTCATGTAGGCTATACATCGTCCAATCTTCATCTGGCACAACAAGTTCAAATTTCATTGGACAATGTGAACTGGAGCGGTTCCGGTCATTTATAAATAAATCGTTTGAATATTACATGGGCAAACGAATTTATTTCTGAAGCGATCTGAATCTGCGTCGTTGAAACAATGGATGTTAAAGGTGCTCTAAGCGATCCTGGGGTCACTTCTTGTTGACGTTCGAACTATTGTCAAACAAAACGGAGGCTAGCTAGACCCTCCCTCCTCCACATCTCGTCTCCTCCCCCTCCCTTCCCTTCCTACCTGAATGTCGGACTGGAAGCCCTTCTGCCGGCGGAGTTCTCGGCATCTTTCGAATGCTTTACCGATGTAAATTCGGTACTTTGCGCGTTCTTTATCCTTTTCCCTCTTCTTTGTAAGTTGATCATCGGAACGTCGTCTCTTTAGTCGTGTGTCGGCCATTATTCAAACTTCCCTCTTGATGCTTCTCTCTCCTTCACACACTCCCTTCATGTGCACGCGCACTAACCCCCCCAGACCCACCCTCAAATACTTCTTGCCAGTGATTGGCTGGAACACTGTTTGTTATGTTTCGTTGAGCGGGTCGCCGCAGTTTGTTTTTGTTGCCGTTTGTGGAGCCTGTGGTGTCTACAGAGACCACGTTTTTTTACAGTGTGTTCAGGGGACAGGCAGCTAGCGGATAGTGAGGAGATGTTTGCTGTATGTGACAAAAAATGTTTTGGCCTAAAAAACGCGTGACATCGCTTAGAGCACCTTTGATTGACTACAAAGCACTGCACAAAACCAGCACCAAAAGTCGCATTAATGCCAACTAGTATTAAAGTCACTTTTTAAAATATAATTTATTTCTGTGATGCTAAGCTGGATTTTCAACAGCCATAACTCTGGTCTTCAGTGACATGATTTTTCAGAAATCATTCTAATATGCTGATTTATTATCAGTTTTTATTTATTTATTTATTTTACATGTGATACTTTTTTCAGGATTCATCGATGAATAAAAAGTTAAAAAGAACAGTATTTAATTAAAATAGAAATTATTTTAGTCTTTACTATTTAGCACATCCTTGCTGAATAAAAATAACCTTTTCATTTATTTAAAAAAAAGAAAGAAAGAAAGAAAGAAAGAGAATATTACTGACCCCAAACTTTTGAACGGTAGTGTATATTGGTACATAATATTTCTATTTCAAATAAAGTATGTTCTTTTTAACTCTGAATCCTGAAAAAGTATCAAAGGTTATAAGTACATTATAATAGAAAACCATTATTTACAATTGTAGTAATATTTCACAATATTACAGTTTTTTTTTTTTTTTTTGTTAAATAAATGCAGCCTTGATGAGCATAAAGGGCTTCTTTCAAAAACATTATAATAGTGTCCAAACTTTTGGCCGGTACTTATATGCCCCTTTTTTACATTCCCTAAGACAGAATGTACAATAGACAAAATACATACACGTTTATAGAAAGTGGCAGATGTTCACAAAGACAACTGTTACAGAACAGGTCTGAGTGGTTGTTAGAAGAGGAAAGACTCAATGAGGGTGGATTTCTATAACCATATACCTGAAAACATTAAGTGGCTTTTAATTACAGCTTAACCCTACCCGGAAGGCTCGTACTGTACAGGGCTTTGCCTCTGATTCATCTATACTGAAAATAAAGTTAATTCGTTTAGACAAGCATCCCTTAAAGATATTTAGTGATAGCGCTTGTATTCAGGGTGGATTTACAGACAAGAAATTCATGCACACATCATGGCCATGTTTACTGTGTTGTCTTGTTAACGACAAATTATTTGGTGTAAATTTATTAAGCAGAATATGTTGTACACTCGCACTCTTATGTGCAGCTCAGAAAGAATACATGAGCGTCGCATTGCAACATCCATTGCTAAAGTGAAATAATGTGGTTTTTTTTTTTTAGCAGTATAGGTCTGATAATCTCTAGGTCAAAAGAGCCATAAATATAATCTCTTAAAAGCATTAAGTACAGCATTTTAGTTTATGACATCACTTTTTCCATTTTCAGAATGGTTTTATATGTGTAATTAAAATCTGTGCTGTGACTTTGATAATCTGGTTTATTTCTGATATCTTTGGCTAACTTTGGTAACTTTGCTGCTGAGTGAAAGAGTTCATTTCAAACCCTGATTACTGAAGGCACACAGTGTGACAGGACAATACCTGACTTTGAATTGTTTTTTGCTTTGTTTTTTTGTGATTGAGTGAGAACATTATACTAGAGTATACTTATGTATTATTGCTTACTTTTCATTGCATTTCTCACATTTTCATGAGTTGGATGAATATATATAGGTGGAATATTCTATTTTTAGTTCCACTTTATTTTGATAGTCCACTTTAGACATTCTACTAACTATAAGTAACTTTGCAACTACATGTCAACTAACTCTCATTAGAGTATTAGGTTATGGTTAGGTGCTAGGGTTCGGGTTAGTAGATTAAGTTGACTTGTAGTTGACAAGTTACTTATAGTCAGTAGAATATCTGTTGGGGACCATCAAAATAAAGTGTTAGCAGATATTAAGCAGACAGTCTGCTAATACAAAATTGGACTATCGAAATAAAGTGTTGTCATATTTTGCGATTTTAAGTTTGCGATTTTAAGATTGTAAGATTTTAAGATTCATCTTAGTCTACTTTTTGCACTACTCTGCCATTAACTAACTGACTAAACAATATAGTCTTAATGGATATCAGTATCAAGAATCCATTAAAACATTTTTGGAAAATGTTTGTTTTTTATTTGCATATTTGAATTATAAATAATACAAAATTGAATTAACATTAAATTCACTTATGTAATGTGAGAAATAAGTGGGCTGTTAGTAGAGGAATTGCATTGTCTAGAATCTTAGGTGAGGTATAAATGTTAATGTTTGCTCCCATCTAGTGGTTTATTGGCAGGCTGGCCGAGAAAGACTCTGTTGACTATACATTTTATTATCATGGTAGCATTACACATAAATAACATTGGTAGAAATAAAATACAATACGTTTACCATCCATACATTTTTTACTTTTAGTAACTTGCATAAATTGGCTTTGGCAGCTTTAGTAAGACTTAAAGCATATAGTTAGCCTACAATAATTTATATTTGAGAAAAAAAAAACATTAGTTGCAATTCAATGCATTTGTTAAGCGGATTTATTTTTTTAATATTAAATGCAATAACACTTTAAAATACTGTTCCTTTATTAACGTATAACTACACCGGAACAAATGAGCAACGCAATAACATTCTGGTAACTGTTGTTAACTCTGAGTAATAGCGCTCAGTTGAATGTGTTAGCTATTAGCTAATCAATAATTACTTTTTTTTTCATACCTGCTAGAGGAATACTAGGAACTACTATATTACAGGTTCATAATTAATGTGAATGATGCATAATGTATAATTGATTCTAAAGTGAAGGTCATGTTAACCCAATGGTAATGACAGAAGTGTTACCAAATCCTTCTAAATGAACTAATTATTTGGAACAGTATTCTAAAGTGAAGATCATAGCTCTCTTATAATTACTGAAGCCATTGTAAGTTTTTGAGGTTTTTGTAAGGTTTTGGATAGTAATTGCTTCTGATGGATTTGGTAACCCTTGAGTCATTACTAGTGGGTTATCATGATCTTCACTTTAGAATTAATTATACTTTATGCATTATTCACATTAATTATGAACCTGTATATTGGTACTCTGGGAGATATGAAAAAAAAACAGTAGTAATTGTAGACTACCACATTCAACTGAGCGCTATTACTTTCTAATTCGTTAATCAGAGTTTCTTAGAAAAAAATCTGTTAATTGAAATAAAGTTGAAATAAAAGATAGATATTAGTTTGAAAAACTTTAAATTAGAAATGTCTTGGCAATAAACTGAAATAAGTTGACGTTGAAGCACTAAAATATATATATAAATTAAACCTAAATAGCAATATTTAAAAAATCTAATAAAATGACAAAAGCACATAAAGAAACACCAAGTAGCATATTGAATTAAACTTAACATTTTCAAGTAGAAAAATAGAAATAGTATTTTCTTCTAAAACTGGTGTGTGTTATTTAACCACACTCCTTAAAAAAAATCAAGGTTATATGTTGGCATCGATTGTTCCATGAAGAACTTTTACCATCCTTTCATGGTGTAGAAAAGGGAAGAGTTGAGTTGAGGACCTCAGCGCAGTAATACTTCCATTAAAGGTGCCATATGTAAAAATTGAGGTAAAAATATCCAAAAAATGAGCTACACGCATCAAAAGAATGAGAAGAAATAAGTGCAATGATGTCATTAAAAAAATGACAAGTTATAGTGCTGCCGAGATATAAACCTGAATTAGCATGCTAAATGACTAGCCCCGGCCCGGCCGGTGTCATAATACCAGTTTCGGCCATGGGAGGCGGTATGCGGGCAACATACACAACCACCAGCCAAACTGCAACACACGAATAACTCGCACGGCCTGTGGGCGTACTTGAACCTGATGTCAATCGTGTAAAGGACAAAAAAGGACTTTGGTACAGCCCACTACTACATTTCAGTTCAGGGAAGAGTTAAAAAAAATTATTGGTCGATATTATGTATGAGGAATACATTTTGGTAAGTTGCAGCATACTGTATCTTTCAACAGTGTTCGTGTTTTTTTACTATTAGCTAGTAGAGATGATCGGTTCACGTGCGCTAGGCGTGAGTTACATCTCTAATCTCTAAAAATCTCCAAATGCTCCACGTGAAACTGCGGTCTTACTATCGTGTCAATTGATTTGATTAATATGCGCGAGAGAGAGAGAGAGAGCAGGACCGCGCTCGTGTTGTTTGAAGACGTGAGAGTGCGTGCGCGCGGCCGGGGCTCGCTCTCTCTCTCTCTCTCTCTGCTCGTAACGCGCCCTGTCAAGCGCAGCGGCAGCAGTCATTCTATTCTACATCCCTCACCGATCAAAATAGGCTTTGGCGGGACAAAGCGGACTATTTGACGGTTTTAGAAGATTAACAACCTGAAACTAAAAAACAGACTAGAGTAGGCCAACTTTCTGGAGGTATACTGCCCCCTTCTGGTATGGAATATGTGGAGTATGAATTGATTTTTTGACATAAGGCACCTTTAAATAAACAAAAGAAGATAATCCTAGAAGATAAACTAATAATCCAGTAAAGGGAGCCGCACTGAAACAGCCTTGGTAAAACAAAGACAATAACCGACAAGAAACAGAAGAACCTCGGGAGTTTAAACATACAGGATGGTAAACTAGAAACAGGTGTGAAACACAATCAGTAACCATGGTGACAAACAAAGAAATACTTAGCAACTTAAGACAGGGACACACTTAACGACTGTAAGGCCGATTATGAATGTAATTTGACACTTGAGTATGAGACAGTTGCCTTCAGTTTGTGTTCACATTCAGTGTTTAAAATCTGCTGTCGTTACGTGTTGTTGAAAAGTCTGTAAGTGTGTTCAGTTCAGTCAGAATGTTTCTGCTAGTCGTTACGTGTGTCCCTGGCATTAGGCAACTCAGGAAACAGGAACTGAAAACACAGGAACAATAGAATGAAATAAAAATAAGAGTCCTTGAACATAAATCCATGATAACACATCCATGTGTTTCATTGCACAAAAGGTTCTTGTTAAAAACTGTTTAATAAAAAAAAAAGAAGTTTGGATTAGACAAACCAATTGTTTATACAATGATCTTACATCTGTCTGTTAATAGTCTAAACCATTTAAAGATAATTACAGAATCTACATTTTTCACAATTTGCATTTGAATGTAAGGAGTCAGATGTTGGCCCCGGGCCCGGGGACAGTTGCAACATTGATTGGGGATGGTTGCAACATGTTACAAATACAATATATTACAATATATGTCAGTGTTAGCAAAATGATTATTATCAAAAATGTAAGTTATAATAATATTACAGTGTTATTTATTCATCAGCTTTGATTAGATGACAATTATAGATTTGTCTAGATGAGTAGGTCTTATGTTCAGATGTCAAATATTCAAACTGATAGAAAACAGTAGGCTTTTAGTGACATAGGAAGAATGGAACAATTTGTGAGGCAATTAACTTTTATTTAGCTATTGTCATGTAAAACATTTTTTGTAAACTATTTTATATTATTATTTTAGCAATATTTATGCATTGTGTTGCAACTGTCCCCGTTCCTGTCAGCCATGATAAAAGCTCATGTGCTAGCTAAACAAGGCTACCTTGATACATGCTATCCATCCTAGCTTAAAGTGAACATATCACTCATTTAAACCATATAAGTTTGAGCTGAATCACAAACACAGTGACAACAGTATAACAAAAACAAATCTCAAGAAAATGAATACTTTCATGCCTCAAAAATAGTTTTTCGACAATAAATCCTGGAGAAGCTCAGGAATCTCCTTGATTGTTCTCTGCAAGGTGGGGCATCCAACTGAGCATGTGCAGTGTGAGTGTCATCACTACAGCTTGTTTCTGATCGGAGAAAAATGACATGTTGCAACCATCCCCTGTTGTCAACTGTCCCCGGTCTCCCCTACTGAAAACATACCGAACCGTGACTCAAAACCATCATTTTTGTCTATTGTTGTAATGAACACAAGGCAGGATCACATGACAGACCAGAACCCAGGAACAAGAAACAAGCACCCAGAAAATGACAATTGTTGCACCTCTACTATCATATAAAATAACTGTTAACTATTATGGGCCCAAGGTTCTGTCACAGCAAAGGGATGCGCCTTCTCGAGGGGGCGTTATGTCACATCTATGTTCAGTTTAGGTCAGTTTCTTGTCTGTTTTAGTTCTCATTAGTCACTTTGGATTCTAATTAGTTAGGCTAAGTTTTTTCAGCTGTTCCTGTTTTGTATCTCATTTGCTATGTGTATTTATACTCATTCTGTTCAGTCCCTTGTCGGTTATTGTTTGTGTGAATGTGGTCCTGTATCCTCTGAGTTTGTCATTTAATTAAAAGACCTATAAGTCCTTCCGGTGAACCACCATATGGGACCTTATTTCGGAAAAAATATTATATGGCAGTCAATGGCGAGAGACAACAAATATTTTGATCCCGTTTGAATTGTGCCCTGAATTACACATATCAAACATAGCGTTAGTTCTGGTAAGGCAAGGCAAGGCAAGGCAAGTTTATTTATATAGCACATTTCATACACAGTGGTAATTCAAAGTGCTTTACATAGAAGAATTTTAAAATAATCAAAAGAAATATGAATAATTAAAACAGTTTAGAATAAAGAAATTAAAATAATCAACAGAAATAAGATTAATTAAAACAGTTTAGAATAAAAAATTAAATAAAATACAGTACAAACAGTCGGACGAACAGTGGCACAGTGCTCATTCAGTAAATGCACAGCTAAACAGATGTGTTTTCAGTCTGGATTTGAATGTGACTACTGTAGGAGCACATCTGATCTCTTCTGTAGGAGCACATCTGATCTCTACTGTAGGAGCACATCTGATCTCTTCTGGAGGAGCACATCTGATCTCTTCTGTAGGAGCACATCTGATCTCTTCTGGAAGCTGGTTCCAGCTGCGGCTGGCATAGTAGCTAAAAGCGGACTCTCCTTGTTTAGAGTGAACCCTTGGTATTTCTAGCTGACGTGATCCTAATGATCTGAGTGATCTGTTGGGTTTATATTCAGTGAGCATATCTGCAATATATTGAGGTCCTAGGCCATTGAATGATTTATATACCAGTAATAATACTTTAAAATCAATCCTAAATGTAACTGGGAGCCAGTGTAAAGACCTGAGGACTGGTGTGATGTGTTCATATTTTCTGGTTCTGCTCAGGATCCTGGCAGCAGAGTTCTGTATGAGCGGCAACTGTCTTATGGTCTTTTTAGGAAGGCCAGTGAGGAGTCCATTACAGTAATCCACCCTGCTGGTGATGAAAGCATGCACTAGTTTCTCTAAGTCTTGACTGGAAACAAAGCATCTAATTCTTGCAATATTGTTCAGATGATAATATGCTGATTTAGTTATTGCTTTGACATGACTACTGAAGCTAAGGTCTGACTCTAGAGACACACCGAGATTCCTGACTTGATTTTTAGTTGTTTGACCCCTTGAGTGAAGGTATGCATTCACCTTGAGAACTTCGTCTCCAGAACATTGTTTCCAAACGCAATGACTTCAGTTTTGTCTTTGTTTAACTGAAGAAAGTTTTGGCACATCCAATTGTTTACTTCATCAATGCATTGGCACAGGGAGTCAGTGGGGCTGTAGTCATTAGGCGATAGGGCTAAGTAGATCTGTGTGTCGTAGGTAGGTCACGTTAGTCAAGCTCGCATCAGCTGACTCTCTGCTGATCCACGTCTACCTATAGAAATAGGACGCCTATCCAGAGGTGTATAGTCCAGGGGTCAGAAAGTAAAAGTCATGCCATATGTTTATTCCACCCATAAACTCAGTCGGCTGATTTCACTAAGTAGTGCTATCTCCTGTCTGAATTAGCAAATCCAGGTGATTGGAACAAAACACTGAGGAGGACTTTTACTTTCTGAACCTGGACTTTACTAGCCTGGTTCTACCAGACTCTCGTACATTTCATTTGTACAGAGAGTCTGGCCTCGCTCCATTGAGAAACGTTTACTTCCTTGTAGGCGGGTTCTCTGTTAAAGTTCAAAACTATTGGATCTGCCCAGAGTCACTCAGGATCTGCCATAGCCAATCGCTAACGTGTGGTCGTGACGTATGTCATGCGCCGAAACCGGCCAGAAAACAACAAGTCCGAATGATCAGAGGATTATGTCTAGAATAAGATGTCTGTCAACGAGAGCTGCAGGTTTTGTTCATCGAATTTAATAGAGTTCAAGGAACAATTGACCGTTCGCAAAGACCCGCCCCCCTTAGTTACTGTCGCTATGTCCGTCAAGCTACGCCGCTCTTACACATACACACACACACACCATGTTCTCACGCAGTGAAAAATACATCGCGGAGCAGAGAGGAGACTGACAACACGCTGACAGACAGGACAGAACATGCTACTTTTCAGTTACTTTTCATATTAAACATATTAAACAAAGTCTCACCTTACAAATATGGTAATTTTCTTAAATAAATGTAAACAATAAATACCGTTTTGTGGCTCTTTAATGTGTCGTGACAGATCGCTGTAGAGCATCAGTTAAAGCTGCTCGTGTACCGATCATCTCTTCCTTCTAGTTAATTTATAGTATCAAATAAACATGAATGAACATAAGAAGGAATGTTGTTTTAACCGCGGAAAGGCATCAGTATATTCAGGTTTTCAAGTTAAAATCCTCCCATGTAAATCTAATATCTCTCCTGACTGCTTTGTCGGACAAAATGGCGGATGGCGAAGTATGATTGGTCAGATCACCTGTCAATCAAGCTCCCTGCGAACGGTCAATTCTAAATTCTAAATGTATATTTTACACTAAGGACAGTGATGTATTCAGTCAACTGTCGAAGCTGGGTCTAATCATTAACAATACGCCGCTGCGGTCGTTTCAGATCTGCAACAACGGACCGAATAGCTTTTCTCACGTCTTTCTCCACTGCCATTACTGAACTCCAACTCAAACTGACGCACTACATCAACGTCATCGCTCTCAGCCACTCCCTCTATTGCCTGATTGGTCCTACAAAAAATTGATTTCTGGAAACCAAAGTCTACAGCAGAATCCCAGATGTAGTACTGAAGGAAAATGAAATTGAGCCGAAGTGCGTAGGAGGGCGCAGCCAGGCTAGGACTTTACACCTTTGAAGAGAACAGAAAAAGAGACGAGCAGAAACACAAGAACTACAACTGACTTCAGACACAGTCTTAGATGAAATCCACTGAAGAGAAAAGAAGACATTCAATCTGTGAAGATCTCAGCCGTGGAGGATTAAACAACTCCACAAACAGCATTACCGGCTTCACTTATTACTAACCAGACTGACTTTATTTATGTCACACGTCTACAGAAGTTTTATTGAGAATTAACAGAGGTTTAACTCTAATGTTTCATTTGAAGTCACCGTAACAGTAACATATTAGTGTGTCCATTAATTGGACTCTTAACTCTTTAAATATAATATGCTTTGTTGGCGGTTATGACAGTGCGTTCATCAAACACATTTGCTGCAGCAAAGAAAACGTCCCGGGTTACGTATGTAACCCTAGTTCCCTGAAGGAACGAGACGCTGCGTGAAAACGCTGCGGGAACGCTTCTAGCGTTGTGCGTCTTGAAGCTAGTATGGAATCAGCCAAAGGCGAGACGGAACGTCACGAGTGACGTCATCGACCAGAAAACTATAAAGCACACCCATGAACAAAATGGCGACAGCTTCTGGAAAAAGTCTGAAGCAAGTCGATCAAGGGAATGCCGGGAGTATGGCAACGACACGCAGCGTCTCGTTCCTTCAGGGAACTAGGGTTACATACGTAACCCGGGACGTTCCCTATCAGGAACGTCGAGCTGCGTGAAAACGCTGCGGGAACGCTAATACCCACGTCGCGATAAGAGCAAGTGACCGACTGTGTGAATTAAGGAATAAATTCAGCCGCAAGCACCTGCGCCCCAGGGGGGGAGCAAAGGTCTAGGTCATAAAACCTGACAAAAGTATGCGGTGAGGACCAGCCTGCCGCATCACAAACGTCATGAAGAGAAACTCCTGACAATAAGGCTTTGGAAGCCGCCATACTCCTGGTAGAGTGAGCTCGGACAGTCAAAGGTGAAGGCTGACCAGCCGACTCATAGGCAAGTGAGATGGCCTCAATCACCCACTTGCTCATCCTCTGCTTAGACACTGGAGACCCCTTCTTAGGTGGTCCAAAACAAACAAACAACTGTTCTGATTTCCTCCACAGGGCAGCTCTGTGGACATAAGCATCTAGAGCCCGAACAGGGCAGAGCAGATTGAGTTTTTCCTGATCAGACGATATAAAAGGAGGTGGACAGAAGGCCTGCAGAACTATAGGTCTGGCCACATTGGTAGGAACCTTAGGGACATAACCTGGCCTGGGGTGGAGAAAGGCCTTCACCATCCCAGGCGAAAATTCCAAACATGAAGGAGCAACCGAGAGAGCCTGAATATCTCCGATTCTCTTAAGAGAAGAAATGGCAAGGAGAAAAATAGTCTTTAAAGTAACAAACTTTTCAGAAACTTCTTCAATAGGCTCAAAAGGAGCTAGGGAAAGACCTTCTAGAACGATGGCCAAGTCCCACGCTGGCACCCTCGTGCGGACTACAGTCCTCAGCCTCAAAGTACCACGAAGAAAGCGAGTTACAAACGGGTGTCTCCCCAAAGAGACTCCACTGAAAGGGACATGGTAAGCAGCAAGTGCCGCCACATACACCTTTAGTGTGGAGGGGGATAACCCTGAGGAGAAACGCTCCTGCAGGAATTCCAGCACTGCACCCACTGGGCAGTTAACTGGGTCCAACAGGTGTTCTCCACACCAAGAAGTGAAGAGCCTCCACTTCAAGGCGTATAACTTCCTCGTGGAAGGAGCTCTGGAGTGAAGGATGG
The DNA here is from genome assembly GCA_031834385.1 of Semotilus atromaculatus. NCBI lineage: Eukaryota > Metazoa > Chordata > Actinopteri > Cypriniformes > Leuciscidae > Semotilus > Semotilus atromaculatus. Next base: position 4,576,871 of record JAULUF010000032.1, on the reverse strand, counting down.
TCTCAACAACCTCGGTTGAGAGACCAGCACCTACGAGCTGGGCCCCCTCAGAGGCCAAGCCCATAGCTTCCACAACTCTGGGCGGGGGTGATGAATCAACCCGCTCGCCTGAGAGAGAAGGTCCCTCCTGATCGGAATCTCCAGAGGAGAGCCGTCTAGGAGAGATATTAGGTCCGCAAACCATACTCGGGCCGGCCAGTACGGGGCTACCAACAGTAGACTGACCCCGTCCCGGCGAACCTCGGCACGACCGTACTGCATCCACAGGAGCTCCACCACCTCGGGGTGGAGTCTCCATTCCCCGGGCCTCGGCCCCTGCCTCGACAGGATATCCACTCCCTGATTTAAATACCCCGGAAGATAAATCGCCCTCAATGAAAGGAACTTCCCCTGGGTCCATAGAAGGATCTGGCGAGCCAGATTGTATAACGGGCGAGAGCGCAGACCCCCCTGATGGTTTATGTAAGAGACCACCGATGTATTGTCGGACCGGACAAGAACATGATTACCTCTCAGGTCTGGTAGGAAGTGTTTCAGAGCCTAAAACACAGCCAACATCTCTAGACGATTAATATGCCATAATCGATGATGGTCCTGCCACAGACCCTGGGCTGGGCAACCAATCATGATCGCCCCCCAGCCCGTGAGGGAAGCATCTGTCGTTAGCGTTACACGACGACAAAGAGCTCCCAGCACAGGTCCCTGGGACAGAAAACAAGGATCCCTCCACATGACCAGAGCACGTAGGCAGCGCCGCGTAACTTTGATCATGCGGAGGGGGTTTCCTCTCGGGGAGAACCCCTTGGTTCTGAGCCACCACTGTAACGGTCTCATGTACAATAGGCCGCAGGGTATAACATTGGACGCTGCTGCCATCAGACCCAGCAGTCTCTGGAACTGCTTCACAGTGAGCAACTGGCCTAGCTTTACTCGTTTTACAGCTGAGAGAATCGAAGTGATGCGGGCAGGTGACAGGCGAGCCCGCATTGCTACTGAATCCCATAATACCCCCAGAAAAGATGTCTTCTGTGATGGAGATAGAACACTCTTCTTGGCATTCAGCCTCAACCCCAGTTTCTTTATGTGCGCGAGGACGACATCTCGATGCCGAACCGCTTGTTGTTGCGATTGAGCCAGAATCACCCAATCGTCTATGTAGTTCAATATACGAATGCCCTGGAGACGCAGTGGAACTAGCGCTGCGTCCATGCACTTCGTGAACGTGCGGGGAGATAGAGCTAGACCGAACGGAAGAACACGATATTGGTACGCTTCGCCCCCGAAAGCGAACCTCAGGAACTTCCTGTGTTGCGGAAGGATGGAAATGTGGAAGTATGCGTCCTTCAGATCTATCGTGACAAACCAGTCCTCGGATCTGATTTGTGACACGATTTGCTTTAGCGTGAGCATCTTGAATTTGAGCTTGGCTACAGCACGATTTAATAGGCGCAGATCTAAAATTGGACGCAACCCCCCATCCTTCTTTGGAACGATGAAATATCGGCTGTAATAACCTGACTCCTTGCTGGGAGGAGGAACCCGTTCTATAGCCTCCTTTTGAAGGAGTGTTTTCACCTCTTGTTCCATTACCAGAGCCTGCTCGGGGCCCACCACGGTGGGCAGGACCCCGTTGAATCGAGGAGGAGGAGATCTGAACTGAATGGCATAACCCCTCTCTATCGATTGCAGAACCCACTGAGATACTTTTGGAAGACTTTTCCACTCTGCCAGAAATTCTACTAAGGGTACCAGCCTCTCGAGGCTGGCCTCTAGAATATTTTGAGCAGCAGACACAGCGCCCTGTAACGGCGCACCGGCAGGGAACAACTGGTCTAACTGCTCTAAACCCCTCCTCAGAGGGGGCGAGCGTCCCTCGGGAATGCACTCGCTGGGCCCGTCTACGCCCCGACATAAAGGCGGGGTTGGCAGAAGGCACCCCTGAGGGCACCTTGAGAGAGCGGGCACCGTCTGAAGCGGTGAACACCTCCCTCTCACGGAGGGGACCACCCTCAGCATCCTGACGCCAGTGACGTCAGGACTTCTTTTTAGACAAAGCCTTCTTAGCCATAATGACCGTCCTCAGATCAGTCTTACCACCGGAAGGCTTCGTCTGAGAGTGTCGCGTCTGTTCCCACTGTTTAGAAGGGGGGCCACGAGACGCGATACTCTGCTTTTGTTGCGCCCTATGTGAGGAGATTGTCGACGGCTTGGTCTGCCCTCGCCCAGCAGACCCTGGGATATGAACTTTAAGGATATTAAAGTTTGGGATATTAACTTTCTTTTCTTCCTGAAATTTATCTATGACCGTATTTACTGCATCACCAAATAAACCAGATGGAGAAAGTGGAGCATCCAAAAGAAAAGCTTTCTCTTTATCCTTCATATCAGAAAGATTCAACCACAAGTGCCTCTCTGCGGCCACCAGGGCTGCCATAGTATGGCCCATTAATTTGGCCGACTCCTTGGTGGCACGCAGAGATAAATCTGCAGCCTGACGCAGTTCGCGAACCACGTCAGCGCTGACCTCCTCACTCTCACTCATATCTTTTAAAAGATCAGCTTGGTATGCCTGCAATGTAGACATCGTATGCAGACATGCCGAAGCCTGACCAGCCGCCGAATAAGCTTTGCCCACCAACGCCGAGGTATTTCTGAGAGGCTTGGTGGGCAAAGCTGGTGCCTTAAGAGACGAGGAAGACTCAGCAGAAAGATGGCTAGCTAGAGTCTCCTCCGCCTTGGGCATCGCCCCATAACCATGCTAAACATAACGTGGCTAAACACACGATAAGAGGCGGGTCTCTTCCACGACTTCGACACCTCAGTGTGGAGGTCGGGAAGAAACGGAAGGCACCGCCATGGAGGCTGAGCGCGGGAAGACAAAAATTCAAGCTTGCTTTTAGAAACACACTCCTGCCCAACAGCTGGCCACTCAATGCTTAATTTCGAAACCGCACGAGTGAGCACCTCCATAAGCTCCTCATGTTCAGGGGAATGAGATGACGAGTCCTCAATATCCCCTGTCTCAATAGTGACAACATCCAGCTCCTCGGAACTGGATAGTTGCAGCATTGGTGCCTCAGCCCGGGGGGAAGAAACCGCAATGCGTGCTTCCACACCCGAAACTGAGGCACTGGAACTGGCAGGTAAAGGCTGAGATAGGGCAGAGCCCGTCTCAAACCCCGCTCAAAAACACAGTTTGGACAGATTCACACACAGAGCGCTTGCTGAAGACAACAGAAGCTGTCGCCATTTTGTTCATGGGTGTGCTTTATAGTTTCCTGGTCGATGACGTCACTCGTGACGTTCCGTCTCGCCTTTGGCTGATTCCATTCTAGCTTCAAGACGCACAACGCTAGAAGCGTTCCCGCAGCGTTTTCACGCAGCTCGACGTTCCTGATAGGGAACTAAAGTGAAATGAAATCAGGTGATGATGATTACCAGTTAATGGTTTCATAATCTTCCCTGAATTTTTATTTATTTAATTGTACTGCATTTATATAGCGCTTTCACAGACCCAATGGCCACCGAAGCGCTTTACATTTGCCTCACATTCACCCATTCACACACCGACCATAAACACATTTAACAGTTATGTTGTTCCATTAATATATTCATATTACAAACCCTGCATTACCGCAGCATGAGATGTAGCATTATTATATCAATAAGATTCAATATTTTAACAAACATGAGCTCAAAAAACTAAACCTATGCTGACACTCACAGATATCAACCATCAGCGTATAAAAGTGACAATCAAAAAAAAAACTCCAGGTTCAGAAAGTAAAAGTCATCCTCAGTATTCTGTTCCAATCACCTGGATTTGCTAATTCAGACAGGAGAGATTTCCATTACATGAGAGTAGATGTTAAAACTTCATGCTGATTTGTACTCGGCTTTCGCCAAGATAAGCAACACTAAGACGTAGCTTTACAGTAAACTATGCTTCTCCATCCATTTACGCTTCTTTCCATATGAGGGTGTGACTCCCCTTCTGTCCGGCGTTAACGGCTGCAGTGTACTTGGCGCGTCAGCACACACGACGGCTGCAACTACAGTGTGGTCTCCCTAGTGGACCAGCACGACAACCGCCTGGATTAAGCCGAGTAGGGGACATCTCTAGGGTCTTCAAGTGGGCACCTTCCGTCCTCAGTGTTTCGTCGACTAGCCGACGACACCTCAAGAGGGCTCGACAGTGACTCTGGCGTCCCAGAGTCACCCCCCTCCGTCCCCCACTCAACTCAGCCCAGCTTACTGACCTCTACATCCCTCCTGCTGCTGAGACCTAACCACAATCTCACAATCTCTCCGCAACCCAACCATACGCGCCAACCCGTTTGACTAAGGCTGTCGAGCCCCACTGGTGCGTTAAAGCAGTTACAGTGGCAACGGTTCCGTATGGCATACCACCTACCGCAAAACACAATATCTGCCCAACCACCCGTCATTCTATACTATACAACCTATACAAATTGTATAGTATACTATACAACCTATACTATACAACCTATACAAATTAACCAACAGACTCTTCAAGTTTTTCAAGAATTCTACGAAACCGTAGCGTGGCGGCCTGTACACAGCCAGCTAGAATCTTTCCGTCTCAACCACAGCCAGTTGCTGCTCCTTTCTGCTGCTTCAGATAAGTTCTTTACTGTGCGACGCAACTCTTGGCCGCTGAATCCGACGTCTCTGAGGAACCGGGTTGTAGAGTGTGCCACAAAACCTCGACAACCCATATCCACTGGATAAACCTGAACTCTCCATCCTCGCTGTTCTGCTTCAGTGGCCAAATGAGCATACCGCAGTTTCTTCCTCTCATATGCCTCATCTACAGCATCCTCCCATGGCACTGTCAACTCTATCAGTTGAACAATGCGTGCTGATCCAGACCACAAAACAATGTCTGGTCATAGGTTAGTGGTGGCAATCTCAGGTGGAAAAATAAGCCGTTGATCAAGATCAGCCAGCATCTTCCAGTCCCTAGCAGTTTCCAATTGTCCTGAGCGAGAATTGGTGTTAACACCTTTTCTTAGTGGTTGCTCGCCTGGGCGGAGGAATATTGTCTTCTGCGTGTAATGTTTTACTAGAACAGGCGGCAACTTATTGGTCATACTACGCTTGCCTTCCAATGCTAAAGCCAAACATCGCAGTACTTGGTCATGGCGCCAAGTAAACCGACCTTGGCTAAGAGCCACCTTACATCCTGTCAAAATGTGCCTTAATGTGGCAGGTGATGAACACAAAGGACAAGAGGGATCCTCTCCTACCCAGAGGTTTAGGTTATGCGGTGATGGGAGAACATCATATGTTGACCTAATAAGGAAACTGATCCTACTCTCTTCCATTGACCAAAGGTCTTGCCAGCCCATCTTGCGTTGTTCCACACTCTCCCATCTCATCCACTCTCCCTGCTTGGCCTGGGAAATGGCCTTTATACTCCTCATCCTCTCCTCCTGCTTTCGCACCTCGTTGACTACCAGCTTCCTCCTTTGAGCTGGGCCTGCCTTGTGCCATTTAGGAGGAGCTAAACTGAGCCCAAAACCCCTTCTTCCATGCTGTACCTGTCCCACGATATCCCCAATTTGAAGGTCAGCCTTTGCCTCTACTACAGATTTCTTTGTTGACCACTTTCTACCAGTTTTTAACACAGGGGCTGCCTCCCTTACACATTTGTCACGTGACTCTACTAATGTCATTTCCAGTCTGACCTTGGCACACTTAAACTCCTCGGTTAAAGCAGAGACTGGCAGCTGCAATATTCCTTTACTATAAAGTCCCACTCTGCTGAGGCAGCGTGGAACTCCCAACCATTTCCCGATGTATGAACTTATTAACGATTCCAGCTTATCCACTGTTGTCAAAGAAACCTCGTACACAGTCAGTGGCCACAGCAACCTCAGCAGTAGACCAAACTGAAAGCACCAGAGTTTTAGTTTGCCTGGTAGAGCACAGCTGTTTATGCTCTTCAACCCTTCCACTGCTTGTCGTCTAACTTCTCCCACTCGAACTGTGTCCTTTAGATCTCCATCGTACCATCTCCCAAGACTCTTCACTGGCTTCTCAGAAACTGTTGGTATTGCCTCACCATTAATGAAGAATGTTTTATCTACTACCTTTCCTTTAACTATCGGGATGCTCCTTGATTTAGAGGGCTTAAATTGCATTCGTGCCCATTCAATATTATCTGTTAACTTCCCCAATAACGATTAGTGAAGGCTACTGTTGTAGTCATGGTTGTCATGTCGTCTATGTATGCTCTGATTGGTGGTAGTCGCATCCCAGAAGCCAAGCGCTCTCCTCCTACTACCCATCTTGATGCCCTAATGATTACTTCCATTGCCATGGTAAAAGCCAGTGGAGAAATTGTGCATCCTGCCATTATTCCAACCTCTAAGCATTGCCATGCAGTGCTGAATTTTGGAGCTGAGAAACTAAATTGCAAATCTCCAAAATAGGCTTTCACCAAATTTGTTATTGACATTGGTACTCAGAAAAAATCAAATGCTGCCCAAAGAAGCTCATGTGGCACTGAACCATATGCATTAGCCAAATCCAGGAATGTCACATGGAGCTCCTTCCTCTCCTTTTTAGCTGACTGAATTCGTTGCCAGATAACATTGATGTGTTCTAAGCATCCTGAGAACCCTGGAATGCCCGCTTTTTGAACTGAAGTGTCAATGAAGCCATTCTTTAATAGGTAGGTGGACAATCTCTGGGCAATAATGCTGAAGAAAATCTTACCTTCAACGTTTAATAGTGAAATAGGACGAAACTGACTGATGCTTGTAGCATCTTTTTCTTTAGGTATAAAGACTCCACCTGCTCTGCGCCATGCTCTAGGCACAACCTGTTTTTCCCATGCCACTTTTAACAATTTCCACAGAATTCGCAGAACTCCTGAAGCACTCTTGTACACTCTGTACGGAACTCCATTAGGCCCTGGAGATGATGAAGCCCTTGCCTTTCTCACAGCCTGCTCTACCTCTTTCCACTTAGGTGCACAGACCTCCATTTGGTATTCTGGTGGGTTGATAGGTGGTATGTCTGATGGAATTGACATATGCTCATGCCTTTTTGCATCTGTATGCGTTTCCTCCAAATATCTCTCTAGCTCAACTCTAGATGCTTTTAAAGTGCCATTCTTCTCACTGGTGAATAACTTCTTTACGAATTTGAATGGGTCTTAGAAATTAGAAATTAGCCCTCGCACGTTCCTTCTTTTTGTAGCGTTTCCGTAGACGCTCAGCTCTGCGTAATGTTGCCAGCTTATCTTTTATGTCCCTTTGTAAGAGATTGAGTCCCTCCTTCTGACTTTGTTCTGCTCTTTTCCATTGCTTCCTCAGCTGTCTCCTTTCTCTAACTAACCCTTCAATTTTCTGCTGCCGTCTAGACATTCCAGGAGCAGTTTGTACTTTTTCCTTCCTTTTTTCCACACCAAACCTCTCACTTCCATATGCGTAAATGATGTCCCCAAATTTATCCAGCTTCTTTTCAACTGTACCAGTTAATCTTTCCAATGCAAAGCATAGATCTGTGTTTACCGTGTCCCATGCAGTTTTCTCACAAGCTCTTGGCCATCTAACTCCAGGCCTATGCCCGTTGAGGTTCTTTTCTCTCTTATGCTGGTTAGTCTGACCGGTTTCACAAGTATGAATATGTTCATCACTAACTGTGCAAGCCCTCCTCTCCTCTATGACAGGGGTGCTGATATCCTGCGAGCTGTGGTTTGCTTCCTGTCGCTGGATTTCATTCGACTGACTTGACTGACTTCGTAAGAAGTACTGATCAATGCGAGGCCCTTTTCCCTTCTCCCTCAAACATTTCATTTTCCCTTGATGAACCTTCAAACCCCTGACCGTTGTCGCCTTGCTCCAGCCACAGACACAAACTTGGAGTTCAATGAGTTTACTAACTGCAGATCTTGAACTAGTCTTACTCTCCATACTCATATCCGTTTCCATTCCTAAGTCGTTAACCATGTTGTCCACCATCGAGTCATCTTCCGCCCCCGCTCTCGCAGACTCTAGGGGTATTTTTCTCTTTAATTTCTTAGAAGCCTTGGGCGGGTGTCTCCAGCATCCTGTAAACACGAAGCTGGATACTGCCGACAAGGGTAGCTAACCCTTACCAGCCCCATTGGGGTCTCTTAATCCACTGTCAGCTGTCTCTCCAGGCTGTCACAAGGTCTTTCCCTTGTTGCCAGCAGCACTATTCACCGCAGTCACTGGACGTATCCAGATCTTCATGATTTCCATTACACGAGAGTAGATGTTAAAACTTCATGCTGATTTGTACTCGGCTTTCGCCAAGATAAGCAACACTAAGACGTAGCTTTACAGTAAACTATGCTTCTCCATCCATTTACGCTTCTTTCCATATGAGGGTGTGACTCCCCTTCTGTCCGGCGTTAACGGCTGCAGTGTACTTGGCGCGTCAGCACACACGACGGCTGCAACTACAGTGTGGTCTCCCTAGTGGACCAGCACAACAACCGTCTGGATTAAGCCGAGTAGGGGACATCTCTAGGGTCTTCAAGTGGGCACCTTCCGTCCTCAGTGTTTCGTCGACTAGCCCACGACACCTCAAGATATGTTTTGGATGTAAATATATTAAAGATGGTGGCTGATGTGATTACTGAGCCTATATGTTATATTATTCATTTAAGTTTAGAAAAATGTGTTTTTCCTGCTAACTGGAAAAAAGCTAAAATTGTGCCTCTTCCAAAAAATAAAAAGGAATTTTTTTCTGGGAACAATAGCAGACCTATAAGTATACTACCAATTTTGAGTAAGATTACGGAGAAAATAGTTTACGATCAAATTAATTTGTATTTTTCGAAAAATGGATTGAATTCACTTTATCAACATGCTTATAAGAAAGGGCACTCTACAACGACAGCCTTGGTTCAGATGACTGATGATTGGTTGCATGACATTGAAGATAGAAAATTAGTTGGTACTGTTATGTTAGATCTGAGTGCAGCATTTTATTTAATCGATCATGATCTACTATTCATGTTAAGTTGTTCAAAAATGTTCAACTATTCAAAAATTAAGTTGTTATGGATTTGAAAAGTGTGCGATCCAATGGATTTATAGTTATCTTACTAATAGGGAGTTTAAAGAGGCTATATGCGTTTTTCTGAAATTTAAACTCGCGACTGACACCTGTGGCCAAAAAACAGAACTGCTCTTCCTTTCTGCTCGCTCTCGCAGCGCGCTCGTACGTGCACACTTCACAAGTCATCTGCTCCAAGGAGGTCAACATTATGTTTACAGAGGTAAGAACAGTCAAATACATATATTCCATTGCACTGCTTGCGAGTGTAGGCTACTTGCTGACTAGCGGTGGTGGCAGAGTGATCTGAAACGTTTAACTTGAACGCGCTCGACGTCACATCCGCAGACAGCGTGGGAAAAATCCGACCCGACAGAAAATAGGAAAAATAGGATACAGGCTTATAGGTGCACCCACTGTGAGCGGACAAGGTGTCAGTATGCTCAACAGGAGATGTTTGAGTCATAAATGGTCAAATAAAAAGGCTATTGTTACATTTATTTTGGGGAAAAAGTTCCATATAGCCCCTTTAATGTACTGTTTAATGGTAGTTATTCTGACACAAAGGTTCTGCGTTGTGGGTTCTCGGACAGTGGGTCGTCTCTCGAGACTCAAATAGATCCCCTTCCACTGGGCCGAACCTCTGACATATTGACTCCACCACCTCGGGGTGGAGTCTCCATTCCCCGGGCCTAAGCCCCTGCCTCGACAGGATGTCTGCTCCATGATTCTGAACCCCTGGGATGTATGTTGCTCTGAGAGACAACAGTTTCCCTTGGGACCACAGGAGGATCTGATGCGCCAGTCTGCATAGAGGGTGAGACCTCAGACCCCCCTGATGGTTTATATAGGCCACTACGGACATATTGTCTGACCTCATGAGGACATGATGACCCTTGAGGTCCGGCAGGAAGCTCCTCAGAGCTCGGAATACCGCCAACATTTCCAGGCAGTTTATGTGCCAGGATGAATGATGGTCCTGCCATAGGCCTGTCATAAAGCGGCCGTCCAAGACCGCGCCCCAGCCCGTGAAGGAGGCATCTGTCGAAACGGTTTTCCGGCGACATGACGCTCCCAACACTGGACCTTGGGACAGAAACCAAGCTTTTTTTTTTCTTTTTTTTCACATAGATAGGGAACGAAGGCATCTGCGCGTAACCCTGATCATGCGGAACGGGTTCCCCCTCAGGGAGAACCCCTTGGTTTTTAACCACCACTGGAGAGCCCTCATGTGCAGCAGGCCGAATGAAATAATGTTGGACGCTGCTGCCATGAGCCCTAACACTCTATGAAAATGTTTCACAGTGATGGCTTGGCCTAGCTTTATCCTGGACACTGTGGCCAGAATGGACTCGATTCGTGCAGGAGACAATCGTGCCCGCATCGTAACCGAGTCCCACACCACTCCCAGGAACGTGGCTCTCTGGGCTGGTGTCAACACGCTCTTTTTTGTGTTGAGTCTCAACCCCAGGCTCTGGATGTGGGCAAGGACGACATCTCGATGCCGAACCGCCAGCTCTTGTGACTGTGCTAAAATCAGCCAGTCGTCGATGTAATTGAGCACCCTGATGCCCTGAAGCCTCAGAGGTGCTAGAGCTGCATCCATACATTTGGTAAATGTGCGAGGGGAGAGAGCTAGGCCAAACGGAAGAACCCGATATTGGTACGCTTCGAATGCGACCCTCCTGTGAATGCGTTCCCTCACAGGAACTTCCTGTGAGATGGAAGGATGAATATGTGGAAGTATGCGTACTTCAGATCTGCCGTGACAAACCAATCCTCGGATTGAAATTGATTCACGATAGTGAGCATCTTGAATCTGAACCTCCTCAGAGACCGATTCAAGTGCCTGAGATCTATTATTGGACGCAACCCCCATCCTTCTTGGAAACTATGAAGTAGCGGCTGTAAAGCCCGGACTCCTTGACTGGCGGAGGAATACGTTCTATATCCTCCCTTACCAGCAGGGAGTTTACTTCTTGTTCCAATACCCAATCCTGCATTGGGTCGACTACAGTCCAGACCATCCCTTTGAAATTTGGTGGACGGAAATCGAACTGCAGTCTGTACCCCAAGGGAACTCTCGAGGCTGGCTTCGGGTATCATTCGAGATTCGTTCTCGATCCCCTGAAGCGGCTCTCCGGCAGGGCTAGGTCGAAACGATTCTCGATGTGCGGACGCGAGCGCTGCCTGGCCGCAAGCCTGTGGGGCAGACAGAGCAGCCTGCGTTCGCTGGAAACCGATGTGTCCCGAAGAGCTCTTTACGGCGGGATACAGACATCGATTTCCTGAGGGCTGCCCATGGGAGGCTCTTTCGGATTTGTTCTCGACACCCTGAAGCGGAAGACCGGCAGGGAATAATCGAAAACCATTTCCGATGAGCGGACACGAACACTGCCTGGCCGCAAGCCTTTGTGGCGGACAATGAGGCGTGCATTCGCTGAAAACCGATGTGTCCCGAAGCGCACTTGATGCTGGAAACAGACATCGATTTCCTGAGTGCTCCGCAGAGCCCTGCTATTTTCGTCTCGTTTTCAATACCCTGAAGTGGAGGCCCAGCAGGGAAAAATCGAAAACGATTATCGACGTTCGCTGCAGCCATATTTAACACTGAATGAGTGAAACACGATCTGGATGGTAGACTGAATTAAAATATCTTACTTCTTAAGTCAGATATTTCGTCATATTAATTTCATAGAATTAAATGTAGCCATAATCACCAAACAATACTGTCTTAATTTTATTTACGGTCTCGTAATCTATACATTGCCTCGGCAAACGCGAGATTCGAACCGTTACAATATATATTTGGCTTTCACCCCTCGGGAAGAAAGACAACAGGTGCGAGGCTGAAACATCCGACAGCGCAAAGATTTACGCGTCGAGATATTTCTCAATGAACACTGCCAGCACCCTCAGGAACTGACTGTGAATGCATCGCACCCAAAAGTATTATTTCACAGATCGTGTGTGTCCCCTTTTATTGCACCCTCGGGAGCTGACTGTGCATGCCTCGCACCCACACAGAATCTTTATTGCAAAGTAGACCCGTAATCTACGCGCTGTCTCAACAAACGCGAGATCCGAGCCACTACAGATTCTGTATCGCAGTGCAGACTTTTAATCAACACGCTGCCTCGGCAAACGTGAGATTACAGACTTTATTTGGGACAATTCTTATGGGACAAACAACACCAAATATGACAGACAGTTTGACACAGAGTGCTTGCTGAAGAGCAAAAAGCTGACATGTCATGTGTGCCGGCGTCCTTTTATAGCTTCCGCGTGTGTGCCGTCACACATTACGTCATGACGCAACACCAATCAAGATTGGCTTAGTTTCATTCATACTTCAGAGGCGCTACGCTGAGGGGCTTCCCCCAAAGTGTCATTGGACGCAGTCGAGTTCCCTTCGAACTTCATCACTAAAGTGAACTTTTGACCAGTTCTCCTCTGTCCACACGACATGCTCCTCCACAAAGGTTAGTCTAGTTGGGCCTATTACACAGCTACATGGCAGGGTGAATGCAAATGTTTATCAGAACCTCCTTCTACAACATGTGGTTCCTTCCCTGCAAGCATCTCCCAATCAGCCCAAGACAATGTCCCCTGTCACACTGCAAAACGGGTAAAACAGTTCCTTGAAGCTCAGAAAATTGAAATAATGAATTGGCCAGCCCAGAGTCCTGATCTAAACCCGATTGAAAATCATTGGAAAATCCTTGGCGACAAAGTTATGCTAAGAAATCCACTACAGTTACACGAACTGTGGAAGAGACTGGAAGAAGAGTGGACCAAGATCACACAGAGCAGTGTGAGAATCTAGTGATGTCCTGTGTTTCTTAATTGTTCTATAATTTTGATCTCTACTGTATATATATATATGTTTTGTCCTCGCATTCTTTCTTGTGGTACCCAGTGATACACCTGTGTGAAACGCTCATTATGCAGCTCATTATGCATTATGTCTTCTCAGGTGTGATTCAGACCATTCACGCCCCTACGCATATTGCCTTTCCAAAAAAAGACATTGTCTTACAAAATTTAAATCAATGTATTGTTTTATGTGAATGATTAGGCAGGATGATTTTGAGGCAAAAACTCTAGGCGACAACATGCATTAGTCAAAAGTCTTGTGGACACATATTTAGTATGTGTTTAGTGGCCAATTTCAGAAACTTTAAGTTTTAGTTTTTTCAATAACCATGCATAAACAATATTCTCTCAATAATACAAACATGTACATACATGGTAGCCCTGTTTGTGCTAAATAGAGTGCAATGCCATTAATATGTTTATAAGCAACTGAAAAAAGCACAAATGTCAGGGCATGTCAAAACATCTCAAGTACTCCAAAAACACCTTAGACCCCAGAGGATTGGTGACCATTCATAATTGCTCTCTAGCCCTTGACAGATGCATCCGTCATAAGTGTTATGTGACAAAGAGCTCCCAGCATGAAACCCTGGGAGAAGAACCAAGGTTTCTTCTGCATTACCAAGGTACGAAGACATCTGTGCATAACCTTGATCAAGCGGAATAGGTTGGCCATCGGGGAATACCACTTGGTCTTGAGCCATCACTGCAAGGGTCTCATGTACAGTAGGCCAAAGGGTATCACTTTGGAAGCTGCTGTCATCAGACCCAACAATCTCTGAAACTGACAGTGAGTGACTGGCCTAGCTTCATATTGTTTACGGCTGCGAGGGTCAAATCAATATGAGCAGGAGACAGACATGCCTGCATTGTCATAGAATCCCACACCACGCCTAGAAAAGTGTCCCTCTGTTCCCGGAGAAAGCACACTCTTATTGGCCTTCAGCCTTAACCCAAACTCTTTCATGTGGGTGAAAGCGACATCTTGATGCCGATCCTCCAACTGCTCCAATAGCACTAATATCAGCCAATCATCAATATAATTTAATATGTGAATGCCCTCAAGTCGCAGCAGAGTCAGAGTTGCATCTACACATTTGTGAAAGTGCGGGGTGAAGGAGATGCCCGCGGGAGGAGCTCATTGTGTCACAATGAGCACAGTCAGCCCCCTTGAAAGCTGAAAGCAAACAAACAACACATAAATTGTGTGTATACCCACCCTAGATTTGGTGTAGAGATGGCAAGGAGGAACACACAATTTAAACTTCTGTTTGCTCGCTATTGTCTAATAAAAAGTGCTTGTGACAAATAAACAATAAACAGACAGAGACAATTTCACACAGAACACTTGCTAAAGGCACAGAAGCTAACACTTTGTTCCTGATGGGGTTTAAAGCTTCCTGGTCATGACGTCACCCCATCTGTGACATTCTTCCATGCCATTGGACTGATTTCACACATGCTTCAAGACACAATCATGCAGAGGCATTCCCAGACCGTTGCTACTATTATGCAGTGCAAGTTCCCTGGAAAGGAACATACGAGAGGAGGGAGTAAAGGTGAGTTTTGTATGACGACATATGAATTCCGATATGATGGCTAGATTGCATTTAGATTGGAATGAGATCCCATTACAATGTGTGGGGCACACGGATCTAATAACATTCCGAACTCAAATGCATTTACAGTTGTCTTTTTTAATGCATATGTGGACAATGTTCAGATACAGGTTGCATGTTAATGTGTAACATGGGTCTGAAACACGCCACACACAAACAAGTGGAGAGATACAAACAGTCTGTGTAATATCAGCACTTGAACATATTAGTAGAATAAAAAAAAAAATACTATTGAAGTCAATGGGGACCATCAACTGTTTGGTTATCAATATTCTTTAAAATATCTTTTGTGTTCAGTGGAAGAAAGATATTCCTGCAGGTTTGACACATATAATTATCCCTTTAAAGGTTCTTCATAGAAGCATTAATGCCAAGAAATTTTTTTTTTTTAAGAGTCTAAAAAAGCTAGATGTTATTTATCAGTCATTGGGATGCATGAAACTGGCTGCGTACTGGCTTAGGCCCAGCATTGCCACAGGCCACAGCTGACCAATAGCATGTAAAAACAGCACAGGAATAGATTAGTGATATAGTACACCACCGTCAGATGGTACACCCATAGAGGCACTGGAGCACAAAGAGATTAGGATAATAAGCCAAAGCCAAGAAAGCGCTTTCAAGAAAGAAGGTATAAGATTGCAACCTGCTATCAGGTTGGCTCTGGTTCGCCCTGGATGACATTGTGAAAGGTGTCAGTCTGTAGACTGAGTTACACACTCATTTATATTTACTATAATCTCAATTCTGTAACCCATTTTTTGGAAGCAAATCATACAAAACTTTTTGGCAAAAAAAAAAAAAAAGTTATATACAGTGGCCACAAGTGATGTCCAGAGGGAATATATATATTTTTTTTTTATATATATATTTTAAATTTGAGAGAAGAACAAAACATTAAACTAGGCAACAAAAAAGGAGAACTAAAGCTACAGGTTTTATTTGACTAAAATCAAGGAAAAAAGCAGACATTGACCACAACATAATCAGTTATTAATATTTCGTTTGTTCTCTCTTGTTTTTGAATGTGTTCAATATTTCGTTGTACGACAACCTGGCCAAAAATTATGTAAGTACAATTTGGCATGTTTCATTGTGCTATCAAAAATAAAACAATTGACTCCAAACACAACAGACAATATGCAACACATTTTTAATAATATTTAGATATAAAGGGTAAAGATATATATTTTCCTAGGCCACTACCGAACTTCTAAAAAAACAGAAAACAGAATTTAAAAGACAATAAATATTCAGTAATATTGTCAATTTATACTACAGGGCTGTTGAATGCTTGATTCTGATTGGTTGAGAACGTTCTAAGGTGTGCAATTATTTTCAGGGAAACGCACGGCTAAAGTAGTTCCAGCAGGTCTTGACCGCATTACAGTTCCATATCACTTCGCGTAGTCAACTGTAATAACGGAAAATAGGATACAATTCATAACAAGAAAAACATGTAGCCACATGCGCTTGATCTGCCATTTTCGATGTCTAACTTCACAATAATTGGAAACATGCAGTTTAATTTTAATAAATAAAGTATAGTCCTATCTATAATCAATAGAAAATTAAACTGAATAGCCTAGGCCTAGCCTATAATAAATTGATAGTCCTGCTGCACGGGTTTTCGTAATTATTGCAGATAATAGGCTATAACAAATAAATGATTATTGATAGGCCTATACTTGTTAAAAGGACTTTGTGTTTAATTTATTAGGCTAGTCTACTGTCAAAATTAGAAAAAAAAGAAAAAAAACATGACCGAACTAATTAAAACGAATTTAATTAATAAATAAATAATAATATTGACGCACATAGCCTATGCTTCTCTCCCTCTCTCTCTCTCTCTCTCTCTCTCTCTCTCTCTCTCTCTCTAATAACTGCATAAAGCCGGGGACACACTTATAGGCCTACTGTAAGGCCCTTTATGAATGTAATTTATTATGATTGATCATGCCCAAACGCGTGTTCAGCGCGTTCAGTCTGTGATCGCAGTCTGGGTTTAACATCTGCTGCAGTCAATGGAAACAGTCAAAGAATGTTTCAGCCAGTCGTTGAGTGATAGCAGAGAAGCAGACTAATGCTGGGGACACAGTAACCTCCGTTACTAACTCTAAAATGACGTTTTGGAATTAGCAACGGAGGCATGGGATTAGATGCGCAGGAAATTAGTTCTACATACAAGAGCGTTTTAATGACAAAAACTTTACAAACGTCTTGAAATACATCATTTGAACAATGTTTCGAGGTGTGGTAACTGTAGTATAAGCGGAATAATTGACTTCAGGCCGTTGAATTATTATAAAAATAATGCACACCGAGGTGTAACGGCCACTCCGCTTCGCGTCGTGACCGCATTACCACCTCGGGTGTGCATTATTTTTATAATAATTCAACGGCCTGTCGTCAATTATTCCTTACTTAACTGCACTCACACTATTGGATGAGAACAAAATAACGTCACTAACACCAACTTACTGAATAACTGAATAGACCAATTTTCAGTTGGCTAACGCTGTGACGTAACTGTGACGTAGGCTCGAAATTGGTCTATAATGACATTTTTATCTTCTGTAGAACGGCTTTACAGATTAATTGTTTTATAATTTTATTTATTTATTTATTTTTTATAAAACAATCTGTATTGTATAAAGCACTATATAAATACATGTGGCATGACTTGACTTCCATTGTCATTTAAAAGTAATTTCAAAAGCCCTATTTTACCAAATTTGACCAAAAAACAGTTTTGTGTCAGTTTTGAAGAGGATACCCAGCTAATTAAGACATTGTTCAGCCCTGTTGTAATTCTAAAAAAAATCTATTTTAAAAATTCCATACATTTATCAGAAGTAAAAAGAATTTACTTATTTACAACTTACTTTGATGACAGCAATGAAATCATCAGTTATTACAATAAACTGCTTCAGAGCATCTCAAACCTCTTATAGGCATATTATCAGGACAAAATGTCCACACATAATACCATATCAGCTTGGTCTGTTTTGTTTATTCAAAGAACCATGAATATTTTAATATAAAGTGTTTCAGGTTATTCAAAAATGCAATAGAACATTAAATAGGAGGCCCTAATGTATTCTATATTCTACTGTATATACAAAAACCTTATACAAACAAAATGTTGTTGTAGAACTTTGTTTATTCAATATATATAATTCTCTTTTATTGGCTAATGATGCATAAATGTCTGTCAAGACAATACAAATGATGCTACCTCATTGTGGATGACGCATTCAACACTGATTGGCACAATTTAATAATTTAAGACATTTCACTGGATACAGGCAACTTTAGACCTTAAACGTATACCTTACAAACATCATGTCTTATTTATGAGCTGATTACTTTAGTTTGACTTTTCAAAAGCACTTGTATTATATACTGTCTGCTAAAGCATTGTTGATAGAAGAGACACAATGCAAGTGTTTTGCTTCATGCACATTCGATCATTTCCAACATGATTTACCTGTAAAGACTGACACACATTTCATCTTCAAACATATGGTCTTTGTACCTTAGCTAATTCTTTTATATTTCTTTAAATAATTTACCTAAATTAAGTGCAATATTTTTAACTATTCATCTGGAACTCAGTGAATAAGCTGTTGAGCCAGTGTCACATTTCAGTGCATTTGCATTGCAGATTACCACATGACACTGCTGGGTTACTGAAGATACATGTCGTCAGCTAGTCTGAAAGTTGCAGTTGGAACAAGACATCATCAATTATTGAAGCCAGAGTCAGTTTGATTTGTCTCCTGACAATTACACATGCTTCTGTTCAAGCATCTTACAGTCGAAGCGATTACAGACAGTTATGAGGCAAAAATTTGATTTGAATGAATGACTCCTCAAATCATGTGTTGTTGAGCTGCTGTTACTTTACCAAGTGATCAGACCCACCATTTTCACCTCGTGGATTATATAACAGGTTACTTTTCTCAGTGCAGATGAGGATACAACACTCACACGCTCATTTATGAAAGCCATATGTTTGCAAGATAATGACACTGTATGTAACTATTCTACACGGACTGCTTTCCAGTTGTATTCAAGCAGCTCTTGTATTTATAGGTTTAAACAATTATGTTTTTAATTGAAAAATGTACTAAGTGAAAGACTAAAAAGGAACATGGAAGTAAACAAGTAGAGCATCATTGGTCTTTATTTTGTCTTTGCTACATACATGTATTACACATGTAAGTATGAGTAATAGTAATTGAAACCTGTACTTACTATAGGGTTAGGGTTTAGAGTTCGATGCATGTAAGTATAAGTAAGTAAGTAAAATGTATTTATACAGTGCCCTAGGTCACAAAGCGCTTTACAATAGACAATCAAACATAATAGAAAATAGGCTAAAATAAATAAAATAAAACAGATACCATTATCAATATATAAAGGACAGAGATTACCCAAAAGCTAACCTAAACAAACAAGCCCTAAAACTGCCCCCATTCTCAGCAAACCTAATACTGGTTGGCAAAGCATGCCATGGTCTGGGTGCCATAGCGGCGAAGATTTGGGTTATTAGACCTGAGAGACCGGAGAGGGGTATGAAGATGAATTATGTCAGCAAGATAAGTAGGGCCTGGCCATGTAAAGCCCTAGGTAGAATTTTGAATTGGATCCTGTGAGTTACAGGAAGCCAGTGAAGGGAGCAGAGTATCGGGGTGATATGGGTGCGCCTATTTGATCTAGTAAGTAACCTGGCAGCTGAATTTTCAATAGATTGCAGTCGATGAAGAACAGATTTGTTAAGTAAGGAGAAAAGTGAGTTACAATAATCAATACAGGAGGAAACAAAGGCATGAATGAGCATCTCCAGTTCTGAGTGAGAGACCACAGACCTCAATTTACTAATATTACGTAAGTGGAAAAAACAGGATTTGGTCAGTGATTTGATGTTGGTTTCAAAAGATAGGGATTTATCAAATGTCACCCCAAGTTTCCTTAAACTAGGCCGGACCGCAGATGACAAAGGTCCAATGTTCTGCATAATCAGAGGGATAGCGCTGTCTGGCGCTAAAATTAAAACCTCTGTCTTATCTGGGTTCAGCTGTAAAAAACTTTCAGCCATCCAGCTGTTTATGGCATCTTTACAATCTAAGAGCCTTGTAGTTGGATGACTCCATTTGCCGGAAGGTAAAATGAAGCTGAATGTCATCTGCCTGAAAGTGATAAGAAATGTTAAAATCACGAATGATCTGACCCAGAGGCAACAAGTATAAAATAAACAATATTGGACCCAACACCGAACCCTGTGGAACACCACAAAACAGGGGTGATGATACAGAGTGGGAATCGCCAATATAGACATCAAAACTTCTATCTGAGAGATATGAGGTAAACCAATCAAGGGCCACTGCCGATACGCCCACCCATTCACATAATCACCTAATCATGATATGGTGGTCCACAGTATCGAAGGCAGAACTAAGGTCTAGAAGTACCAACACTAAACAAGGTAATCTCGCCAAATTTTACAATAAGTGGCAACCATTTATGCTATTTGTCCAGGCAAAATTTTTTTTTCATTCATTTTTTTCTTTAAAAAAGGTTGTATACAAATATGTTTGTTATTGCTATCCAAGTGCCTTCATTGTTTTTTGTGTGCATACCAATAAAAATATATGAAACAGAGAAGTACCAACACTAAATATAGACCTGCGTCCGAAGCCATATGAAGGTCATTATAGACTCTCACCAAGACGGTCTCAGTAGAGTGTCTCTTCCTAAAACCTGACTGAAATTTGTCATAACTCCAAATGCTCCAAAACAGCTGTAAGTTGATTAGCCACAATTTTTTCGAGAATTTTGGACAACAATGGCAACTTTGAAATTGGTCGATAGTTCTTCAAAATTGCTGGGTCCAGATTAGGCTTTAACTATAGTGTATGTATAGTTTATTGTTGTTGTTATTATAGTAAGTACAAAAGTTTCATGTGACACTGAAGACTGGAGTAATGATACTGAAAATTCAGCTTTGATCACAGGAATAAGTTACATTTTAAAATAGCCTATATTCACATAGAAAACAGTTCTTTTAAATTGGAATTATATTTCACAATGTCTGAATGAATGCAGCCTTGGTGAGCAGAGGAGACAAATATTACAGACTCCAAACTTCTGAACAGTAGTGTATACTATAAAAGCGTAATTGGAGTAAAATAAGTCAACACATTGCACTGCCAATTTCTCCCAATCTTGTGTAAGTTGTAGTTAGAGTACATGTAGCCCATCACTGGTGAGAGTTGGACATTAGTAGGGCATTATGTTCAAATTCCTTTGACCTATACAACATGTTGCTTCTGCAGTTTACCGTTTAGTTGCATTTTACCTGGTTTGTTACTCTGAGGATATGGTGTTATATCGTTGTGGCTTGTCAAAGTCCCACATGATCTCTCTCATCAGGAACTAGTTCTAGTTACCAGTGTCTCGGGTTCAACACTCATACAGTATTCATGGCCATATCACATCTCTCCTGACCATCTTCAGGCTTAGACCAAACCAGACTCTTTTTGAGTTACTTTTGTGGCCTCTCTGTTTCTGTCCTCCAAATGCCAATAATGAGTTTGTAGGCAATTTATTTTAAAAGCATCTCAATATTGGAATCATTTTTTGTTCTTCCTGCAAACTCCTAGATGTGATTCAGAAAAATTGAGAACCAGCTGCATTGTATGGTAAGTTAACATCAGACTTTACTTGTGAGACTTTCGTTTGCTTTATGTGAAACCAAACATTGCAATCCTAAAGGCTGTAACTTAATGACAATGGCTTTCAGATTCGGCATACCCGTTTGTGGTGTTGCTGTATTAATGAAAACATAATGGAAAATGTATTAGCAGTAAAATTAGTTTTATTGTGAAATTAAGGAGGTTTCAGTTAAAGTGTATAAAACAGTAACATTTAAATTTGCAATGAGAATATTTTCTTTGTATTATAAAATCTTAATTTATAATTGCTGTTTAAGAAATACAAACTACTAGAAACCATTCAAATCCAGTAAAAATATTGGTTTGTCTGCATGGAACCCATTAGCTCTGTTTTCATCATGTTGCCTATGGTTTGCTTAGTTGGGTTAATATTCAACAATATTATTGATCTGCCTGCATTGACACCATTAGATGAGAACTGAACTGATCACTGTTTTCTCCAGAGTGGCTGTATAGATAAATTAACTAAATTTAACTTTTTTACAACAGAAATGAATCAACACTGAACTTACTTAAGCTGGACAATGACAATATTTTCTTCTAGATCTGCTGTATAAATATTTTTAAAAAGGTGACTTGTTTAGATTGTATAAAATAGATATATTTCTCCATATTTCTCAGATTTAAATGTGTAGTTGGTAATAATCTTTGTCTTTCTTTCTTTCTTTCTTTCTTTCTTTCTTTCTTTCTTTCTTGCTCGTTTACAACATTCAGCATTTTCAATGCTAGTTTTAAAAACATTAAATTGTTCAAGTATCTGCAAATTATTGATGGGTTAGTTAGAGTAATCAACTTTATTGAATTCTTTAGGCAAATTACCTTTTATTCTGGTTATTGCTGTTTTTACAATTTAAATTCAAATGGAATGCATTAGAGGATAAAGCCACACAAAGTTCCAAAGATATTAATGTTACATTTAAGATGTTTATGGCAGATGTTTCACTTTTATTTTTCATTTTTCATGTTCAAAACGATCATGTATCCAGAGGACAAATCAAATTCATAACAATGAAGCGTAGCAAGCATCGTGCATCCAAGGATGATGGGAAAGGTCAAGGTGAAAGCTTTCATTAACTTGTGTGAAAATGTTAAAATCATCATGAATTCTTCAACATAATTATTTCAGTATTATTTATAGAGGATAATTAATATATTTATATAATTATATTATATTTATATAATAATATATTTTATAGGTTATATTAAGTATTTTACGTGTGAATTTAGTAAAAAAAATATATATCTGAAAATCATAGTGCTGTTCATAATGACATTTCATCATATTTGACTTGTTAAGATGAAGCGGCCATTCTTGAGACCGAGGATATGAGGATGCCAGACCCGGATACCATCTCACTAGCATCAGTAACTGCTGTCACAACCAATGTCTCCAATAAGAGGTGACCAAAAATGATTTACATAAATAAATATCAAATATGATATTCTACATTACATTTATTTAATTTATTATTTATGATATGTTCTAACATGATATATTACTATATTCTAATGTAGTAGGTCGATCAACTCTTTGTATTTTCTTCATCCACAAATTCTCTAAATATTTTAGATCAAAGCCTGACATCAAGATTGAACCTAGTGCTGGAAGGCCAATGGATTTCCAAGTATGTAAAACAGAAAGAGAATGAAATAAATCTCATCAAACACCCAATAGCCACTCATTTAGACATCGTCCCCTTTAGACATTCCATTGACCATAAGTAACATAGCACCTACATTAGAGTATTAGTTGAGTATTAGTTGACTGATAGGGTTAGTAGAATAAGTTGACATGTACTTGCAAAGCTACTTATAGTTAATAGAATGTCTGTTGATGAGCATCAAAATAAAGTGTTAGCAGATATTAAGCAGACTAAATACTCTAATGAGAGTTAGTTGACATGTTGGTGCAAAGTTACTTATAGTAAGTCAATTTCTGAAGGGGACCATCAAAATAAAGTGTTACCCAAATTTTGTCTGGGTAAACATGGTTCCCTGAGAAGGGAACGAGACGCTGTGTTGGAGTAGTGACACTATGGGAACCCCTTTGCATGTTTGCGCCTTGAAGCATATGTGAAATCAGTCCAATAATGTGGCGGGACATCAGCAAGTACTGTGTGACATCATGACCAGGAAGCTTTATAAATAGAACCTGGAACAAACAATGTCAGCTTCTGATAGGCCGAAGCAAGTCGTTCACAGTTATGCAGTAAGTATAGTTGGGCAACGCAGCGTCTCGTTCCCTTCTCAGGGATCCATGGTTACAGTCGTTACCCTGTGACGTTCCCATTCAAAGAAACTCATGCTGCGTAGGAGTAGTGATGCAAAGGGCACGTTAACACCCATTACACTGTACTGACAAGTGCCTGTCTAGTGTGAATCATGCAAGCACAGAACATAAGCACCCGGTACTCATGGGCGTGGAGCCCATATCCAGGTCATAAAACCTCACGAATGTGTGTGGCGAGGACCAACCCGCCTCATCACACACTTCCTGCAGGGATGCTCTTGACCACAAAGCTTTAGAAGCCCCCATACACCTTGTAGAGTGTGCCCTGACAGCCATTGGTAAAGGCTGACCGCACACCTCATAACCAAGAGAAATAGCCTTGACTATCCACTTGCTCATAGTTTGTTTGGTCACTGAAGAACCCTTCTTAGGAGACCTAAAACACACAAACAGCTGAGGACATCTAGGAGGACAAAAGCCTGGCAAGGATATCGAACGTGCAGAATTGGGAGGAACCTTAGGCACGTAACAGTCTAGGGAGCGGAAATGATTTAACCATGAGCCATTCAGAGTCAGAAATGTCTCTCCTACTGACTGAAAAGGCCCAAAATCCCTCCAGTACCACGGCCAAATCCAAAACCGGAACCCTTACATGGCTTGCAGGCCACGTAGGAAATTAGTTGCTAGTGGGTTTCTCCCCAATGACTCACCACCCAAAGGTGCGTGGTAAGCAGCTATTGGCCACCACATACACCTTCAGAGTGGAGGGGGATAGCCCCGCGGACAAGCAATCCTGAAGGAAATCTAGCACTCAACCAACCAGGCAGTAAACTGGGACCAACTGGTGATTTCAGTGAAGTGAAGTGAAGACTCTCCACTTCAAGGCATATAGTTTCCTCATGGAGGGAACTCTATAGTAGGGATGCACCGAATCCAGATTTGTGGGGTTCGGCCGAATACCGAATCCACTGGTTAAGATTCTGCCGAATCCGAAACCGAATACCGAATCCTACTCTCATCCTCAGTCCATTAACACAGTAAACACATTAATGAAGTAAACAAAGTGGATTTTTCATTTTATTTTATTACTGTAAATAATAAACACTACTTTTACTTTTATAACTGTAAAAAAAAGAAAAAAAGAATAAGCAACATTATGCATTTTAACAGCGGCGATGTTGTGTAGCCTATTGTTTAGAGTCCTTGCCACCATGAGACAAATCGGCATTGCAAATTAAACATGTAGCTCGACTTGAATTGCCTTCTTTTGACTGAAAGTACTGCCAAACAACACTTTTTCTGCTCACGAGTTCCATTTTCACTTTCTCACAGCCTAATGCATTCGAACGGTCCACCTACTGTAACGAGTGGAAATAAGGTGTGGCCCCTTTAAGAACTGCGCGCTCCCTGTTGAACTTTCTGCAGTCCGTGCCGTGCGCCTCGAACACATGCCCATGTATGCGGGTTATTTCTGTTTGATGCTCATTTTTATCTTATTTTGTTAAGTAACGCTGTGGTCGGTAGAACGTGTGACAGACAGTTACACAAGTTCGATTGTGGAATAAAGTGCGAGTTGTGAGATGCCAATCGCCTCCGTGAGTCTGTCTGGCCTCTGCAATAACTTTAGATGTGAGCTATCCCTATTTTTCTTCCTGACACAACGCGTTACACTACAGGCTTGTTCGACTTGAACCTGAGCGCTGCACAGACAGATCAGTTGACATCAAAGTACCGCGAGAGCAATTCAAAAGCATAAGGAGCCGTCTGCTCTCTATTCGTTCACGCGGTACTTTGATGTCATTCACTGATCGGTGACTTCGTGACTTCGACGTAGCGTAGCGCGTGTAGTGCAAGCCTAGGGTTTGGTTCGGTGGAAAAAAATTCTAAGGTTCGGCAGAAACCGAACCCGGTTAAAAAGCCACATATTCGGCCGAATCCGAATCCGAATCTGAATCCTGGATTCGGTGCATCCCTACTCTAGAGTGTATAATGGTCTCAACAAACTCAGTTGAGAAACCAGAGTTTAGGAACTGGTCTCCTTCAGGAGCTAGCACCAAAGCTAGAACCTACAGATCTGGGTGGGGGTGAAGGATTGTGCCCCACTGTCTGAGATAGAAAGTCCCTCCTAACATGAATCAGGGAGAGAAGTCTGCCCTGAGTCCACAGGAGGATCTGGTGTGCCAGTTTGTAAAGTGGGTGAGTCCACAGAACCCCCTGATGATTTATGTAGGAGACCATCGATGTGTTGCCTGTCCGGACAAGCCCATGATGGCCCCTTAGGTCTGGTAGGAAATGCTTCAGAGCTAGAAAAACAGCCATCATCTCCAGGTAATTTATGTGCCAAGAGAGATGATGACCCATCCACAGAGCTTGCTTTGAGTGACATTCTATGATCGCTCCCCCACACGTGAGAGAAGCATCAGTCGTAAACAATCTGCAACTACATGATGCCCCCAACACCAGACCTTGGGATAGAAACCAAGGTTTCTTCCACATCATCAAGGTATGAAGGTACTTGCGGGAACCTTGATCATGCAGAACAGGTTTTCCCTTGGGGAATGTCGTATGTACAGCAGACCAAAAGGTAGCACGTTGGATGTAGCTGCCATCAGAACTTACAGTGTTTGAAAATATTTGACAGTGAGTGACTGGCCTGGCTTTATCTTGTTTATGGCTGCCAGGATCAATTCGATATGAGCAGGAGACAGATGTGCCTGCATTTTTTTTTAGACCCATACCACCCCAGAAAAGGTGGTCCTCTGTATTGGAGAAAGCACACTTTTATTGGCATTCAGCCTTAGCCCCAGCTCCCTCATATGGGCGAGGACAACATCTCGATGCTGAACCGCCATATGCTCCGATTGAGCCAGAATCAACCAATCGTTGAAATAATTCAATACGCAAATGCCCTGGAGTCGCACAGGAGCCAGCTCTGGATCCACGCATTTTGTGAAGGTGCAGGGTGACTAATATCGGATGCAAACCCACATCCTTTTTTTGGAAAAATTTTATACAATTAAACAACCATTAAATACCTAACTCTCTCTCGGTGGAGAAACACGTTCTATGGCCTCCTTCCCCAAGAAAGCTTTGACTTCTCTCTCCATTACCAGAGCCTGCTCGGGGCCAACCACTATGGGCTGGACTTTGTTGAATCGAGGCAGATAATAACCAAACTGAATTCTGTAGCCTTTTTCTATAGCCTGCAGGACCCATTGAGACACAGTTGGCAGAAGTTCCCCGCGCTGCCAGATGGTCTACTAAGGGAACCAGCCTCTCCAAAATTGTCTCTGGTGTTTTTCAAGTAGTCAGCTCTGCACCCTGAAGTGGATGACCGGCAGGGAACAACCGAACTGACTCCTCTAAAACCCTCCTTGGAGGGTGTGAGTCTCTCAGTGGCACAACGTCTTCGGGCGGACACTGAGAACTGAACTCGCTTGGTGCGCCCTGAAGCACCAAGGGTGGCGGGGATGGCAGATGGTCCCTTGAGGGCACAGAGGAGAACTGGGCACCGTATGACGCGGTGTGAGCCACTTCTCCCTGGAGGAGGCTGCCCTAAGAGCCGAAGCCTTCTTGAGGTAATGACGGTCCTCAGGTCCGCCTTACCCCTCGAAGACCTCGGCTGAGAGGTCAGCCCCTTTGCTTCTGCTCAACCTTGTATGGGGAGCTGGTCAACTGCTGGTGCTACTCTCACCTAGCAGCTCCTGAGACCTGAGCTTGGTGAGAGAGGTTGCTTTTTTTTTGCCTCCGAAGTCTCTTGACGACTGAGGCGACAGCGTCGCCGAAGAGACCAGGGGAGGAAAGCGGAGCGTCCAACAGAAAAGCTTTATCATTCTCCTTTTTTCCCAATAAATTGAACTAAAGATGCCTCTCCATGACCACCAGGGCTGCCATAGAATGGCGGATGGCTGTGGCCATCTCTTTAGTTGCCAGGAATCCAAATCTGTGGCCCGGTGCAGTTCTTTGATTGCATCTGGTCCCATCCCCTCACCTTTGTCAAGGTCTCTTAACAGGTCAGCCTGGTACGCCTGCAAGATTGCTGTTGTATGCAGACATGTATGCAGACATTTACCCACCAAGGTTGATGTTGTTGTGTGTTGAGTGCTGGGGTGCCCTCCTCAAAGAGTACTGGGGGGAGCGATCCGTCCTTCACAGTAAACACTCACAATGAGCACAATCAGCCCCCTCAGAGCTCCAGGGAGGAACACACGATTCGAACTGTTGTCTGCTTCCCATTATAATGCTTTTGAACATTATATGAATGTTACAGGACAAACAAACAATAAATAAGACAACAATTTGCACAGAATCTGACATTGTTTGGTACCAGGTGCTATTTATAGAGCTTGATGGTCATGACTTGACATGCTACGAGCTGACGTCCCGCCACACGTGCTTCAAGACGCAAACACGGAAAGGTCTTTCGCAGCATGAGTTCCCTTGAGAGGGAACGGAATGTCATTGCATTAGATCACAAAATATCAAAGCATATCAAAGCAGGGGATTTATTGTAAATAAAGAAAGAAGCAGCCAAACATAAAAAAAAAAAAAAATTTGTTTGGTTTGAAATGCTGAAACAATAGATGTAGTGCTGCAAATGAAGGCAGTCATTATTGTGGGATTTTTGTGTAGCATTAGTGGAACATGTTCATTAATGTGATAAACGATATACTACACCCGCAGATACGGACACTTACTTTAATATTTTGTGTTTCTAATTGTGGTGGTTTGGGGACACTGTACATTTACATCCAATATGCATACCACATACATTATTTCGTAAATTTGTGTTTTGCCTCACTTTCCAGGTTAGTGTCACTGTAATCGAGGCTAGACAGCTGGTGGGACTGAACATGGATCCAGTAGTGTGTGTGGAAATTGGCGATGATAAAAAATACACTTCAATGAAGGAGTCAACCAACTGCCCTTACTACAATGAGGTATGGGATTGTAATATTGTCCTATGGAAAATGAATGACCAAAGCAAAAATTGGTTTGTATGGTGTCTACTGAACTATAATGGTTATCTAAGCATTGTAATTGAAATGTTTTGAGAAAATTCATCGTAATGCTTATTATATGCATACCTTTTTTTGTAGTATTTCGTTTTTGACTTCCACGTTCCTCCTGATGTCATGTTTGACAAGATCCTGAAAGTGTCCGTAAGTATCATGAAATAACTAGTTAGTGCACTTTGTGTAAAGCGTGTAAAGAAACATAGTCATGTAAGTGTTCTCTCTTTAAGGACACTTAAATGGCCTTTTATTCAATTAATATTATCTGCTAGTAGTTTTAAAAAATATATATAATACTTCTAAGATCTGAAGTACACTACACGTGCACATTCAATAAAATTGCACATTTCTTTTTCACAAGGGTTAGCTTATTCATAGAAGATGTTGTTTTAACCAGTTTTAAAATAATGTGTCCCTTCAGGTCATTCACTCGAAGAATCTTCTGCGCAGTGGCACACTGGTTGGGAGCTTCAAGCTTGACGTGGGCACAATATATACACAACCTGGTAACTGGTTTTACATGTTTCTATATGAAGTTCTCAATTTCACGAAAGACTTCAGGTTTGCAGGATTTTTTTTTTCTTTACAGAACATCAATTCTTCCACAAATGGGCCACTTTATGTGATCCCGATGACATCACTGCAGGATGCAAAGGATACGTCAAGTGTGACATCGCAGTTGTTGCCAAGGGCGACACGATCAAGACCCCACACAAAGCAAATGAAAGCGATGAGGATGACATTGAGGGGTAATAAAAACCTGTCCTATATTGTTAATGTTATTATTAGTGTTGTTTTCTAAGGTAAGCATTACTTTATTCAGTTTTTTTACACTGAACAAACTCTAAACTCCATTGTTTAGACAGTCATATGAACTAAATATTTACACGCAATTTTATTTATATATATATATATATATATATTTTTTTTTTAAACATACATTAGTATTCAGTTTAATTCATCTTTGGTCATCAGTGTTGAAAAATGTTTGTGCAATTGTGACAGTGACTATTTCACCATCCACAGTTTTTGTGAAATGTGAAATATGAGTTTAGTATAGTATTTTACTAGACCCTGTCACACAACAATAAAAATGTTGAGATCTCCCAGATAATTCCATATAACAATATATTTAAAGTCGATATAGGCAATTCTAAATGCAGTAACATCGCATTATTTTTCTCCATTTCTTTTCTTGTTCCAGTAACCTTCTGTTGCCGGCAGACGTCCCGGCTGAGCGGCAGTGGGCAAAATTTTATGTCAAAGTATACAGAGCCGAGGGGTTACCCAAAATGAACACCAGCATTATGGCAAATGTCAAAAAAGCTTTCATTGGAGAAAATAAGGACTTGGTTGATCCTTATGTCCAGGTGCTATTTGCAGGACAGAAGGTGGGCAGAATTATTTTTAATAAATATACATATATATACTGTATAAGCAGGTGGTATTAGAGGGAGGGTCATTCTCATTCTAGAGAACATTTGATTGAACAACAACCTGTGTAGTTCAACATGACCCTTGTGAAAAAGAAGTGTGCTTAATTGTATTGAATCTGCACTTGTAGTGTACTTCAAATCTTAAAAGTATAAGTTTAAAAATAGCAGATAATATAATGTTAATGAAATAAAAGGCCACTTAAGTGTACTTAAAGAGAGAACACTTTCATAATTGTTTCCTACTACACTTAGTAGGCTACACTTTTAAAAAGTGTACTTTGTAATAATGTCAAAAGTTTTACTTTAAATAATATTTTAAATCATTATGTTTCAATAATCTTTTGTCACGCTTTAACTTATTTGGATGTGATGGCAAACATACTAAAGCACATGTAAAGCACTTAATTATAATTTTAAGTGTATAGTGTGTTTTTTGACATTACATTTAAAGTTAAGGTTAAACTTTATTTGAAGGCATCCGTGTTACAGTGTAATCATACATTTAGGTACTGAGTAATAATAATTAACTGCATGTTCTTACTATTAGGCTTTAGTTTAGAGTTAGTTGCATGTAATGCACAATTCATGGATATTACTGCATGTAGCATGTGTAAAAATGACACTGTAAAATATTACCAAAGTTAATATATTTTAAATGTACTAAATTGCAACTTCATCATTATAAATGTGTACTTTACAAATGTAGTTAAATACATGACAGGCAAGTTTCAACAGACATTACATTAAATTATATTTTAGTTCACCATAAATACTTGACAGTACACTTTAACCAAATTTCAAAGACAATAGTAGTAATTTTAAACAATATAAGTACTTAAGTGTGCCAAAAATACACTCTTAAGTTCAACTAATGGCATTTATTATAAATGTACAGATAATGCATTTTCATGTATTGAAGATAAGTGTCTAAAAACATTACATTCAGTTTGCACTTAACTATATTCTTTTAAATTATATTATGTCATTAAAAAAAACTCCTTTTAAAATTATGCTAAAGTGTTCTTTTTTCCCCCCATTGTCCTTTAAGAGAAAGAATACATTTTAAATGTGCATGTTGGCTAAAACCTAACTTTTAGAAGTACTCTAACATTTCGATGACATAAAATCTAACAGACATGAACTAAAAGTTACAAAACTTTATTGCTGAACTGGTGTTTTCATCTGTCCACGACGCAGGGGAAAACGTCGATCCAGAAGAGCAGCTATGAGCCGATCTGGAACGAGCAGATCGTGTTCACGGAGCAGTTTCCACCTCTGTGCGGGAGAATGAAACTCCAGATCCGCGATTCAGATAAAGTCAACGATGTGGCGATCGGAACGCACTTCATTGACCTCCGGAAGATTGCTAATGATGGAGACAAAGGTAACAGGGCTAAGGTGGCTAAGTCATCATGGGCAACGATTAATCACAATTAATCGCATCCAAAATAAAAGTTGGTGTGTACATAATATATGTTTGTGTAGTGTAGTGTGTATAATTATTTTGTATATATAAATACACACATGCATGTATATATTTAAGAAAAATGTGTTATTAATATATCAAATATTTATATATAAATAGTATATACATGCAAATATTTCTTAAATATATACATGCAAATGTGTGCATTTATATATACAAAATAATTATACACACTACACACACATATATTATTTACACACCAACTTTTATTTTGGATGCGATTAATCATGATTATTCGTTGCCCATCTCTTGCAAAATAATATTTCCTTTGTCTTTCTTGTTGTTTATTACATTTAGCCTTGGATGCTCAACCGGGCATGAAGTCGTTCAAGATCATCATAAAATGATTTGTAATACAGTAACACTGACACTATTGGATGAGAACAAAACTTGAATTCTATTTTAGCTGAATAATGATACTATTGTCTTCTGTATGGCTGCTTTACACTGAAACAAATGGTGACCTAAAAATATAACATCTAAATTAACTGGTTTTATTCAAGCCAAAATATTATTTAAAATGGCTGAATCAACTTAAAGTCCCCCTGTAATCAATAATTTTATCCCTTAAAACTCACCTTTGATCACCAAAATTACATATTTAAATGTTTTTTTCCTTGAAAAAATGCCTTAAAATATCTTGAATGTAACTCGACTGCCTCATTTAGTATGCGCGGTTCTATGAATATGCAAATGAGCCCCGCCTCCACTCACTCACTCACTCAGAGATCCACTGGTTGACGATCACACGTTGATCTGATTGGTTACAAGGTCGTTTGTGACGTCAGAAACACCAGCGATTTCACACTGTGTTTTTGAGACTGTCTTTGGTTCACTGCAGTTTAAAGGAGGAAATACTCAGTAATGCTGTCGACTTATGAACTTACACATGTGTGTCTTAAAGCACATTAAAAACACCATATAGACATACAGTGTTGTGCAAGTTACTTCCAAACTGTAATACATTATACATTACATGTTACTGTTATTTAAAAGTAATTCATTACCTTACAATATTACGCTGTCAGAATTGTAATGCGTTACATTACTCCTGTATTACTTTTGAGTTACTTTCACAAAAAATACCTATACAGAAGTAGAACTTAACATTCTAAGGCTGTAATGATATGCGATATGAAACCGAAATCGCGACACTCAGATCCACGAACCTGCAGAATCGCGACACACCCTTTTCCAACTCCCAGAGTTATCCTTCCCGTCCAGATCCAATGTATACATCTTTAAATTACTATTAGTATTATCAGAATTTTGAAGTTAACATTATAAAATACGTAGACCTAGTTGGTCTACGCACCACAAACTTAGTTGACGATAAATTATTTAAAATTGGGGAATTCCAGCATTATGAACATTTTGCAGTCAAAACTTGACATATAAATTCTCAGAATTTAATACCAATATTGAAACGTCTGTTTATCTATAGGCTACTCCCTTAAAGCAGTCCAGACATTCGAAAAATATCAGTCTACACGTGTGTTTTATATTTAATATTATATGAGGAAAATAGACACGCATTCATGAGGCAATTTTTTTTTTGATTTTTCAAAAGTAGCCTAATACTACCCACCGGATGACGAAGGGTTGGCTCTCCACAGAACATAAAATATATATATATATATATTTTTTTTTCGTTTTCGCATTTATGAGGAAAAAAGGATGTAAGGATGCGACAGGGACGCGACCGATCTGAAGCGGCACTAAAAGATGCTTTAAAACTTCAAACAGAAGAAACAAAGCCTTTTCAAAGTGAATTCACAAAGTGAATTTCGATTTGTATTAATTTTGTATCTTAATTTTAATCAATGTTTCATCAACCAATTGCCTGGATTTGATCATAAGAAGTAAATATTGCAGATAGGCTAATCACGAAACGGAGGCGCCTGGGCGTGAACTGGAGCGCGTCTCAAATTAACCGAAACTCCGCGTATAAGGTAGCCTACTTCACAGACCTGAACAATATATCTATATTGAAATGTCTACTTGTAAAAAGAACAATTCAAAACGAAAGAAAACAGACTGCTCTCTGCTTGTATATGCATTCTCTCTGGAGCACTCGCCTACTGCGAAGATCGCGAGTCAGGAAAGTCAACTTCATCTTTATTAATAAACAATTAAAATGTCTCCTTGCTATATTTGACACATTCATAATCATTGCTTTTGCAGGTTCTTTGTGACAGCTTTTACGTGCTTTATCGGCAGCGCCGCCGCAACCCTTATGGTGTGTTCACACCGAACGCGAATAGAGCGTCAAATACGCGTCTATCGCGTCTAGTTAGACGCTTGAACATTCGCTCGAGTTCAAATTTTTCAACTTGCGCGGAAGACATTCGCGGCAAACGCGTCGCCCAATTCGCGTCATTCGCAACGCCCGGCGCGAATGATGCGTCTATTCGCGTCTTTGCATTGACTTTGTATGTAATCTACTCGCGCAAATAATTAAATTCGCGTTCGGTGTGAACACACCATTAGGCTATAGCCTACATGTTACAACGCGTCAGCACCGCATCAAAAAAAAAAAATGATTGCGTGATGAAAATATGAAAAATACCACCTAAACACAGCCTAACTCTTTAGAAAGAAAATAAAGAACAAATAGTAGCCTAATGCGCATACTTCCATCTCGCGAATGTAGGCTACAGTCTTCTTCATGCCATCTTCACCATTAGCCGCTTTTCCACTGGCCAGCGCGAGCGCAGAGGCCGAAATCATGCCTCACGGGCACGGCACTCCTGTAAACAATAAATCGATATAGACCTACAAGTAGGCTATAAGACGCTGCCATTATTTAGTCTATTTACAAACTTGGAAACCACACGCGGCTATTGACTGACCACGAACAGGCAAGTCAGCCTACTTGCATATTTCATTCGTGATATGTCTCGCGGTCTTGGTGTTTTTTTTTTTTTTTTTTTTTTTACAATTAAAACTAAAAGTGTGTTGTAACGCAAGCGTTACTGAACATGTACCGAGTAAAATATTACTGAAAATTGATTAGTAATGCCTTACACTACTGCGTTACAGCAAAAAGTAATATGTTATTGTAATGCATTACTTTTGTAACGCGTTACTCCCAACACTGATTAGTAATGCCTTACACTACTGCGTTACAGCAAAAAGTAATATGTTATTGTAATGCATTACTTTTGTAACGCGTTACTCCCAACACTGTAGACATATAAACAATTTTTACGGATTAAATGAAGTAAAACAAAAACAACACTTTAAGATAATTACAGGTTACATCTTTTTGCAATGTATCTAAATAAAATTAGTTTCATAATTGAATAATTTTGCAACATCGACGCACTTATTGAACTGAATTGAATCAACATCTGGATTGATCTGAATAATATTGCCTCCTATAGTGCTGCTTATAGCTGAATTGAACTAATTTCATAATTGATCAACTCTAGTCTACACGGTTACTGAGCTGATTATATAAAAGTTCAAATATACAAATATTGATATTGATCCTCCTTCCATTCGTAGGCTTTCTCCCGACTCTGGGCCCGGCTTGGGTCAACATGTACGGCTCCACACGCAGTTACACGATCATGGACGAGTACCAGGACCTGAATGAAGGACAGGGGGAAGGCGTTTCGTTCCGGGCTCGTCTGTTGATCAGTCTGGCCGTGGAGATACTGGACACCTCGTCTCCTGAAGTCATGAGCTCCACCGAGGTGCAGGTGGAGGGGATACCCAACATCTCAGATGTAAGTGATCCACCGCCGGGGGGTTCGACAGGCCAATTACAGTGAATAATTCATTCATTCTTTATTCTTCTCCCTACATTATTCATTTAGCAGTAATACTTATAGTAGTTCTTTGTGTGCAATACAATGATCTGCACAGTCAGAGCCAAAGTTAGGCTTCATTCAACATGTGACTGGCTGTTAAAAATTAATCATTAGGGAAAACTTCCACAACTCCTTCAGAATTATTTATGAACACACTGACTTTTTTTTGTTGTTTTTTTTTTGGTCTTATCTTAGGAATGCCCTCTTTATGCACAACACATGATGTAATCGATTGTTTGTTGCTTATATCTAGAATGCCACAGGAAAAATTGAGGAATTCTTTCTCTTCGGGTGTTTCCTTGAGGCCACTATGATTGACAGGAAGATTGGAGACAAACCCATCAACTTTGAGGTTACAATAGGTAAAATCCATTGTAGACTAGTTATCAGCCTTTCAAGTTATAGATATGACACTTTTTTCTGAAGTGAATTACATTGCATTGAAGGTCTATAATGTAGTTCAGAATCGAACCCATGACCCTGACGTTGCTAGCGCCATACTGTTTGAGCTACAAGAAAAGCTATTGCAATAAATTGCAGTCAGAGTTGTCTACCATTCAGAATATTACTGATTTGAGATAGTAAACAGGATGCAGAATTAAACAAAGTATGATTAAAAAGGTATTAATTCCTTTTAAAAGAAAATATGGTAACACTTTATAATAACTGCACTCTATTAATCATTAGTTAAGCATTAGTAAACAGTCATCATTTATAAAGCATTAATAGACATTAATAAGCAGTTTCTAAATACAGCTATAAATGCTTTATTTTAATTTAAAAGCATATCTATAATGTTTAATAATTGTATTTTCATACTTTATTAATGATCAATTTATCATTTCTAAATGAAGTATTGCATTACTTATAAACCAGTTATTTAAGAGTTGTCAGTGGTTCATAAGATCACTTAGAAAGTGTAAGTAAATGATTAATAAACTATTTATATGTACATTCATACATATTATTATATTATTATTATAGTGGTCAGTTAACTATTGTGTGAGCTCATCTAAAGTGAGGACTATTCATGCCTTGTAAAGCATTAAATATTTCTATGTTTTGTATCACTGTGTTGTGTTTGTTTCATTTGTTCTGTTTAGAAGATTAATGAGCCTTTAAATCTCCTTTATAAATGCTTTACAAGGCATAACTAGTCCTCACTTTAGATGAGCTCACACAAATAGTTAACTGACCACTACTGAATGCTTTATAACTACCCGAATTTACTCCTACTTTTACCTTTTACTTCTAAGTGATCTTATGAACCACTGACAACTCTTAAATAACTGGTTTGTAAATAATGCTATACTTCATTTAGAAATTATTAATGAATCATTAACAAAGTATGAAATTACAATTATTAAACACATTATAGATATGCTTATAAATCAAGAAAAAAGCATTTATAGCTGTATTGATAAACTGCTTATTAATGTCTATTAATGCTTTATAAATGATGAATTAACTGTTAACTAATGATTAACAGCGTGCAGTTATTATAAAGTGTTACCGAAAATGTTTATACAGTTTATAGTTAATATGAATGAAACAATCTTTATATTTTGGTTGATTCAAAAGAAATTCAAACTCATGAATCAAAATTTAGCCAGTTCTTACATGCAAAGAGCATTAATTGGCACCAAAGACTATAGATATACAAAGACTGTACACTCCTATTACTTATGAATGGGAGAAACTGCAACATGCAATATGGCAGAATAAGTCCCGCCCTCTAAATTAAAGAGCCAATCACTGATTAGTCAATAAACTGGTGTTTGTGCCATTATTTACCGCCCATAAAAAGCACGTCTTATGCCAGACGCTACCTGATAGATTGCGTTGGTTATTATGGAAATGATCTGACTGAGTCTGTGTTCTTTACATTGCGAGTCGTCAGTAGATCACGCGCAGTTTTGGAATTGCGCTCTCACGCTAATTTGCCCTGTTTATTAAATCTAAAAGTCACTAATCAAGCTTCTGTAAATTAGGGCAGTGTATGCAAATCATTTACTGGTGAGAGATATTGGCCTTGTTAAAAAGGAGAAACTAAGAACGAGAAGTTTGTACTGATATCTAAACTTAGTTCATTTGAATAGTTTTATTTAATATAATGTATTTCAAAATTTCTAGTTTAATATACAAGTCAACAATAAGTATTATGTACACTTGTAGTTTGATTTCCCCATACTGTGCTCTCTACACATCGATCTGTTTGTTTGAGCGATCGAAGACTTGGCACTGGTTTTGGACTGGGAAACCTGTTTCAAAACAATAATTTTTAGTGCCACAGAAATTATATGCTTGACCTTCATGCAAGTAATGAACTGAATCTGTGAAATGTGTCAGAGACCTCATTAAACTATCCTCTCGACACCAGGAAACTACGGCAGTGACCTTGACACTCCAACCAAGCCAAAAACAAAGAAGAAGAAGGGTGGAGATGGGGATGAAGAGTCTGAGCTGATTCACGGCTCCAGTGACGAAGAGGATGATGATGGTGGAGATATGTCTTCAGTTTCCTCCACCCCTCCAATGAAGCCGGTCATCACTGACAGGTTCAGTCACACAACACTGCTGATCCGAAACTCATCTGCTTTATTTTGACTTTTGGTGCAAATTCATGTGAAATATCTTGTTTATTTGTCCTGCAGAAACTATTTCCACCTCCCGTACTTTGAGAGGAAGCCCTGCATCTTCATCAAGAGCTGGTGGCAGGACCAAAGACGGCGACTTTATAATGCCAACATCATGGACAACATTGCAGACAAACTGGTAATAAATCAATGAATATGGGTTATATCAGCTCCTGAAATACTGGTTTAGTTACTAAAATATTGATCTTTGTACTGTTAATTTCATCTCATTTTTGACATAATTTGTTATTTCATTGTTCACTAAAATATTTTAAATCTTAAGGCATGCCACTAAATATTGTATTGCTATTGTTTAGTATTAAGTTTAAAATGCAAATGAGGCATTATCTAATTAAATATGCAATATATTGCATAAATATGGAGAACAGAAATCTGAACACTAAAGCCAGGTTTGGCATGTTAGAGTGAAATGTCTATTTTTATCACTCCTTAAATCAGAAAATACGTCAATTTTCACCATATTTTTGGGAATAAAATGTCAAATCAAGTGATATATGAACAAACCCTCTCTGTGAAAATGCATCCATACGTTTTGACTGCAGCCTGTGCTCTGTATCTCTCTATAGGAAGAAGGGTTAAACGATGTGCAGGAGATCATTAAAACCGAGAAGGCGTATCCTGAGCGCAGACTCAGAGGAGTCCTGGAGGAGCTCAGCAATAGCTGCAGGTTTGCAAACATGTTATTATATTACTATTACTATTACATGTTACTATAACATGAGCCAGTTATGAGTCGTCCTTATTAAGTCTTGATTTAGTTTTTGGACTCTACTAGAACAGGTTTTCTCGCTTGAATGTTCAAAAAACACATTATTTTCCCCATATTTGACTTTGTTGCAGCTCCTTCTCTCTTGTCTGTCAGTAACGCTCTGCGGTGTGCTTCCCGAAAGCACCGTTAGCCAACTATGGTCGCATGTTCTGTTGTTATCAGCAGTTCAACGAGTCGTTACAATGAACATTCGCAAACAGCGTCGCAGAGTTGTGTGTGTGAGCGACAGATCTCGACCTGTGGTTCGAAGCAGTTTCTTGTTTGCATGACATCTTGATCTTGAGCCAAATAAGCAAGCTGACATTCAGTACAATCTATAAGAATACCTATTTACGTCTTTTATTTTGTCAAGAGGGTTTTTGAAGAGTGCGCATGTGCGAACGTGATCTAGTACATAAGAACGAGCCTATGATTGAATCTGGAAATAAAGGAAAATAACTGAGAAAAAAGGATCATTATTCCATGTGTCAGTGTGGTCAGGTAAAAGGAAAAGGATCTAATTGGAGCACTTTTATTAAACAAAAACAAAGATGATCCAATCCACAATGAAGAAGAATCACGTGGCAGCATAAACAACACAAGACAAATAACTGAACAAACTGAGGACTATAAATACACAGAGGCAAACGAGGGAACAAAATGAACAACAGGTGACGTTAAGAGTGATTAACTGGCACACAGAACAGAGCCACACCAAAGGAGAATATACACGTTACACTCAGAT
This sequence comes from Semotilus atromaculatus, assembly GCA_031834385.1. NCBI lineage: Eukaryota > Metazoa > Chordata > Actinopteri > Cypriniformes > Leuciscidae > Semotilus > Semotilus atromaculatus. The sequence goes on along the minus strand of JAULUF010000032.1, from coordinate 4,537,444 downwards.
TCAATCTCCGTTACTTATAGCAAAAATCTGCCATTAATTCGATCTCAAACAGATGCAATAAAAGTAGTTATTACTTCAAAACCTGCGTGACATCATTAACCAACATGGTTGAATGACAAATGTGCGTGGTTTCTGGAAACAGTCGTGACTACAGGGTTGCCAGGTCCCAGAAATGTTTCAAGCCCAAGGACAACTCAAAACCCGGCCAAATGAAATGAAAACTAGCCCAATTTTCCAATTTTAAAATAAACTGTATATATATATATATATATATATATATATATATATATATATATGATAAGTTTAAAGTTTTGGCCTTTTGTCTTACTCAAATTCTAAATATCACACACTGTGTTTTTTTTCTTTACACAATCTCATACAATAAAGGTCAAACAAGAACTTTTTCTGACCCTAGTCAGAAGTACTAACTTACTTACTTTTTCTCTTCTCAGCATTTCTCTCTGATGCTCTTCTCTCCAGATCTGCTGTTGTTCTGTTTACACACAATTCAGTTCAGTTCAGTTCAAGTTTATTTATATAGCACGTTTAAGAACAACCATGATTGACCAAAGTGCTTAACAAAGTTCAAGATAAAAGTCGTCAAAATACACAAACAATACAATATACAACACAAAGTAAGCAACAATAGGTCAAGATATCAAAGCTCAACTTGAATTGAAAGCCAAGGCATAATAATGGGTCTTAAGCAAGGACTTGAATGCATCAATATTAAAATTAACACACTGTTACACTAAATTAACATACACTGGCTTTTATCAATGTTATTACCAATATACTTACTTGAACTTGAACACTTGTCCCTTTGTTTTTTTGTAGTTGTTTGTTTTCTCTTTTTCTGAGCAGCCTCATTTTGATTACAGCTTTGAACAGAACTATATACAATCTCAGGGCTGTTTTTATTTTAGACATTTGTGCTCTCTTCCCCACCCTTCTCAGATGGTGCTGAATAGATTTCAGCAGTAAAGAGAGAAAGCATCCGTGATGATGGTTTAAATTCATGGCAGCATATGTTTCTTCTTTGCATGTAAGCTCGAATCCTCATTATATTTAGCAAAGAATTCTGCTCTAGCCTGTTTCGTAGCTTGTTCTTTATCAGTGACATTTGAGAAAATGAACGCTCAACTGCTGCATTGCTGAATGGTAAAGCAAGAAGACTCAATGCAAAATTGCCAAGTTCTTCAAAGTTCTATCACCTGCAGTATCTGTGTATGCAGAAACTTCTACCCAGAGGTCCTCTGTTTTGCCATCTTCTGCATTGTTCCATTCCAGAGTGTGAATTACTCTCCACTGTTGCTCTGCTTTTCCTAAATCTCCCTTGAAGAGGTGGAAAAAGGGAAGATCATCAATCCTTGGATTACTTGATGACAGATCATGACTTGGTGACAGGAATTTGAGAGCCTCTAACTGTTTAATGTTATCTGGAAGTCTCTTCCTAATTTCCTTAGATAACTCTAGCATGCAGTCCCTGCACCTGCGTTTCATGTCCTGTTCAGCTAGGCCACTTATTCCATTGGCTTCAAACAAAGCAAGACGGAACTGCACCCCAAAGTCTACAGCATCAAGTGGCAAAAGATTCTCATCAGAAAGGTTGAAATCCATGATGTCTTGCCAGCTCTGGAATGTCTTCGGCAAACCTATGCGCTCAAGCAGGGACCGGTGAAATGTTAAAAGTTCCGTTAGAAGTTTTGAAGGATCGGGTTTGTCAAGTTGAAAGATTTTATTAAGTCTGTTTAACTCTGACACAATTGGTTGGAGGAATTTCAGGTATATCAGGTTAATATTGTCACTAGGTACAGCAGTTCCGCAGCATAGCTCCTCTCACTGTCTTTTGTCAACTGAAAATGCAACTTAAGCTCCACATACTGTGAAAGGATCCAGTTGATGCACTCACTAATAGCGAGCCACCTAGTGTCAGACAGTTGCAGAATCTTCAGTGGGCTTTCACCTACATTTATGGTTTTGTACAGTTCAGAATATTTTTGGAGACGCTGGGTGGCATTCGAAAACCAACTGTAGGTCTGAGAAATCATGTACTCAACATTTCTGGGGAGGACATTGACAGATTTTGATGCACAGAGCTGAAGAGAATGGCACACACACTTTATATAGACAATATGAGGATTGCGGTCACGGAATTTCTGTAGTACTGAGTTGTGTTGCCCACACATTGTGTTACAGCCACCAGTTGCAAGACCAATGCAATTCATTATGGACAATTTGTTGTCATCCAGGAATTTGAACAGAGTATTTGCCATTGTCAGTGAATCACCAGCTACTATATTTACAATTCCTGCAAAAGTGCTAATGATTTGTGAGAGCTTCTTGCTGTAATATCTGCAAAATTGCTTTCTGGTAGTGACATCAGTGCTCTCATCAACAATAAGAGAGTATGGTCCACTTCCTATATCCTCCAGAAGGTCCTCATGTACTACTGGTCCTATCACTGAATTAACTGTGCATTTCGTTCGATGCAAACTAATGCCTTTCTTGGAAATTTCTTCCACAACACTTCCTAAATGATCCACTGTTGAAGTGCTTGAGTGACAAGCAACGTGGGCAGCCAGCTTCAACTCTGCCTCTTTCACAGCAACATTTGTTCTTATAAAGGAACTGCCTGTGTCAAATAATGTTCTGGCATTTGAGAAAGGAGCCGCATTTTTTTAATGTTTTTCAGTCGCAGGCAGCATGAGCTACCAGATCACCATGGTGAGCTCTGATTTCACATTTGCAATATTTGCAGAACGCTTTTCTATCATCATTTGGAACACTTCGAATCCACTCCTTTAATCCTTTCTCTGTCTCCCATTCTTTGCGATACTTCTTTCCATATTTTCCCCATTTACCTGACATTTTAGAATGCTGCTTCTTCATCCACGGACAACCAAACCGACGCTTACAACCTCTACAACGCTCTCATGTGACGTGATGATGCTTGATTTACGTCAAAAACACGTGTCGTGTCTACTCGCCCGCCGGCGCCACAGTGGTTGTTGCCAAGTATTCATTCCTGGGGATCAATACCCACTAATAAATGGTTCCCTTTTAATTTTTTCTTTGTCTACATTTTTTTTTTTTTTTTTTTGCGGCCACAGTACATAATAAATATAGCCCAAAAAAATGCAACCCGCGGCTCTGTAATTTATCCCGCGACTCCTTTTTTAAAATAGCCCAATTGTGTGGGAAAACCGCTACCCTGGACCCAACTATGCGTGACTATCTAGTTGATTTCTTCAACGATCCATCACACTATTAAGCAGCGAGTTATGGCGTTGTACGGGAAACACACCCCTGTTTAGTTTCTGTCTCTATTAGTTAAGCTTCTCCTTCTGAAAGCACACTGTGCTCTGATTGGTCAGCTGGATCAGTGTGTTGTGATTGGTTGAGCGCTTCAAGTGTGTTTGGTAAATGTCCCGCTCTTACCATAACCGTCAGTTTCAACACACTACTAACTCACTGAACCAGGCCCCGCCCCTTTATTCTGCATATGAATATTGAAACGTGCTCTGGAAGAAACCCTACAATGGAGGCATTTCTGGGAGTTCAGAAACACTGACACTGATATAGAGAATAACTCCCGATGGAGGGACTTTGCAGAGCTTTTTCATGCTCAAACAACAACAAGAGGAGATGAACATGAAAAAAACTAAATAGTCCTCTTTTATACCGATGCAATTGACAGGTTTAAGATTAAGTCTAGAGTTACAAATAAATAACTGATAGTACTTTGCAAGGCTTTAACCAAATATTTATGATCTGTCCTTAAAAACCCACTAATCTGTCGGTGACCACTAATCGGGTCAGCTATATTGGGGAATTACCTTCCTATATTTGTACATGTACAGTAGTGGTTACTTTATAAGGTGATAAAGTATGATTTCTTGATAGTTCAGCAGTAACATTTTAAAAAACAATTTGCCTGAAATTTTGAGGTTATGTTTTTACAAAAAATTATCATTGAACCATTTTTTATATCTATAGTCTAGAGAAAGGATATAATAATTTAATAATATAATTTCATATCTCTTTCAGTACCTTTGTAACTTTGGCAAACAATGACCAGAATCAGGCCGGGAAGACTAAACTGGACCGGGAGAGGGTGAAACTATGCATGCAGGACCTGGTAAAACACTCACACTTCAACTAAAAGCATCTGTTACAAATACATGCTATTAATAACTATTATTATACTATTATAATGTTTTTAAAAAAAAAATCTGTTTCTGACAGGAAAACATGAGCCAGCAAGCAAAGACCATGCGGTCACAAGTTAAGAAAAGCAATGTGAAAGACAAAATAAAACTGGCACAAAACTTCCTCCACAAGCTGAGATTCCTGTCTGATGAGGTAGTGCACGCAGAGCTTGGTTATGTGGCCGTATTCAAATCACTGTCAAAAATATTAATGTAAATCCTTTTGGTTTTTCATCATAGCCACAACATAGCGTTCCAGATATTTACATATGGATGATAAGCAACAATAAACGCATTGCATACGCCCGCGTTCCCTCCAAAGACATCCTCTTCTCTTCTGTCGAGGAAGAAACCGGAAAGGACTGTGGGAAGGTCCAGACGCTGTTTTTTAAGGTTGGGATGAACACACTCTGAACATATCTCAAAAACAGCAATTACCATATATATATATATATATATATATATATATATATATATATATATGGAAACAAATTTTTTTTGTTGCTAATTTCCCATGTGGAGGCAAGACTATAGAAGCCTTGTAAAAAAAAATTTTATCTCACAATTCAGACAGTTTTTTTTTGTTGTAATGTATTGTGTTAGAGCCATAACGGCATTCATCATTTTGTAATATTTTTCCTTATATTAAGAGTGATTATGTTTTTTGATAAATGTAAATTTTGTGTTATTTGTATTGTATCACGTGACTTTGACTAGTTTTATACGTGTTACGTACGTGTAACAATTTTGAAAAAGAAGAAAGAAGGAAGGGTTTGTGCAAGACAGTTTTTTGAACATGGAAAATAATGTTTTTGGAATGTGAATAAGTGTAACATAGTTTTGAGTTTGATTTCTCTTATAATGTAACAAGACAAAGAAAAGGTAAAGCTTTACAAGACAAGTTATGGATTCACATGTCAAACCCTTTGTGCAAAACCCTTGTGGAAATGTTGAAGGATGAAAAATGGCTCAAAACGCCATCACATATTGCACATAAAATCACAATTTTGATCTTTTATTTCTCAGAATTGTAAGATAAACTTGCAATTGTGCAATAAAGAGGTGCAATTACCTTTTTTATTCCATGGTGGAAACAACCTTTAAAAAAAGAATAATAAAAAATATGATATGATACTTTTAATTGGCTTGTTCTTAACTTTTACTTGATATGTGGAAGCTTGTTTCCGCCACAGCAGGATAAAACATTTTAAAAGATAATTACAACTTTTTATCTCACAATTGCGAGATATATCTTGTGTTCATATACACATCTCGCAATTCTAACTTTATGGGCCCTATTTTACTGATCAGAACCGCAAGTATCAAACGCGAAGTGCAAGTAACTGTGTGGGCGGATCTCGCAAATCTAACATGTGTTGGTCTGAAGTCGCTACATTACTCGTAGCTGTGGTTTGGGCGTAACGTGCAATAGACCAATCAGAGCCACATCTCACATTCCCTTTAACAGCAGGCGCACTTGTTCCATGGTGGATTGCTATTATAACGGCGGATTGCTATTATAACGGCGGATTGCTATTATAACGGCGGATTGCTATTATAACGGTGGATTGCTATTATAACGGCGGATTGCTATTATAATGGCGGATTGCTATTATAACGGCGGGTTTGCAGGAGCGGTTCACAGCGAGGAGACAGACGTTCTCGTCAGGGCCGTAAAACACAGAGAAGTGACATTGTATGTGGATGGAGAAATATACCCAAATTAGCTTCGGTTAAACAGGCGTATAATGATTTGGGTAAATGTGTAAGCTAGATTTATGCCTATGTTTTCACATCTTCATGGACACCACAATGATTTCCCTCGTGTGGTAATATTTTTCCTTGTAATTATGTATGATTTGCAAAAATGGGAACTGCTACGTCTGTATAAATGAGAGATGGAAAGTGTGTGTGTTGTGCATACGCTACATTATGGCCAAGCACGCGCCATTAAAATATCATCTGAATATCGCGCCGCTGATTTTAGACTCGGTTTTCCTGGTCAGTGGAGGAATTGTTTTCTGGAACTGTATAATATCACCAGGGAACGTTTGCGCCGGAACACGCCTCCTCTTTTCCCGAACCGCCCCGGGAGCGCAAGATCATTCCCTAATTTACCGACGTGCGTCTGTGAAGGGAAAAGTCTCTGTGTGTCCGGTGCAAAATAGGAATGATACATGCATCGTGTAAAAAGTAAATTGCGCTGGGTGGAAGATAGGGCCCTATATCTCCATATTGCATGTTATAAAGTCAGAATTTTTAGATATAAACTCAGAATTGCATGTTTATATCTCAAAATTCTGGACTTTATAATTTCTGGACTTTATAATTTCCAATTCTGACTTTATATCACGCAATTGCGTGCTTCCATAGAAATGCTTTAGCAACTAATTTACTTTCACTCTGCTTACCTGTCTTTCTAGCTTCCTGGGAAGAAAAGCTTTGGGCCTGCGGGCTGGACGGTTCAGGCTAAGACGGAGCTGTACCTGTGGCTCGGCCTGAGCCGGCAGAGGAAGGACTACCTGAGTGGGCTGCCGAACGGCTTCGAGGAGAACATGGCAGTGAAAGGGCCCGGCGCACAGTCCCTGCCACCCACCAGCCTCATGTACACCAGTAAGAGACCCATGCATTATATCATTGGCTACAGATTGTCTATTCAATAGTTGGTGATAACTCTGATCTCACACCACAGTGAAGCAGATCTTCCAGCTGAGGATCCACATGTATCAGGCGAGGAGTCTGTTTGCGGCCGACAGCACAGGATTGTCCGACCCGTTCGCCAGGGTTTTCTTCTCCACTCACAGTCACGTAACAGAGGTCAGATAAAAGTGTTCTCCCAGTATCAACCAAACATTTAAAGGATTAGTTCACTTTTAAAAAAACTTTTGCTGATAATTTACTCCCCCCATGTCATCCAAGATGTCCATGTCTTTCTTTCTTCAGTCGAAAAGAAATGAAGGTTTTTGATGAAAACATTCCAGGATTTTTCTCCATATAATGGACTTCAACAGGACCCAAACGGTTCAAGGTCCAAATGACAGTTTCAGTGCAGCTTCAAAGGGCTTTAAACGACACCAGACGATGAATAAGGGTCTTATCTAGACAAACCATCGGCATTTCACAAATAAAAAGTTTTACAAGCACAAATGCTGGCCTTGCTCTGTTCTGTGATGCACGTTCGTGACTCACGTAATACGCAATTACGTTGAAAAGGTCACGCTTCTGTCCTGATGAAAATTCTCTTTTAGCCTTTTTAATATATAAAACACCCAGGATACGCACACGAAATGGGAATTTAAACGATAAACTGACACAAAGACATTTGAATATGTGTATATGGTCCTCCTTCCTCACATTCGTAAACACTGACTCGGTACTTCTGCCGACGCGTGACCTTTTCAATGTAATTGCGTATTACGTGAGTAAAAACTTTTTTATTTATTTGTGAAATGCCGATGGTTTGTCTAGATAAGACCCTTATTCATCGTCTGGTGTCGTTTAAAGCCCTTTGAAGCTGCACTGAAACTGTCATTTGGACCTTGAACCGTTTGGGTCCTGTTGAAGTCCATTATATGGAGAAAAATCCTGGAATGTTTTCATCAAAAACCTTTTTTCCACTGAAGAAAGAAAGACATGGACATCTTGGATGACATGGGGGTGAGTAAATTATCAGCAAAAGTTTTTTAAAAGTGAACTAATCCTTTAAATTAATTTAGGTGACATTTTAAACATGATCATTATTATTAGCTACTATAATTAACTTTGCAACTACATGCCAACTAACTCTCAGAGTATTAGTAGACTGTTTCAGGGTTCGGGTTAGTAGAATAACATGTAGTTGTAAAGTTATTTAGGGCCTATAGTCAGTAGAGTGTCTGTTGAGGAGCATCAAAATAAAGATATTAATCAGAAAGTCTACTAAATCTTTAATGAGAGTTAGTTAACATGTAGTTGCAAAGTTACTTATAGTTAGGAAAATGTCTACTATCAAAATAAAGTGTTATAAAGATATTATTAATACCCCATGTGTTGTGTGTATGATGACATGTTGATAGGTAATTCAATCGAACATGTATTATTTTAATATGATTGAATGTTATGTGCTACACTTAAAACAGGTGAATGAAATAACTCCACATCCTGTTTGCTACATCAAAAAATAGATGGTCAAACCCAAAAAAACGTTTTGTCAGCACCATCAGGCCAAATGAAGAAAAATAAAGCATTGAACATAATAGACCTTGACGTGTTTGAACTGAAAATATTTACAGAAAAATGTAGTTTGGCGCTGCTTTACAGGTTGAGCAGATGAGCAATGAAGTGTTTGAGTGTACATCACCACACCAAGTGTAAAGAAGACGTGATGCGTTGATTGTTTCTGTCAGGTCCTGAATGAGACGCTGTGTCCTACATGGGACCAGCTGCTGGTGTTTGATAATGTGGAGCTCTATGGTGAGGCTGGAGAACTGAGAGACGATCCTCCTATAATCGTCATCGAGATCTATGACCAGGACACTGTCGTGAGTGTCCACGTCCTCACAACTGTTCATTTTCTTCTGCTCCTCGTGCTGTCACAATCATTAATGTGCTCCGATCTCATTCTGCTTCTCCAGGGAAAAGCCGATTTCATGGGGAGGACATTCGCTAAACCCATCACCAAGATGTCGGATGAGCATTACGGGCCGCCACGCTTCCCTCCTCAACTGGAGTATTACCAGATCTACCGGGGAAACTGCACCGCGGGAGAGATGCTCGCCGCCTTCGAACTGCTACAGGTGTGTGTGTGTGTGTGTGTGTGTGTGTCTGTGTGATGGGCAGATTTAGGGGTCGGGTTAGTGTGTGTGTGTGTGTGTGTGTGTGTGTGTCTGTGCGATGGGCAGATTTAGGGGTCGGGTTAGTGTGTGTGTGACGGGCAGGTGTAGGGGTCGGGTTAGTGTGTGTGTGTGATGGGCAGATTTAGGGATCGGGTTAGTGTGTGTGTGTGTGATGGGCAGGTGTAGGGGTCAGGTTAGTGTGTGTGTGTGTGTGTGTGTGTGTGTGTGATGGGCAGGTGTAGGGGTCGGGTTAGTGTGTGTGTGATGGACAGGTGTAGGGGTCGGGTTAGTGTGTGTGTTTGTGTGTGTGTGTGTGTGTGTGTGTGTGTGTGTGTGTGATGGGCAGGTTTAGGGGTCGGGTTAGTGTGTGTGTGTGTGTGTGTGTGTGATGGGCAGGTTTAGGGGTCGGGTTAGTGTGTGTGTGTGTGTGTGTGTGTGTGTGTCTGTGTGATGGGCAGATTTAGGGGTCGGGTTAGTGTGTGTGTGTGTGTGTGTGTGTGTGTGTCTGTGTGATGGGCAGATTTAGGGATCGGGTTAGTGTGTGTGTGTGTGTGTGTGTGATGGGCAGGTGTAGGGGTCAGGTTAGTGTGTGTGTGTGTGTGTGTGTGTGATGGGCAGGTGTAGGGGTCGGGTTAGTGTGTGTGTGATGGACAGGTGTAGGGGTCGGGTTAGTGTGTGTGTGTGTGTGTGTGTGTGTGTGTGTGTGTGTGTGTGTGATGGGCAGGTTTAGGGGTCGGGTTAGTGTGTGTGTGTGTGTGTGTGTGTGTGTGTGATGGGCAGGTTTAGGGGTCGGGTTAGTGTGTGTGTGTGTGTTGGGCAGGTTTAGGGGTTGGGTTAGTATGTGTGTGTGTGTGTGTGTGTGATGGACAGGTTTAGGGGTCGGGTTAGTGTGTGTGTGTGTGTGTGTGTGTGATGGGCAGGTTTAGGGGTCGGGTTAGTGTGTGTGTGTGTGTGTGTGTGTGTGATGGGCAGGTTTAGGGGTCGGGTTAGTGTAAGGGGAGAGAATATACAGTTTGTACAACACCATTACGACTATGGAGTGTCCCCATTTTATGTAAACGTGTGTGAGTGTGTATATTCATGTACTGTGTAAATCTCTCAGATTGGACCGGCTGGAAAGGCCGACCTTCCTCCAATAGATGGACCTACAGACATCGACCGTGGTCCAATCCTGCCTGTTCCCATTGGCATAAGACCCGTCTTGAGTAAATACCGGATTGAGGTGAGTTGATCGTTATCTTGTGTCAGTTTGAGGCCTAGGCAACCACAATATTTGTTACTTTTGGTAATTACGTTACACAATTATTATTATAAAATATACAAATTTCATTGCCCTTTGGTGAATTTCATTGGTTTGAAACCAAAATGTGTCAAGACTAGAAGTAAAACATATATAGCTTTAAAGTAGCTTTATACAAAATCATGATGTGAAAGTCGTCATGAAAAGACGAGCACAACATCTCTTTCTTCTCTATTGTGTCGTATATCGAGTGAAACGCTTCTGGAACAAATGTGGGCGGGGCTTGATTGTGTCTGGGGTGAATTGATTGGATGGTTGTGGTTTGCTATTGGCTGATCTCATGTGAGTGACAGGTTATAGCCCCGCCCTACATCAGCAGGGTACAGATGTTGATGTAATTCTGATTCAAGATTACCAGGAAGATGAACTTAAAAGAATGATGTGCACCGATAAATGCTGATTTCATATTCCATTAAAAAATAGAATTGTCAGTTTTGATTTCGTGACAACTGTAATGTTTATACCAACTCAAAATCTTCATGCCTTATAGTCACATTTGACAGATTAGAGCTGGACGGTTACATTTTGCGATTTTTTTTTTTTTTTTACAAAATATTAATTTGGGAACACAATACAGTCAAAGAGTTTTACCATTTAATGTGAGATGTATTATATATCCATTTAAATGTCATCTTTTTGTGAAAATGACTTTTGCCAATTGGTCGAACGTTAAAGTTCGTTAAACTGCGTCGCTTATTCACAAACTGTGCTTCCAAACAGTCCAGTTTACAATGCTGATGGTTTAAATTAATTTGTTTCTTTATACAGAATACGTCGAAAATATGAAAGGACTTGTAAGGTAATATTTATAATATCCTGGCATAGTGGCACTAAAATTCATTAACAATCTATTTTCACACTTCCGACTATAATTCAAAAGAATATAATTGGCTCTGAAGACATGTCAGTAATTATTACAGTGAAAACTTATCTTTAAAAATAATAATATTGATTTGATCAAAAATGCAAGTCCACTGTTTTCCATGCATGAAAATGCATGAAAAAATTGCAATTTTGCTTGGTTTATTATTGAAATGTGTGTACTGTATCAGGGTTTGAGCCTGTCCCGTGTGCATACTACACAATTACACCACAGAAGTGCCAGAACCGCCACTGGTGCCTAAACAAAAGCTAGATGCACTTATACAGCAAAAAAAAAAAAAAAACTTTGGACAAATATAAATGTCTGAATGACAGTATGAACACACTATGTGTTTAGGTTCTGTTCTGGGGCCTAAGGGACCTGAAGCGGGTGAACCTGGCCCAAGTTGACCGTCCCCGTGTGGACATCGAGTGTGCGGGGAAAGGCATTCAGTCAGCGCTAATTCAGAACTACAAGAAAAACCCCAACTTCAGCACTCTGGTCAAATGGTTTGAAGTGGTGAGATTTCACACTTTTATATCTCGGGATTTTTAAAATGATGTTGATCGCACGACAAAGATTTGATAATGTTGAGGATTTTCCCCCAGGATCTTCCAGAGAACGAGCTTCTCCATCCGCCTCTGAACATCCGGGTGGTGGACTGCCGCGCGTTCGGGCGCTACACGCTAGTCGGCTCTCACGCCGTCACATCTCTACGCAAATACATTTACAGGCCGGCGGACAAGAGCGTCAATAGCTGGTCTGCTATGGGTGTGTATGCACGGCTGAGATGACAGCTGGTCAATAGTTTATAAGTCTTATTGCATCCATGGCATAGATGTGAGCCTTCATCTACGAGCATTTAAATAATATAAATGGAAAAATATTTAAACCCTTATATTTAGTAACTTTTGACTGGTAGTGTATACTTTTATATCCCTTATTTCTCAGCACAAGTAACGTTGTGTTTCCTCCACAGAGGAGGTTGTGATCCACACAGAGCCAGAGCCGTCCATAAAGAAGACTGAGACCGTGGTCAAACTCGACTCCGTAGGAAACACTACAAAATACACATTTAATAATGTCTATTAACTTTATCCGTCAAACATTTGGAGTCACATATAATTTAATATTTTAAGGTGTTGAATTGAATAGTGAATTAAAAGCAGGAAAAGTTTGCAGTGATGCATGTTTATCCTTCACTATTGTTCATACCATATCAAATATAAGAGTTTTCATCCGTGTCACGTTTTCATCACTACATGTGTGTTATTACACAGTTTTTGTGACGGAACTATTTGATTTGATTTTAAACGATAAGTAGTTGTGTCCAAACTTTTGGCTGGTACGGTAAATCATATTCTAACGCAATAGCAATTTCAAAAAAATTCTTTTTTTTTAAATAAGAGATTATGCTTTAAGCTGACTTTTAAACTTGTTAATTTTATTGATTCTGTTTTCAGGCATCTGATGCTGTGGTTAAAGTTGATATGGTAAGTATACAGATATCAGATCTTTCTTATTATGTTTAGTGCCTGTAACATTCATCCTAACACAAATATGTTCTAAGAATGTTTTGCTAATGTTCCCATAAAGTTTTAGAAACATTTTTGATAACACTTTATTTTGATAGTCCACTACTAACTATAAGTAACTTTGCAACTACATGTCAACTAACTCTCATTAGAGTATTAGTAGACTGTCAGCTTAATATCTGCTATATAATATAACACTTTATTTTGTTGGTCCCCCAACAGACATTCAACTGACTATAAGTAACTTGGCGACTACAAGTCAACTTATTCTCCTAACCCGAACCCTAACACATAACCATAACCTACCAGTCTACTGACAGTCTACTATAATATACTAATACTCTAATGAGAGTTAGTTAACATGTAGTTGAAAAGTTACTTATAATTAGTAGAACGTCTAAAGTGACTATCGAAATAAAGTGTAACCACATTTTTTTTTTTTAAATGTTTCTTCTTGGTTTTGCAAACGTTAAAGGAACATCCCATTCATCATTTTGTAAACATTATCCAAATGTTACTTTTGAATTTTCTTTTAACATTGTGAAACAACTAGTAACATTTTTAAAACGTTAGACAAAAAAAAAAAAGTATAAATTTTTTTGTGCTAACGTTTTGAGAATATTATCAAAGACCAGATAACTTTAAACACATTTTAATGTTAATAACTTTGAGAGAACATTAGCCACAGTTCGGAGAATGTTCCGTTAGCTGGGAAAAATTAACATTCATAAATTCATGATTTTTGTGTGAAAAGGGCTTTTTGAATTTTGTGTCTTGAACATTGTGGCAGCCAGATGATGACAAAGGTGGGAAAGGGAAAAAGAAGCGGAAGAAGGGTGAAGAGCTAGAAGAGGAGGAGCTGGATGAAAGCATGCTGGATTGGTGGTCCAAATACTTCTCCTCGATTGAAACACTGAAAGAGGTTAGTCTACTTTTGCCAGAAGATGCCTTGCAATCCTTAAAAAATGATGATTCAGTGTTTTTACTGATAAAATTGTATACTATTTTATGATCGATTTAGGTCCTTAAAGCACAAGAATCAGAAGCTGAGGAAAAGGACGATTTTGAGTCTGGAGAGGGAGGAGGTAACTGAAGCAGTGTCATTTATCTGTAGAAATCTAATAAAATCCATCAATGTTCAATTTAACCCTGTAATACCTGACATGAAATAGAACAGTTTTTTTTAACCATTAGAAAAAATATTTTTTTTAAATCTTAAAAAAAATTTTGCTGCGTATTTCATATTTGATAGATTATGGCTAATATAGTCTGATAACAGTGAGAATATGAAGGCAAAACTGTTAAATTTTATTCAGAGGCCCAAACTAAGAAAAAATTGGTGCAAATGCTGATATTTCTATAAACAAAAAGATGAAATTCTGATGCGTGTAAATCAATGAGATCTTTATAACAGTTTAGCAGATTACTTACATAAAATGCAAATTAATATCCGTCGTCACTCTATATCTGCCAATAATATGTCTTAGTAAGATGATATTGCTTTGGTTTATTATCAAAGCTCTGTAGTTTTAAAACATAATGCAATGCAATACAATGATGATTGAGAGATGAACAAATAAACCTTTAAAAGCCCGGTGTTCGTATTTGAGACTCACATTGGAACATGATTTTTCTATAAAATGATATCTGGATAATCAAGTAAACCTAAGCTGCTTCAGTCCAGTAAAACGTTACTCAAAATATAAGTTATTCTTGCGTTAAAATGTGAGTTTCCTCATTAAATTAGACATACCTTGATATTAGCATACACTATATATTAATGCATAAGACAATTAATGATGTAAAACAATATATCTACAATTTCCATAAAAATATATTTTTTATAACACATCTGTTTTTAGTACTGCCCAGATGAAGTTAGTTGACAGATATGTATTTACATATACTGTAATACACACTTAAATTATCCTGTTGTATACTCTCTGATAACCAAAATGCACTGATAACCAAATATGTTCCTAATGCCTCTGATTTGAAAGGGACCAAGAAGAAGAGAGGAAAGGGAAACAAGAACAAATCCATGGGGGATGGCGTACCAGAGAAGAAGAAGCATAAAATAGAAGAGCTGAAGGTACATTTGTAGTTAGGTGTTTAACAACCATAGTACATTTGAAAAGGTAAGGCGTAGGGGAAGTCGTTCATCTCTCTGGATAGCAGATGTGTTGGGCCGTTCCCTTTCAAAATGTTTTGGAATTGACCTACAGATTTATTGGTTCTGGAATCGATGTACTCGATTTCAAGAATCGATTCCTCACTGTTGTTTGCGATTCTTTTTTGCAATTAAAAGATGAAGGAACATGTTTACTTAGTCTGGCCATGCCCACAAGATATAAAGATAATAGAGAGTAGCCTTCTCATATTATGAAGGCTCACAAATTTGAAGATAAATGTTACACTCAATCAAGGACATGAACTTATTGCAGGGATGGTGCAAGGAAAATATTGTCTAAAATGCATGTGCACAGTTCAATTAAATTATAAAATTTACTTTAACTTTATATTGTTGCATAGAATGTACAAAGTAAACTGTATGCTAAAATAACCACAACATTAACCTCTTGGTTACTAGTGTAACCCTCGTTCCCTAATGGAGGAAACAGAGATGTTGTGTCAAAATACAGACACTAGGGGTCACTCTTGGGAGCTTCAAACACCTCTCACGTATTCAGAAGAAGGCCAACTGGTATAAAACATATACCAGGTATACAGGTATAAAAGGCATCCAGCATGCACCACACCACATATGCTGAGGAGCGAAGACAACATCTCAACCACTTAAGCAGGAGTTCATAGTTGTGGCAGGAGGGACATCGAGGGCGCCTCGGTCAGAGAACACCACAGTGAACAATGGTAGGATTTCTGTGAGGCGAACAGCTCTACCTGTGCTTCCCTAAATTGACTCTAGATCCCTTGGACCACCCGGGGATGAAGTCTCCAGCGTGCATCGGCTGTGCAGTTGAGGTTGGCCGGGATGTGAGTGGCTAGGTGCTCTTGTGAGTGGGCTAAGATTAGCCAGGCATCAAGGTGGTTAGCGGGGCAAGTCCAGCCTCTGTGACTTTCGGGAAGACTCAAGAAGACAGGGAAAACCCGAAGGGAGGACCTTGTACTGGTATTGCCTTCGAAGGCAAACCGCAGGGCCTGTGGCGAGGAAGTACATTTTTGAAACATGAAAGTACACGTCTTTTAGGTCTATCGCCGTGAAAATCTTGATGTTGGACACATGAGAGCATGTGTTTCTGTGTGAACATCTTGAATGCAAGCCTGTACAGGGCCTGAATCAGAACTGAGGTGTGTAGCTTGTGGCGAGGTGGAGGAAGGGTTGCTACGTAGGGAGACTTTAGCCCCTTGGTACTCATGGTGAATAGCGTCAAAACACCTACCTTGCTCCTGGGGCCCGCTGTGGAGGCAGTCGAGGGGGGTCCACCGCATCGATTGCTTGTCACACTTACCTGTCTCTCTGCATAGACCCGTTGCAATACAACGCGGGGAGGCAAAGTGTCCGTGTCCATCGAGGTTCTGGTGTGAATCTTTGATGCATGGCCATCATGAAAAGGAGGGCCATGAACACTGTGTGTGACCCAGGGAAAGAGGAATTTGCTCTTTTTCAGACCATGTAAAATACATTCCCCACTCTGACGGGAGTGAGGCTCACCCCAATTCCAGGGACGAACAGGTCCACAGTCTCTGCTTCCCTGGGTCGCCTGTCTCAGGACCGCTTCGAAGCCTTAAGAGGGTTCCTAGTGGCCTGCTGACGGGAAGGCGGTACCTCCTTCCTTCGAGTGGAGGCTTCGTAGGCTCCCGGGGGTCTAGAAGTAGACCCGCGCCAAGGTAAGATATGCTTGAGAGCCTACATCTACTTTTGCACAGACACTATGCAAAGTCAGTGGCCGAATAGGCCACCTTGAGTAATGGGTGAGCGAAGCACACTTTCTCATCATCCCACATCTCAGCAAGGTTTAACTATAGGTGGGCACTCCTGGACCACAAGTGTGGTCATCGCCCGATGTGACCCTCGTAGCCCGTCGGGCCTAGTCAGTCCTGCGTGACCTCTTGATCAGGACTACCCTTGTGCAGGTCTTACAATGCTTTAGCCTGATAAACTTGCAGGATGGACATGGCATGCAGGGCAGAGGGCCACGAGCGCGGTCTTCAGTGTATGGGCCGTGTCTGGCCATTCAGCATTGTAAGCCCTTGCCATCAGAGACGAGGTAAACTTACGAGGTTTGGATGGGAGCCTTGGACAATTCCTCCAAGTGGCAACATTTTGTGGGTATAAATGCACTGCAATCGCATGCTCCACCTGGGTAACCTCCAAGAAGCAGTACGATAGTCATGACTGCAACGTTCCCATGGGCATGCTCTCGCAGTGAGTGCATGCCCCATCCACGAATGCTGTTTCAACACGAGCGCGCCCCATACACTGAAGACAACGCTCGTGGCCCTCCGAGGGAGAGAGAAATCACCCGCACTCAGAAGGACACGGATGGAACGGCATATTTAAAAAGATGAAATCCGCAGTGTAGCTCTTTTATTAAGGAAACTGCCTCTTGTAGAATGCCGCTGATGCAACCGAGGAAACTCTGTGCACTTCTCTGTATAAACGAGAAGAGATATGGCTGATGTGTGCTCAGGTTCCAGCCGCAATGAGGTGATTGGAAAATTTGCTCTTGTATGTCCGGGGCCGTGGCCAGACATGCAAATTCCACACGCAAATTTCATTGTCCTTTTCTGAATACGTCAAAGGTGTTAGGGGCTCCAAAGAGTAACCCTTAGTGTCAGTATTTTGAAAAAATTTTAACAACAGAAATGGAACGATACGAATGTGCGGTTTATCAAACCTGTCAGTCAGACGTGAATGGAAGTTGCATTCGTCATAGGCTGTCCACATGTTTTCATTCACCACTATCATTGGCTGGTAGAACAAAAACATAATTAAAAAAGTAGTAGTAGTAGTATTTTATTCAAAATAAAAATAAGATAAAGACCTTTACATCATCTATCTATAATCTCTTCATGTATTCCGAGCGACATTCAAAACATTCAATTGTGGACAACATAAACCAGTCTTACCATGCAACACTAAGTCATTGAGTTTATAAGATTCGTTTTTTTTACTGTTTCATTGTTTTCAATGAACCTGTTTGCAGAAATGAATTGAGCTTCCAATCAATATTAGCGAGTGAAAGGCAGAATAATGATTAGCTCTGTTGAAATGAAAAAGGCTCTTAAAGAGGGGTCGATTTCCTTTGATGGATTGGATTGCAACTTTTGGAAACAACTCTTGATTCCCTACACCTTGTAATTGATTATTTTTGGAAATCGACTCCCAGGCCACCCTACATATGGGATGCCTTGAGGGTGTAAAAGAGTGTGGGAATTCTTGTTTCCTCTACAGGTGTACAACAGAGAGCTTGAATTCGAGTACGGCACCTTTGAAGATTGGCTTCACACCTTTAACTTGTATCGAGGGAAGTGTTCTGATGATGCTGACGTTGAGCAGAATGCAGCAGATGAAGACAGACTTATTGGCAAATTCAAGGTTTGTCGTCAATCATTAGTCATTACCCAATTGCCATCTTTCCTCTTGCTTCTGACTTACTAATTCTCCATGTACATTTGGATACATCTACTCATGCTTTATTATTATTACTATTATTAAATGGATGGAGAAGCATAGTTTACTGTAAAGCTACGTCTTAGTGTTGCTTATCTTGGCGAAAGCCGAGTACAAATCAGCATGAAGTTTTAACATCTACTCTCGTGTAATGGAAATCATGATTATTAAAGTGCCCCTATTATGCTATTTTAAAGGCTCCTGATTTTGATTTGGAGGTCTCCTACAACAGGTTTAAATGCATCAAAGGTCAAAAAACAAACTCCTATTATACATTGCGCATGTTCAATGATTCTCAAACGACTCGTCAGATGAATCAGTCTCTCTAAATCCCTCCTTTCTGCGAGCCTACTCTGCTCTGATTGGCTAGATGACCCAGTCTGTTGTGATTGGTCTACCACTTAGTGCACTTCGGAAACAATACATCCATTACCATAATGTTTACCTACGGAGGCTTCCTAAAGCTCAGCGATTGTACACACAGTAAAGACGATGATTTTACCATATCAATCCGAGCGTGAGGCAATGATGAAACATTGGAAGAAATCGTTAGTCATTCATCGCAAGGACAACTTGAGCAGGACGTTTCTCAGTGATACACTACTAGTTTGAGGTACATTATGAAATGTTTGAATGATAATTCCTCACCATCAGCATTAACAAGAACCAAACCGATGTGTAGCCTATATTTCAAATTTATTGCGGTGCACATTTATTCAAAGTAGTAAGAACGACAGACAATCTACATTTATGGACACAGTTTTAGGTAATAGTGGCCCACAGCTTATTTGCAGAACTATTTCAGTGAGACAGTAATAACGTGAACATCCGGTAGAAAATATATCAGTAATTAATCAGACTTACAAGATTCTGAGGAGCAAGTTGGTCCAAATAAACTAAATACTGACCCATATTTCTCTCCAATAAGTGTTTTGCGAATCCCGCATTGAACTCTATGTTTGTAAAATTATGAAGTAAAATGACGTTTGAAGGCGGGACAAATTGTTCGTGGGCGGAAATCGTACAACGTAGGCGGGCATTATGCAAATGTGTTTTCTAGTGACATAGAAGGGAACGGTCACGCAGCGAGATTCTATTACAAACGATGTTCAGAGTCGATTCTGTCTTTTGGGAGACAATAACTTTATTTAGCGTGCACTTTCGAATTTACAACTTTGCAGAACGTTTAAATTCACAAACAGCCATATTACACACTGCATGAAAGGGAATATTCGAAAAACCATAATAGGGGCACTTTAAATTTTGATCCTAAAAATGTAGTAGTAAATGTTGAGATTAACATTAAATAAGATTAATAAATGCTGTAGAAGTACTGTTCATTGTTAGTTCATTTTAACCGATAAATGTGATGGGACTTTTTTGCAGTCAAAATGCAGTCTTAACTTCTTTCTTAAGAGGATCTTTGTCAAACTGCCCCCAGATGATTTCAATTTTGTGGAGTTGTTTATATCAACAAGATGAAACTGTATATGATTGATATGAAACTTTATGGTGTCTTTTACAGTTCGATACAGTAAATGTCAAAGTAAATTTTTTTTATTTCGTAAACATTCTACCATACAAATAATGTGAACCAAAGAGTGATCCGCAAATGTATTAAACACATTCATCATTCTGAAGCTCATCTCTGGTTTGTTTGCTGTGTTTACTGTAGGGTTCCTTGTGTATCTACAAAGTCCCTGTATCGGATGAGGCGTACAGAGAAACGGGATTTGACTCCAACATGGGCATGTTCCAGAACATCCCACACAACGATCCGATTAACATCCTCGTCCGGGTCTATGTCATCAGGGTATGTAGTAGTACCACAGACCGTAGAGCAGTGCATTGAGCCTTTTTGTGTTTGGCCATTTGTATAATTATGTCTTTGTCTCAGGCAACAGATCTGCATCCCGCAGACATCAATGGGAAGGCCGACCCATATATCGCAATCAAACTCGGAAATTCAGACATCAAGGACAAAGAGAACTATATCTCTAAGCAACTCAACCCTGTGTTTGGAAAGTTAGTACTGTTGATTAAAGACCTCTCATTCATCACTAGATAATATTAATTTTGACATCAACTGCCTTCAAACTCCCAGGTTTTTTGATATTGAAGCGACACTCCCAATGGATTCTACCCTGACTGTGTCCATCTATGACTGGGATTTGGTGGGAACCGATGACCTGATTGGGGAGACGAAGATTGACTTGGAGAACCGTTACTACAGCAAACACAGAGCAACATGTGGTATCAGCTCCAAATATGCAATGTATGCAATTCTTCTTTTAAACACATCAACACTTTGTGAATTACTGATGGGGTTTGTGTTCGGTGGTGTTATTTTAGTATCATTGATAGACTATTATAGTTTTATAATAATGGTTTTAATTTAAAAGTTTTAGTAATTTTGTTGTGTGTTTTTTAATTATAATTTTTTGGGATGCACCGAAATTTCAGCAATCAAAACTTTCGTCCTAAACAGCTCTTTTAGTTTTCTGGTTGAAATGGTTTTGGAGGACCGAGAAACATTTAATTGGCGCTACTCCGATGCCATGTTTTGACTCTGTTCAACATCTATTTCATGCAAACAACATGGATAAGCTACAACAGTTATACATGTCAGCTGTTTGGACACTAGCTCTGGATTGACAATATTAATTTCTCGATTTTAATCGGTAATGATATCGTTTCTTAAATCTGATATCTTTTAGTCTGCTGTTTTCTGTTGATGCGCAGCGTTTATAATGAAATTCAAAGCTAGACAATCACTTAACCTCAAGAAAGCTATTACCTCCAAAAAAAGAAAGTCCATAACCTCATTAATCAGCAAGAATTATTTTTTATATTAAAAAAATGCCTTATGTGCAATTTAAATGTTTGTAACATTACTTTTATTTTTTATTTTAATGTTTGTATCCCCCAGGATACGTCGCCCCTTCGGGGGCCTTGTTTGGCAATGCATGTTACAACATTTTAGCCATATTTTTAAAACATTTATTCTCTCATAACTTAAACTAAACATTATTTGTAAAATTTTGTTTAACAATAAGCATAATGCCTATTTATGAATATATTAGCCTTCTGTATCATATTTAATATGCAAATTTTAATAGGGCCTGTAAATTATCAATATGACCAAAACTTTGTTGAAAAACCTGTTGTACACAAAGAAGTTATTTTTTTGCTTAGAAATCTTTAATGATTTTTATGAAGTATAGAATTCTATAACTTGGGTTTCCTTGATTATTCATACATAATTTGTTAATGTTAAAATTTATTTGTATATATTTTTTCATGTTAATGTACAGTTGTAATCAAAATTATTCAATCCCCATTGCTAATCAGGTTTATTGCCAAAATATACAGACTTCAAGCAAAAGTAATTGAAATAGCTCAACATAAATGTTTTAAGTGGTTCTATTCAACTGAAAATGCAACTTTTAATGACTTAAACAGTCTCAAAATTATTCAACCCTCTGAATTAGAATCCGTCACAACAGCACAAATCTGCAAAACAGGTGTTTTCTCAAGCACACCTGATGCAGCTCATCAAGGGCTTCATTAGTTGCACCAGGTGTGCTTGAGCTAGAACACATGAAATACCTGAACTGGCTACGTTTGTTAAGTGTCACGTTTGACTGCATATTAGAAATATGGTCTGCAAGTCAAAAGAATGGTCCAAAATGTTATGAGAAAATATCATCGCCCTTCACAAACAAGGAACAGGACACAAAAATATAGCGAAGGCACTAAATGCTCCTAAAGACACCGTTGGAAGTATAGTTTGCATGTTCAAAGTTAAAGGAACCGTGGTTGCACTTCCTGGACGGGGCAGAAAAGGGAAGATATCATCAGCTGCAACCAGATTTCTGAGAAGGCAGGTTCAGAAAACCCCTCGAGTGACTGCAAAAGACCTGCAGCAAGACATGGTGGCAACAGGCACTGAGGTTTCAGCTGCACAGTAAGGCCTGAACGCATACCAGAACTCAAAGACTACACCACTTCTGAACCAAAAGCACAAGAAAACTGCTCAAAATCATATAAATAAATCTCATAAGTTTTGGGATTCTGTTCTGTGGAGCGAAAAACAAAACTGGAACTACTGGAGCCCTATGGATCAGTGGTATGAGAATGAAGAATAAAGCATTATGCTGAAAAGAACTGTCTACAGTTCAGCATGATGGATCGGTGATGCTCTGCGGCTGCTTTATATCCTCTGGCACTGGAAACCTGCAGTGTGTGGAAGACAAGATGGATTAATTGAATTGTCAGGAAATCCTAGGAGAAAATATCATGCCGTCAGTGAGGAAGCTGAAGCTTGGGTGTCATTGGACCTTCCAACAGGACAGTGATCTCAAGTAACCTCAAATTCCACCAAGGCTTGGTATCAGAAGAAGTCCTGGAAGATCCTACAGTGGCCATCACTGTCCCCTGACTTGAACCCCTTAGAAAATCATCAGTGGGATTTGAAGAAGGCGTTCCAGCACCAACCCAAGAAAATGCCTGAACTGGAGGCCATTGCTCATGAGGAACGGGCTCAGATTCCTCAGAAGCTGCTGTCTGGTTATACATCTCGTTTGCAGCAGGTCAGAACAGCAAAAGGTGTTCTACTAAGTACTAAAAATGCTTGCCATAAAGGGGTTGAATAATTTTGAGATTGCAGAAGTAATTAAAAGTTGCATTTTCAAATGAATTTAAGGAAACCACTTAAAACTCTTGTTGTGTTGAGCTATATTAATTACTTTTGTTTGATTTGTTCATTGCAAACAGCTGAAAGTCTGTTAATGTTGCCAATAAACCTGATTTGCAATGGAGGTTCAATAATTTCAATTACAACTGTAAATGTCAAATATGACATAACATAACCTTTTTGGGGACATTTATTTGTCCATCTCTCAATTATCATAGAATTGCATATATGAGCCATAAAAGCCTGGTGTCTATATATATATATATATATATATTTCTCAAAGTCTTTGAAAGAGGGAATATCTATTTACTGTAGCAGAAACGCATAAAAAAATAAAGCTTCATGAAAAATAAAGCAAAGAATGATGATAAACGATAGACAAGGAAGCACAAAAAATGAACAAACATACACAAGAGTAAATACAAACAAGAGTTGGTTGTTAGTTGCCAACAGCACAGCAACTCTAGACAAACAATGACACTCAAAACCAGTGTTACTTACATGTGGAGCAGAATCGAAGCAACCGTTTTCAGGCCTTCTCGCTTCACTATCTCCAGCGCTGGAAAGGTTTTCTAATATTAACATGGGTCCTAAAGCTCTTTCCTGATAATAACCTCTTTCCTGCCATCATAAAGTGATATTCTAATGAGCTTTTCTCTTTTGTAATGTCTCTCAGCCATCTCTCTTTCTACAGTATTTCTTCAGATCTCCCTGTTGCTCGTTCTCTCTCCTCCACCGTCATACATACTGCTCTAATGCTGATTGGCTACACGTTTGTTGTTGTGTCTGGTAGTGTTGGTCCGACCAAATATCACTTACCCCACCTTTAGGAATTGAACTGATTTTCTAAAACAGAAGTCTATAGACCATAAAGTCTATTTTTATACCCCTAAAGGGGCGACGTATCCTGGAGGATAAAAACAGACCAATTATGAAAAAATTACAAATGAAATGAATACAATTCCAACATTAACATAATAAGTTAATGCTTAACAACAATTTTTTAAACATGTAAGTCCCCTCCAAATATTGCAAATATGTTAAATATATACACTTTTTACTGAAAGTGAGTAGATTTCCCACTACAAGTGGTCATGTTGTTTTTACATGCTGTCCACGAGCTGAACAAAGTCACCAGATCTAAATATTGATTAATTATTAATTTATTACTTATTTGCGGTTTTCAGGCAAGTGCATCCTAAATTTTTGTTTTTCAATTTTCATTTCAGTGCATTCCTAAATTTTATTTCAGTTATAGTTATTTTAGTACTTTACGTTAAACTAAATGAAAATGAGAAATGTTGCAATGTAGCCCCTAAATATTGCTTCAAAAAAGAATGGATGGACAAAACTTCTCCAACTGTTTCTTTTAGTCATGGCTATAATGTGTGGAGGGACCCACTGAAGCCAACGCAAATCCTTGGCAAACTCTGCAAAGATGGAAAAATGGATCCGCCCCAGTTCGGCCCCGGAGGAAGAGTGAAAGTGGCAAACAGAGTTTACACGGGACCAACTGAAATTGAGGATGAAAATGGTATGTACATTTTCACAAAGCATTTCGAAAGGGAACAAGTATAAGGGTGGTCTTCTGAATTGCTGAGTTCCCATCGGAGAGCAGCACATCAGAACAAATGCACATACTTTTCTATGGCAGGACTGAAGAAACAGACGGATGAGCACCTGGCTCTTGCTGTACTAAAACACTGGGAAGATATACCACGAATAGGCTGCAAGCTGGTTCCAGAGCATGTGGAGACGAGGCCTCTCCTGAATCCTGATAAACCTGGGATTGAGCAGGTCAGGAATAATGTCCCAAAAGCACCACTGTCAGATAACGAAATGGCGATAATGAGCCGTTAGTGAATATGAGTGCTTGTCATGTAGGGGAGAATTGAGATGTGGGTGGACATGTTCCCGAAGGATATGCCTGCACCTGGACCCGCTATTGATATTTCACCTAGGAAGCCAAAAAAGTAGGAACCACTTGGTGAAAGCTTTTGGCCAAATACAGATGAACATTGCATTCTCAAAATACCTTTTTGTAATTGACAGATTCGAGCTCAGGGTGATCGTGTGGAACACAGATGAAGTCGTTCTGGAGGACGATGACATTTTCACAGGAGAAAAATCAAGCGACATATTTGTTAGAGGGTACAGGATCTTTTTCACTGAAATAACTTGTTCCTATGTACAGTGCATGTATATTATGAACGCTTGTTTCCACCATGGAATAAATAAAGATCTAACAGTGACTTTTTAGCTCATAAATCTGACATTATTTCTTGCTATTTTGTCTTTTTTTGTTTTTTGTTTTGAGAGAAATAAAGTCAGAATTGTGAGATAAGTCAATTGGAATAAAGGCAGTGCGAAAAAAGTAGATTTTTTCAGAATTGCAGAATTGTGAAGAAAAAGTAAATTGCGAAAAATAACGTCAGTGAGAAACAAGTCAATTGTTAAGAATAAAGTCAGAATTGTGAGATATAAACTCATGAATTAAAAAAAGCTAATTGTGAGTTTATACGTAACAATTCAGACATTTTTAACGCAGTTCCAAGTTCCCCTTTCAGTCGGCCACTCTCGACGTACACCAGAGGTGATCCGACAAATGGTGATCTCGCTCAAGAGACCAATCCACTTCGAGTGTAAACTAAACGAGCTAAATGAGATAATTGCATCAGCTTCTCTGCCTCGCAGTGCGAGCATATAATGAGCAGCAGGTGCGTCGCATCTTTGTCTTTTGTTTCGGAGCCAGAGGGTGAATGCTGTTCCTGCTCTGCAAAGGATCTGTTTCTGAGTGTCTGTTGAACGAATCTCTTTGTGGAAGAAGTTGGTGTTGGTGTGACAGCGCGAGCAGTGGTGGTCGCGATCTCTTTAAGCTGCAGTATAAAACAGCTGTTTTCACAGCTCGTTAGAGTGGGCGCCTTCAACTAGTTGCTGTTCATTCAGCGGGTACAAAGTTGCATCTTCAACAAGATTGAGTGCCCACACAGGCTGGGTTTCTGATCGTGGACGGAACCTGAGACCTCTGGAAACTCCATGTCTGGTCCCTGGATGCGACGTGGAGGTTCTAGGTGGCCTACCCCAGTCGGTGGTGGACACTATCACTTCCTCCAGAGTCCCGTCTAGGAGGCGCCTCTATGCGTTGAAGTGGAATCTTCTCATTGAGTAGTGTTCTCCCCACTGGGAAGACCCCAAAGATGTCCGGTCGGTGTTCTGCTTTCCTTTCTGCAAGATGGGTTGGAGCAAAGACTGTCTCCTTCCACGCTCAAAGTGTAAGAGTGTAAGAGTTAAAGATCCTGTCACTGAAGACAGTGCTCCTGACTGCGCTGGCTTCTATCAAGAGGGTAGGAGACCTGCAAGCATTTTCAGACGACTAATCGTGCCTAGAATTCGGGCCGGCCAACTCTCACGTTGTCCTGAGACACCGGCCTGGATATGTGCCCATGGTTCCTACCATTCCCTTCAGGGACCAGGTGGTGAACCTGCAAGTGCTGCCCTGGAGGAGGCAGGCCCAGCCCTGGCTTTTCTGTCCCGTCCGTGGCCTTCGGTTGTACGTGGACAGATGCAAAGCCTCAGGACCTCAGACCAGCTCTTCGTCTGTTACGGAGGTCAGCAGAAGGGAAAGGCTGTCTCCAAGCCCACTGGATAGTGGATGCTATTTTCTTGGTGTATCAATCCCAAGACATGCCTGGCTGAGACATTGCGGAGGGTCTGATGCCAGGCCTATACTTGTATGCTTGTGGAACAAGCATTCTTCCCCGGTTCAGCTCCTCTGCGGACGGACCCGTGTCTTTTCCTCAACAGAGTCCGCTCTGTCGTCTCTGCTGGTGCTCTTTCCCCTCTTCCCCCAGAGACTGCCATATGTTGCACTACCCTGCTTGGCTAGTCCATATGTGTAACCGCCACATTTGGGCAGGAGGTAGCTTCCGCAGCGTCCACTTTTCTTCAAGGCCACGCTTTCCCAGCGTTATCCAATAAGTCACACTGAGTGGGTCTTGCGGAACAGCCGTGACTGACCTTCTCTGCTTAGAGCGCCTACCTTCCGCCCCAACTCTAGGGGGCAGACCAGGAGACCCAAGTGGAGCGGTGGAAGGGCCAGAAACAGTGGCGTGTTGGTAGATATCCCCATTCATGGGATCACCTCTGACGTACATGGAAAGTGACCGACTGAAGGGGAATGGATCGTAAAGTATGGTAACCCTCATTCCCCAAAGGAGGGAATGGAGAAGTACGTCCCGTCACCACAGTTGATGAACCTCCGCTGTACGGCCGAGTCACAAGGTCCGGCTCCTCAGCGGAAAAACAAAGATTATATAATTATATGCTCGCACTGCGAGGCAGAGCAGCTGATGCAATTATCACATGCCAATGTTCATTGGCTCGTTTAGTTTAGACTCGAAATGGATTGGTCTCTCAAGCGAGATCCCCATTCGTCGGATCACCTCTGACATGCGTCTCCGTTCCCTTCCCATACGTAACAGAGACGTTTTTATCTCACAATTCTAACTTTTTTCTTGTAATTGAGAGTTTATATCTAGCAATTCTGACTTTATTTCATGCTATTCTCATTTTTTGCCCTCAGAATTTCGAGATATAAACTTTTCACAACGTTTATTTCTCAATTTTAAGCAAAAAATTCTGAATTGCAATGTATAAACTCGCAATGAAAAAAGGATTAAAAAAAGAGTTTGTACATAACAATTTTCTCTTTTTTCTTGCAATTCCTAGTTTATATGTCACAATTCTAACATTTTCCTTGTAATTTCACGTTTATATCCTGCAATTCTGACTTTATTTCTCGCAATTCCACGTTTCATTCTCAATATTGTAAGATATAATCTCGGAATTGCAAGAAAAAAGGTATGTGTATGTATATATATATATATATACACAGTATATAATATATATGTGAAGGATCATATCTCTTAAATGATCACAAGGGTACCAACTAACTGTACCATCACTATGACCAACAGATGGCTGAAAGGCCAACAAGAAGACAAGCAGGACACAGACGTCCACTATCACTCGCTGACCGGAGAGGGCAATTTCAACTGGCGCTTTGTTTATCCCTTCGACTACCTACAGGCTGAAGAGAAGATCGTCATCTCAAAGAAAGAGTCCATGTTTTCTTGGGATGAGACTGAGTATAAAATTCCTGCCCGACTGAATTTGCAAGTGTGGGACGCGGATCATTTCTCTGCAGATGACTTCTTGGGTGTGCTGTTGTGTTTTACTTTGTAAAGTCATTTTAGATTCAGGCTCAGTCTTAATGGCCTTAATTCATACAGTCACGTGTGTGTTTGCTTTTTGTTTCAGGTGCAATCGAACTTGACCTGAATCGATTTCCTCGAGGTGCAAAGACAGCAAAGCAGTGCTCCATTGACATGGTCATAAATGAGCAAGATATGCCCATGGTCAACCTCTTCAAACAGAAGAGAATTAAAGGCTGGTGGCCGTTTGTGGCCCGTGATGAAAATGATGAGATGGAAATTACGGTAAGTGACCTGCAAATAATGTGATAAGAGAAACAAAGCTTTTCTAAATTGAACCAATTGCTTCGCAAAATTATTCACTTTTTACGATGCGCATGCAACGCCACACACGGGAGTGGCGCCTGCTGGTATAAACTTTGTAAATCAATTGATTTCTAAAGGATCAAGTGAAACTGAAGACTGGAATAATGATGCTGAAAATTCAGCGTGTATGCCAATGTAACTGGTCCTACTCAACCTGGAGTTTCCAGCGTAGGAGGCTAACAAGGACGCTAAAGACCGTAGCCTCTAGCGTCAGTCGCCAGCACGCCTCTTGAAGCCAGGAGAGTGGTTTACTCGCACACCTCTTACTGGCCTACGTCTGTTACACCCAGACATGCACAAACATGCGTCAGTGAGCATCTAAAGTCCCGTACGAATGTGCCATCTCAGTAATCAATACGGACAATGTCAGTAAAGATTACAGCGGTTTTTACCTTCAGTAAAAAGGTCCGGAAAAATGACCTCAGGTAATACTAATCCCGTGCGAATAGACCCGCTGTAAATATGTACGTAAATATTACGTAATTTCCTGTTTAAAAGTAGATTTCTGTGGTTTTTCAAGTATAGAGATGCTTGAAAAAGCATTCAGTTGCGTTCTAGACGCTGGGACAAGTCTGTGGAAAAACTCAAGTGTTTTCCACATACCATTCAGATCAGAAAGAAGATCGAAAGCACTTGTTAGAGGCACGAAACATATTTTAGCGTTAGGTACTGTATGCGTCTATTACCAACAAAACCAAATCTGAAGTTAATTAATATGTCGTTCGACCGGACATAACTGTTTTATATATATAAATATAGGTTATATGTGTTTGCGCACGTGATATCAGGAAGCAACTTAATACGACAGGAGGGTGACGGCGATGTGCAAATCGAGTTACCCCTCCCACTTCTGCTAGTTTTACTGAGATATCTTATCCCGTGCGAATTTGCCATTAATATTACAGACATCCTGTGGTAAAATTACATTACTTCATCTACCCTTGTAAAGTTAATCCCGTCAGAATAGGGCTGCGCAAATGGACATGCATGAATCCCCGTAAACAGATATAGACAGGTGGTGCTGGGGAGGAGGAGGGTCAAAGTGATGTGAACACAGTGAACTTACAGTGACACTCACTAGCACTGGACTATTTAAATGCATGCAAGTTCATTGGCTGTAGGATTACACATCAGGACCCATCAGCTCATGCCATGTTGTACACAAGGCAGCTGGCTGGTAGATTACACATTAGTTATGACTACTATATGTGCAATATTCCTTTTTTTCCAAACCAAAACTGAAAAATTCTACCCTCCATGCTTTCAAATCTTACACTTCTGCATATTCAAACTCAGTTGCACGACATTCTGAACAAAAATGCAAATCATATGGACTACTGTAATGATACTTTCATGGTGCTTTTTGGAAATTTTTGGAGCTTGGTAGTTGGTAGTTAAAATCATCTTCCAGCCATGCTTTGAACATTCTTCAGAATATCTTGCTTTGTGTTCAGTGAAAGAAAGAAAATCCTATAAATTGTAAACACATGACAGTGAGTAAATTACTTTATTAAATGATCTAACCCTTTGAATGATAAAATGTCACTCCTAAACCACCACTGTGCACTTGCAGCATTTTTTTACTCAGCTCTGATGTTTAGTTTAATGGTTTTTAAAAAAAATCCTTTTAGGGAAAAGTAGAAGCAGAGCTTCACCTGCTGACCGGCGACGAGGCCGAGAAGAGTCCTGTTGGTGAAGGACGCAATGAACCAGAGCCTCTAGAGAAACCAAAGTATGAGCAGCATTTACAGCAACTTTTACATCTACCTTCAATATTGCAGTCATTTGCTACTGACAATTTTTCACTTTCACTAAAAACATCTTGTTTGTTGAACTACACATTATACATTACTTTCAAACATAGATTTATAATACTGAAAACATTCTTTCATACAATCAATACTTTTTAAAACAGCCCAAAAAACAGTCATTAAGAGTTTGCAATTGCAAAGGTTTGATGGGTTTTGACTTATTTTGCTATACTGAGCCAAAACATTATGACTCGTTATAGAATATCGACTCGAATATCGTTGATCATCTCCTAACAAGGCCATATATTAAGGTCATATAACAAGGCTCTCGTCATCAACGTGTTGGATGGAGGATAAATGGGCAGGAATAAAGATCTGAGCGACTTCGACAAGGATCAAATTATTATGGCGAGACGACTGTGTCGGAGTATCTGTGAAACGGCGAGGCGTGTGTGTTGATCCCGGTCAGCAGTGGTGGGAATTTACCAACAGTGTCCGAGGAGGGACAAACACAAATCGTCAACAGGGTGTTGAGTGTCCAAGGCTCAACGAAGGGCAATGAAGGGTCCCAGCAAACTGAAGGTCTACTGCGGAACAAGTCACACAAGATTTTAATGATGGTTATGGGAGGAATGTCACAACACATGCGTAGCCGCAGACCAATCAGAATGTAATGATGAGACCGTCCACCATCGAAACGCCTACAATGGGCACGAGAGTGCTGAAACTGGACCTTGAGTCCGATGAGTCCCGTGTTCTTTAATATCGTGGACGTGTGTGCCATTTCCCTGGGTAAATGACGGCACCAGGATCACTGTGGGATAATGACGAGCCGCTGGAGGGAGTGTGATCCTCTGAACAATGTTCTGCTGGGACATCATGTGGACGTAAATTGCCTCCTACCTAAAGATTGTTGCAGAGCAGGTCCAGCCCTTCATGACTCTGGTGTTCCTGGTGGAAGTGGCTCTTTCAGCAGGATAATGCACCGTCACACACATTGTTCAAGAATGGATTGAGGAACATGATGAAGAGTTCAAGGTGTTTCCCTGGCCTTCAAACTCCCCCGATGTCAATCCAGTTGAGCATCAGTGGATGTGCTGGACCTTCGAGCTCGATCTAAGGCTTCTCCACCTCACAACCTACAGGACAGGAGGATCTGCAGCCAGAGACCGACTCCTGCAGGGTCTCGTAGAGTCCACGTCTCGCGGGTCGGCGCTGTTCTGGCAGCTAACAGCATGTTAGACATGTGCTCATAATGTTTTGGCTCATCAGTGTATATGATAGATTCATGCTTTCCTGTTTCCAGGATTGATTGAAGAATACATTTCTAATAAATAAATAAATGCACAGCACAGCATATCCTGATTTAAAGGGAATCTCCATTAATACCTTCCATTAAATTAATCATAAAACAAATATCTGATTATTTCTCCTATGACACAAAACGTGTGGACAACGTTAATAATCTGTGCATAATAAATATTTAGTTTTTTTTTCCAACAGTAAGAAATTATAAATAAGAATCTTCCAAAGAAACCTCCCCTCCGGTTTCACAGACAAGGTTTAAAACTAGTCTCAGACTAAAGTGCATGTTTGAGCTGTTGCATAGACATATCTTAAAATATATCTCTGCCATTGTTTCATCTCAAGATTCCCACAAATAATGTTTTTTCCTAAGGAACCTTTATAAAAGCTACTTAAATGCCCTAATTAAACTAAAGGCTAATTCCGTGAAACCCTGTCTGTGAAACCAGGCCTTGATGCGCTTAAATCACGGTAAGTGAATTGAACATTTCATGTTCAGTGGAGCTGTCTGTGTTAACATAAACCATAAACCATTTGGTTATGCTATTTAAAAATATTATAATAATAGAGATAATATATCCCCGTTACGCACGTCTGAATAAACTGAGAATAAATCCGTAATAATTCTGACAGCTAAAGTTTACCATCTGCTGTGCCGCAGATTTGTATCATGAGTTTTTCTTTGTCCCACCAGCCGCCCTGACACAACCTTCCTGTGGTTCCTTAGCCCGCTAAAGGCAATCCGCCATCTCGTCTGCAACCAATACAAGTGGCTGGTCATCAAAATTGTGTTGGCGGTGTTGATATTAGCAATGCTGGGCTTGTTTCTGTACAGTATGCCTGGCTACATGGTGAAAAAGCTTCTAGGTGCTTGAAAAGCTTTTTCAATGCCAGCAATATTTGATATTACTTCAACACTATTTCACCTGGAATGATGTACGTGTTTGTTGAAGTCATATGCATACTTATTTTGTTAAAAGCCCAACTGGGAACATAAAGTTCATCAAACGCTGACAGGTGACCGTTGCACATTTTTTGGGAAATGCTATACAAGCGAAATTTTGGATTTTTCAAATTTTGAGTGTTACTTTCCATCCATAGTTGTTTGTGTTTCAGAAAACGTACAAAATCTAAACAAATGTAGATGTCTCATTTATCTGGATATATACAATTCTGATGTAAAATGTTTTGTATATCAATTTGTTCGTTTCTGGGGTTGTCAGATTGTTGGAAGTTATATTTCTTCACTGAAGGATGTTATTGTGTGCTTTAAATAAATCAATAATAATAACAATAATAATATAAAAAACTAAACATGCATTTTATTTATTATACTCGAGAACCAAACCAATCGTGAATTATCTTTGATAAACAGGCCCGTTTAAAATCCATAAATTGAACAGCCATCTTTGTTCTCCATTAAAGCTTCAACACTCAGGTTTTGTTGAACAGCTGCTCTTGCACACTTGAGTCCATGCATGAGTACTAATGTGGACCATTACACATGAAGGCATTTTAATTATTGCTCTGAACCTGCCAAAAGTGCATGTCACCAATGAGACAAACATGTAAAAATTGTCTATGTTTACAATTTTTAAAAGCTTGTTCAATGGTTTTCTCCCACCAGCCGCCCTGACATTACAATGCTGTGGTTCCTTAGCCCGTTTAAGGCCATCCGCCATCTCATCTGCAACCAATACAAGTGGCTGGTCATCAAAATTGTGCTGGTTCTGTTGATAATAGCACTGCTGGGCTTGTTTCTGTACAATATGCCAGGTTACTTGGTGAAAAAGCTTCTAGGTGCTTAAAAAGCTTTCACCGTGCCTGCAATATTTGATATTACTTTAATGTTATTTCACTTGGAATGATGTACGTGTTTGTTGAAGTCATACTTATTTTTTTGTTAAAAATAATTTCTGGTTTAATGGGAAAAGCCCAACTGAGAACATAAAGTCCATACTTTTTTCTTTTTTTTTTTGGAAACATGATAGAAGCATTTGCAGTTTGAGCTTTTCAAATTTTAAGTGTTACTCTCCATCCATAGTTGTTAGCGGTTTGTGTTTCAGAAAACGTACAAAATCTAAAACCATGTAGTTGACTTTTCTCTGCATATCCAATGTTTTTTTTTATATCAATTCGTTCGTTTCTGGGGTTATCAGATTGTTGGAAGTTATTTCTTCACTGAAAGATGTGTGGTTGTGTGCTTTGGCTGCTACTAATAAATAAACAATTAAAAAAAACCTAAACGTGTATTTTATTTATTAACATTTGCCGAAAATCTTTTCATGCTACATTTTCTGCACCTTTAACCGAACTAATCCAATCGTGAATTATCTTTAAGCGCAATTACTGTTTATTCAACAATTTTGCAATAAACAGGCACATTTAAAATCCATTTGTAAGCATTAATTGAACCGATTCAACACTCAGGTTTTGTTAAACTCTTGCACACTTCCTTCCAGTCCATGCATGAGCACCATTACACATGAAAGCATTTT
Source organism: Semotilus atromaculatus (assembly GCA_031834385.1). NCBI lineage: Eukaryota > Metazoa > Chordata > Actinopteri > Cypriniformes > Leuciscidae > Semotilus > Semotilus atromaculatus. The sequence continues at coordinate 4,503,258 of JAULUF010000032.1, read as the reverse complement.
AATTATTGCTTTGAACCTGCCAAAAATTGCATGTCATCTATAAGACAAACATGTAAAAAATTGTCTATGTTCACAATTTTTAAAAGCTTGTTCAATGGTTTTGTCCCACCAGCCGCCCTGACATTACAATGCTGTGGTTCCTTAGCCCGCTAAAGGCCATCCGCCATCTCATCTGCAACCAGTACAGGTGGCTGGTCATCAAAATTGTGCTGGTTCTGTTGATATTAGCAATGCTGGGCATTTTTCTGTACAGTATGCCTGGCTACATGGTGAAAAAGCTTCTAGGTGCATGAAAAGCTTGCTCAATACCTGCAATATTTAATATTACTTCAATGTTATTTCACTTGGAATTATGTATTTGTTTGTTGAAGTCATATGCATACTTTATTAAAAATCATTACTGGTTTAATGGGCAAAGCCCAAGCGAGAACATAACGTTTTGGGAAACGCTATAAAAGCATTTGCAGTTTTGGCTTTTCAAATTTTAAGTGTTAACTTTCCAACCATAGTTTGATAGTTGTTAGCTGTTTGTGTTTCAGAAAACATACAAAATCTAAAAACCATTTTACGCACGTAACAATGGTTCACTGAGAAAAGAACGAGACACTGCGTCCAACGACACTTTGGGGAACGCCTCCAGCGTGACCGGTGTCTGAAGCACGTGAATCAAACATGACAATGTCATTGGCTGGCATGTGGCTACGTGTGCGAATGAGTACGAGAGGAGACCTGAAGTACACGTCAACAACTTCTCTGACTGAAGGAGACGTGACCAGGTGTGCCTGAAGCCTAGCAGTGAGACGCAGTGTCTCGTTCCGCTTCTCAGGGAACCATTGATACATGCGTAACCTGAGATGTTCCCTTTCAAATGGGAATCGCACTGTGTCTAAAGACACTTTGAGGAATCAGTTCCCACTCCGCTATACTGAGGGAATGACTGCAACAAGCACAAGGAAACCAATCCCTCACTCAGGTCAAACAGAACTGTGTTTACGTGCAACCAAATAATCCGCAGATTGACAGCTCAATTGGACTGGAAAGTCTTCATGTAAACACATTAATCGATCTGATTGAGCTCGATCCGAATGAGATTTCGATCGGATTAAAAGGGGAGGTTTATTCCTTTTCTAATCCGATCAAGAGAACATGTAAACACTTGTTTGGATCGAAAACCGAAACTGAAAGGACTGCGCATGTGCAATGACGTAGAAATAGCGTAATGACGAATGGCGTACGGAACGAGCTGTTGTTCCTGTTGAATAAATTGTTGTATAAATGAGTGTCCCGTTATCTATAATCCTCCTTGCTCTGCGTGTCTGTGAAGTGAAGCAGAACAACGTCCCACCAGTGCTTGTTACAGACTCTCATCCACAGGCGCAGAGAGGGCATTTTCACTGCGTGATCAATATAAGCAGCTCGGCACAACGGTTCACATGCTCATTGTCTACAAATTATAACCAGAACGGGTAAATATTAAGCCTGCTGTTTAAAACAAATAAAGAACCAATGTAGGACAATAGTTATGCGCAAACAGCAGGAAACTGTATATTCGTGAGCATGTCAAAAAAAATATTCAGATTTGAAGCCTGTGATAAACACGTACATCAACCCGATCACGTGTAGCGTTCATGTAAACACTTCAGATTCATCAATCGGAATAAATTCAGTCCGATTGAAACAAGTTCTGCATGTAAACATAGCCAGTGACTCAATTCCCGAAGGCCACAACTAGGGTTGCAAAGGGGCTGAACATTTCCGGTAAATTTCCAGAAACTTTCCAAAAATCCTGGAAAGTTTCCCAAAAATCCTGGAAAGTTTCTGAAAATCCTGGAAAGTTTCCGAAAATCCTGGAAAGTTTCTGGAAACTTTGCAACCCTAGCCACAACCTATAGCTCAAAGCCCAATGCAAGGAAGAAGCCTTACCGGCGCGCGAACAGAGAAGCTCTGGCAATGTCAGGATCCCTGAAAGGCATTAGTTTTAAGAGAATACCGGCAAAGAGAAACTCACTCGCCTGTCACTACTTTAACTAGAGGGATCTGGTCCGACCGCAGGGGAGCTGAAAAGACATGCTCAACCCTTCCTGACTCGAAGACAGCATCTCTGAGAAAATATAAAATAAAGGGCCCTAATCAAAGACAGTTTACCAAGGCGGCCTCACAGAGGGCCGAACACTTGATGTCACTCAATGTCATTGATGTGAGTCTGACTGGGGCTCAAATGAGCGACTCTCTAAGCAAGATGAGGCCAACTATACTCTATACGGTTTACCAAGGCGGCTTCACAGAAGGCCGAACACTTCGTGGCTGTTTACACCTGGGCACTTCATGCGTTTCTCAGATCTGATAGCTATCCGATCGTGAAAAGACCAGGTGTAAATGTCCTCCGAAACGCATTCGAGACGGATTTAAATGCGATCGCTCAAACCACATCAGGAGGAGACGCTTTCCAGATGAAACTGGACTAGAGTAAATGCATCTGGTTGTTGAAACCACATTCGCTACCGCAACACACATCGCCATAGATGAAACCTGTGTATCTCTTCATCAAGCCAACGCGCAAACAAAACAGAAAGTCACGGACGCTGAAAACACAATCATCTTCATTAAAAGTAGTGAGACTAAATGGTCTTACCAGGGCTGTTGCCGCTCTCTCCTGATCTTGAAATTAACTGATAAATAAAACCCAGCTCAAATCTGTTGCTTTTGCTGATGTGAACTCTGTTAAATTCGCATATAGCGCTGGAATTGAAGATCGGATTTACATGTGAAACTCGAAAAATTTGAATATCGTGCAAAAGTTATAATTTTGATGATTATGGCTTACAGCTTATGAAAACCCCAAATTTTAATTTTAAATACAGAAATGTCGGCTCTCTGAAAAGTATACTCATGCATATGTATATAGTTATATATACTAAATATATTAGTTTCACCTTTTAACTTTTGCACGATATTCTAATTTTTAGAGTTTCACCTGTATTTCCGGAGACACGTTTATGTGAGCAAGTGTAAATTGAACCGTTTTAACAATCCGATCAGTAAAAACAGATGAAATGAGCAGGTCTAAACCGGCCCTTCACGTCACTGGAGCTGAGCTCAGATCAGCAGAACCAAAGTGCGAGTTCCCATTCGAAAGGGAAATGTAAATGTGTTTTATATCAATTCGTTCATTTCTAGGGTTATCCGATTGTTGGGAGTTATTTCTTCACTGAAAGATGTGTTGTGTGCTTTGGCTACCACTGAGCAATCAATAAAAATGAAAAAACAAACAAACAAAGAAACGTGCATTTTATTTATTAACAGTTGTCGAAAATCTTTTCATGCTACATTTTCTGCACATATACTCGAACCAATTCAATCATGAATTATCTTTGAGCGCAATTACTGTCTACTCAATATTTTGCAATAAACAGGCACATTTACAGTTTTTTCCAATTGCTAACACACAATTTTGCAAACTAGTCTGGTTTTATCAAAATACTTAACACAATTCACAAAACCACACACCCAAACTGCAAAATACCTCATATCTCCTGCAAAATGAAGCACTGCAACCAAAACTACATATAGCATTATCAAAATGCAAAACTTTTGCATGAAATGGCACACACTTCATTCATATTACCAGATTTTTGTCTAACCAACTACATACTGTTGGGCATAATGAAAAGCACTCTCATCTTTAGTATGCTTTGCTATAATACTAAAATACTTCAAATTGTAGAAAATTCTTCAGATTGGTCACATGACAGAAATATTTGCAGATACACACACATGCTGTTGAAACATTTTTTTTTTTTTTTTTTTTTTTACCAAACAAGTCAGTGCAACATATGCACAGCAGATATATTTACATTGGCCTGAACAAAAATATGCTCACAAAAAAACAGTAAACTGAAAAACAAAATTGCAGAAAAAATAAATATATAAAAAAAGAGGCAAGAAAAATAATTAGGCAGCATCTTGCCGCACAGCTGGGTCAGGCCACATCACATTCACAGGCAATATCTTCCCTTGCCAGACATCGAGGGAAGAAGCGCCTTGAGTGCCTTATCCATCCCTGAATCACACCCACATCAATCTCCTCATGCCTCTTCCATAGCCTAAACAAGAGGCATGCGCACAAAGGGCTGCCAGTCGTATACCTTCCACCGCCATGCTGAAAATAACTCTTCTAGGGGCTCCTACTCTTCCTCTTCTTACTTTTCCTCTTTCTCTTCTTCCTCCTCCTCCTCCTACTCTTCCTCTTCTTACTTTTCCTTTTTCTCTTCTGCCTCTTTTTCTTCCTCCTCCTACTCTTCCTCTTCTTACTTTTCCTCTTTCTCTTCCGCCTCTTTCTCTTCCTCCTCTTTCTCTTCCTCTTCTTACTTTTCCTTTTTCTCTTCCACCTCTTTCTCCTCCTCCTCCTACTCTTCCTCTTCTTACTTTTCCTCTTTCTCTTCCGCCTCTTTCTCCTCCTCCTCCTACTCTTCCTCTTCTTACTTTTCCTTTTTCTCTTCCGCCTCTTTCTCTTCCTCCTCCTACTCTTCCTCTTCTTACTTTTCCTCTTTCTCTTCCTCCTCCTCCTACTCTTCCTCTTCTTACTTTTCCTCTTTCTCTTCTTCCTCCTCCTCCTCCTCCTCTTCTTACTTTTCCTCTTTCTCTTCCGCCTCTTTCTCTTCCTCCTCCTACTCTTCCTCTTCTTACTTTTCCTCTTTCTCTTCCGCCTCTTTCTCTTCCTCCTCCTACTCTTCCTCTTCTTACTTTCCTTTTTCTCTTCTGCCTCTTTCTCTTCCTCCTCCTCCTCCTACTCTTCCTCTTCTTACTTTTCCTCTTTCTCTTCCGCCTCTTTCTCTTCCTCCTCCTACTCTTCCTCTTCTTACTTTTCCTCTTTCTCTTTCTCCTCTTTCTCTTCCTCCTCCTCCTCTTCCTCTTCTTACTTTTCCTCTTTCTCTTCCTCCTCCTCCAACTCTTCCTCTTCTTACTTTTCCTCTTTCTCTTCCTCCTCCTCCTACTCTTCCTCTTCTTACTTTTCCTCTTTCTCTTCCTCCTCCTCCTCTTCTTACTTTTCCTCTTTCTCTTCCTCCTCCTCCTACTCTTCCTCTTCTTACTTTTCCTCTTTCTCTTCCTCCTCCTCCTCTTCTTACTTTTCCTCTTTCTCTTCCTCCTCCTCCTACTCTTCCTCTTCTTACTTTTCCTCTTTCTCTTCTTCCTCCTCCTCCTCCTCCTCTTCTTACTTTTCCTCTTTCTCTTCCGCCTCTTTCTCTTCCTCCTCCTACTCTTCCTCTTCTTACTTTTCCTCTTTCTCTTCCGCCTCTTTCTCTTCCTCCTCCTACTCTTCCTCTTCTTACTTTCCTTTTTCTCTTCTGCCTCTTTCTCTTCCTCCTACTCTTCCTCTTCTTACTTTTCCTCTTTCTCTTCCGCCTCTTTCTCTTCCTCCTCCTACTCTTCCTCTTCTTACTTTTCCTCTTTCTCTTTCTCCTCTTTCTCTTCCTCCTCTTCCTCTTCTTACTTTTCCTCTTTCTCTTCCTCCTCCTCCAACTCTTCCTCTTCTTACTTTTCCTCTTTCTCTTCCTCCTCCTCCTACTCTTCCTCTTCTTACTTTTCCTCTTTCTCTTCCTCCTCCTCCTACTCTTCCTCTTCTTACTTTTCCTCTTTCTCTTCCTCCTCCTCCAACTCTTCCTCTTCTTACTTTTCCTCTTTCTCTTCCTCCTCCTCCTACTCTTCCTCTTCTTACTTTTCCTCTTTCTCTTCCTCCTCCTCCTAATCTTCCTCTTCTTACTTTTCCTCTTTCTCTTCCTCCTCCTCCTAATCTTCCTCTTCTTACTTTTCCTCTTTCTCTTCCGCCTCTTTCTCTTCCTCCTCCTACTCTTCCTCTTCTTACTTTTCCTCTTTCTCTTCCGCCTCTTTCTCTTCCTCCTCCTACTCTTCCTCTTCTTACTTTCCTTTTTCTCTTCTGCCTCTTTCTCTTCCTCCTCCTCCTCCTACTCTTCCTCTTCTTACTTTTCCTTTCTCTTCCGCCTCTTTCTCTTCCTCCTCCTACTCTTCCTCTTCTTACTTTTCCTCTTTCTCTTTCTCCTCTTTCTCTTCCTCCTCCTCCTCTTCTTACTTTTCCTCTTTCTCTTCCTCCTCCTCCAACTCTTCCTCTTCTTACTTTTCCTCTTTCTCTTCCTCCTCCTCCTACTCTTCCTCTTCTTACTTTTCCTCTTTCTCTTCCTCCTCCTCTTCTTACTTTTCCTCTTTCTCTTCCTCCTCCTCCTACTCTTCCTCTTCTTACTTTTCCTCTTTCTCTTCCTCCTCCTCCTCTTCCTCTTCCTCTTTCTCTTCCTCCTCATGTATTAACCAATTAATAACCAATTAATAACATGTATTAACCAATTAGCTCATGTAAATGGCAGTGTTTTGAAATGGCAAACATGTGACTTTATGTCAGATTGTTGTGTCTTATGCAGAGAACCGTGTTTAGTGCATTTAAAAAGTGCCATTTTGCAAAATGTGTGTAAAGCAGAAAATGTGTTTAGAGTTTTGGAGACTTGAGAAGAGGTTTTGCTCTCTGTGTGTCAGTTTAAATAATTGAGCTGTGCATGTCATTTTAGTGTGTTAGCAATTGGAAAAAACTGTAAAATCCATTTGTAAGCATAAATTGAACCGCCATCTTTGTTCTCCATTAGAGATTCAACACTCTTGCACACTTGAGTCCATGCATGAGCACTAATGTGGACCATTACACATGAAGGCATTTTAATTATTGCTTTGAACCTGCCAAAAGTGCATGTCTCCAATGACGTGACATGACAAAAAATGTCTGTTCACAGTACAGTGTGCTTGGCTATATGGCCAAGAAACTCCTGAGGTCTGAGAGGAGAAAACAGGACACAATTAGCTTAATCCTACATCCTACGTTTGAAATGCTTTCATTGAAACATGATTTGGATGTCTGCATTAAGCAAAATGAAGAAATCAGTTAACAGTCTTGTCTTTCATTGGAACATATTGCGTTTATTCTTTTAGGTTGGTGTGTTTATAGAATGACTTTTGTTTCATTTTCAGTGGAGAAACGTTATCATACACACCTCACTTTAGCCTTCTCTGCAGCTTTGTTACAAAATCACCAAATCAATCCAGTTTGTCACAAAAAAAGAGATGTTATTACCAATAAAGGCACACTATGTAAGATTTTTTGATTGAAATGTCCAAAAAACATATTTTGTTATATATTTTGTTGACTTGTGTATTTTATCCCAAATGTTTGCAAGAATGTTTAAATCCACAGAAATAAGCAGTTTTAACCAGTACACGATCTGTGCGTCACCTATCAATGACATCATACCCACGATTTACGGTTTTATGTTGTAGAAACCATTGAAACACCAAAGACGCTTTAATATACTATGTTTAATTAGACAGGTGAGCAACTGATTGGATATATTCATCGACAGAAAACAAATCATTCTTATATAGCTCAACACAGTTAATCTATTTAACTCTCCTTTTCTTGATTTACCTTGAGTACTAGGGCTGCACGATTAATACATGTAATCGCACTTACAAAAAAAGATGGCTTATCACGATTTAGAAATCGCAAAGGCTGCGATTATCTTTTATGTGCAGCTTGTCAGTGAAGCACGGCTCTGTAAACGCTGCTCCATCTGAAAGCACTGTGAGTTTGAGTCTCTTATAATATGTATTTGAAAACGCAAAACACGTCAAACATTTTCCAACATAAGACAACATTTAATAACATGCATTTACTCCAAACACTTCATAAAGACAGTTGAGCTCATCCTTCTGTGAGATGATGTGGCTTCTTACACAGAATAAGGCAGTCATGTATTTATAAGTCATGTTTAATCAAAGCATTTCAATCTTCTGTTTATTCAGATACAGCGATAGGGTTTTCCTGGATTGATGCGTGTTATTGTACTTCTGCGGCGGGGCATATTTATCATGTCTGCGTGAGAGCGCCCTCTGGTGTTCAGATGGAGCAGCGTTTACTACCGGTCAGCCACTGCACTGACAAGATGTGCATAAAATAATCGCAGCCTTTGCCAAATCGCATGCAGTTTTATTGCGATTAATCGTGCAGCCCTATTGAGTGCCATGTTTTACTATACCTAATATCGATCTATCTCACTGCGGTGTGTAACAAGTGTCTCATAGTAGCGAAAGCACAGAGTAGCATAATAACATAACTTTCAACACACTCAAATGTATCTAAACTGTTACCCTACATACAGGTGAAACTCGAAAAATTTGAATATCGTGCAAAAGTTATCATTTTGATGATTATGGTTTACAGCTTATGAAAATCCCAAATTCAAAATCTCAGAAAATTTGAATATTACATGAAATCAATACAAAAAAAGGATTTTAAATACAGAAATGTCGGCCCTCTGAAAAGTATAATCATGCATATGTATATAGTTATATATACTAAATATATTAGTTTCACCTTTTAATTTGAATTACTGAAATACATGAACTTTTGCACGATATTCAAGTTTCACTTGTACATAACCAGAAGCGGAAGAGTCTGAGGCATGATAACAGCTCCACTGCTCGAGCCGAAATCACGGCGTCAACAAGCGACCTCTAGCGGCGAAAAAAAATTACATAGTGTGCCTTTAACCCATGGGTGAATAAAATTATATTTTTTGTATAAACTCAACTGTATTAATGTAAACTGCCCTATAAAACTGCCTTAAATTATTTTTATATTTATGAATTCTGTCTTCAAAACTATCATTTAATACTGTCATATTTTTAAATGAGTCCTGACTGACTTACAAGCCTGTACAGCACAGGCACTGAAGTCTCATCCAGTTTATAAACTTAATTTCACTCGGGAGCAACGTCTTCAGACTCTACTGTGCCGATGAACCAAACGGTGGAGGATGACAGGCCCAGAACAATGGGCTCAATAACTTTGGCCAGAAACATGATCCCTACATCCCATGGCACAAAATGCAGAGACAAAATGCACAGAAAGTGTGTGAATTTAACAAACATGGTGCCTTTTTATCAAAATGTCCAAAAACCAAACTTGACACCCTTATACAAGATGCATAAATGCATGTCAGTATCATAAATGTATAATTTAGTCTTTTTGTTTGTGTGTGTGAACACATTTAGCAGGTTTTCTCAAGCCGTCCTGTTGTCCATTTCTACGTGCACTCCCAAGATACAGGCCAATTCAGTGTTATGGGCCACAACCAAAAATGTACACCGCAAAAAAAGCTTTTCTTATTTAGTATCCGTGTCTTGTTTCCAGTCCAAATATCTAAAAAGTCTATGCCATAATATATTATGTCTTGTTTTCTGGGGAACTAAATCAAAATTAAGCAAGTTTTTGCTTTAAAAAAAAGTACAATTATCTGCCAATGGAATAAGAAAAATAAATTTTATTCAAACAAAAACAAGATTATTTTTCTTATTCCATTGGCAGATCATTTTGCTTTTTTTGGTCAAAAACTTGCTTGTAGATATTTGGACTGGAAACAAGAGACAGATACTAAATAAGAAAAGATTTTTTTGCAGTGTATCAGCCCATATCTGCCAAATCAGGGAAAAGACATGCACATAAACAAGTGATTTGGAAGCATTGAAGGATTTATATGCAAGACAAATTGTATTATTACAGTTCCAGAGTTTATTGGGGGGGGGGGGGGAATAACAAAGAATCAAGTTATTCTTTGACGAAATTTGATTTGATGGCTTTTTTGTTGCCATCTTCAACTGTTAACACTTGCCCTAAAGAAGACCAAACTTTCCTTGAACAACTGTTGCGGACAGTGTCAGGCTTTAACTGGAGTGCCATCCGTGGGCAGAATTAGACACAATTTGGCATGCGTCCTCAGAACGTCCTGCTGTCCACGCGTGTCAAGTTTCATTAAGATCGGACAGCGTGTCAAACAAATACAAGATATAATTAAATAGGTGACGTCAGGCCATTTAATTGGCTTAAATCTCTGCATTGATCTTTGAAAAAACTTTTTAAAATTATTTTGACATTACATAGTTTAATAATTCTGAACAAAAAGCAAATGTTTTAATAATTCATAATTTTGTATGCATTATACAGCCTAGTGTCAGACAGATGTGCGTGTGGGATTGAGATCTCTTTTTTCAGACATAACCCAGACTTTTTTTTTTTAGGTCAGAGAATAATTATTAGCAAAACTGTACAGAAATACCAAATTATTCCACAGAGATTCCTGGAGTGGATTGCCATTTGCATGTCATACAACAACAACAAAAAAGTATAATTAGTTCACAAGAGATTGTGAATGACCAAACATGTATGTAAACATCTTTCCAGACAACAAGATGACGACAGTGAACAGGTTTTAAGATAGAATTCAAAACCTTTATTACAAAAATAAGTTACACTCACCTCATTTTACAGTATAAAACAATTTATTTGCTGGAATGCAAAAACATTGTTGGCCACCAACAATAGTTTAAAACTGCTCACATCTTTTCAAAAGGTTGCAATGTTACAGCTTTATCGAGAGGGAGTTAACTGTGTACAAAACCGGTTGAATGGTTCGGTATCCTGCTTGCTATATATGGAATATAAACTGAAGCTGCAGTGTCCCTTTCTCTTCAGAAACAAGTTCATCTCGTGCCTGTGATCGCAGCCACTGGAAATATTGATCGCTCCACAATAGTCATGATTGATTATAAAACCTACATAATTCATTGAACTGGCGTTCGCAAGGACTGACGGAAAAAAGGACACTGCAGGGCTTAGCAAACGCAGCGTGTGCATTTGTGATGTTTAAGCCAATACAAAAGTAACATTTTATTCCAAACTATCATACAATCATACACCCAGTAACTACATAATCTGAAGAAGCAAGGCAGCTAATTCAGTTGAAAGGAGGATAAAAGCAGGGCTTGTTCCAGCTCATCATATGAGATTCATTTGCATGCCCAGTTTTACTGTTTGCAATGTCAGAGCAGCAGCGGATTGACTATATTACATTAAGAATATCTTCTGAGCTGCTGCTCTTGTGCATATTTCATACGAAACAAGCCCTGCTCCTATGCTTTTTTTTTTGTTGTTTTTAAGTGTCCGTATTTACAGTACAGGCAGGGTAGTTGAATCCTCTCTACTGAGGTAGTTAACCGACCCTTAAAAAGACAAGTTCTGAAAAGAACCACGTTCCTGGAATGCCTGACTTGTCCACGAGAGGTGGTTACACCAAAACCCACCGCAGATGTTCTCTACCAGAATCCAAACGTTTTAGGTTAACATGGACATTCCCACAAAAAAATTGTAGTTAGCACAAAAATATACATCAGCATCAAGCTCCTTTGAGCCACTTCAAACGCAGGAGTAGAAAAGAAAAAGTGCAAAACACATCTGACGTATTGGTATCCTTGAGAGGCTGAACTTCAGTCCCGAAATGTGGCATGCTTGGGGGGGGGGGGCAATTGTGAGTTATTTTATTTAGATGGGCTCTGAATGTGAAAACGGCAAGTTGGGGATTTTTTTAACTCTTATGGTTTGTTGGGAGTGGCAGTACTGGAGATATGCTTCAATACAGGCTGGAATATCATTGAGTTTGCCTTAACCTTATGGACACTGGTAGCATCCGGTGTAACCCCATACAACAAGTCAGTCTTCATACTACCTGGTCAGGACCAGCCTCGACCCCCTTTCCCTGGTGGAACAAAAGACACGCATGCTTTATTTATGCAAGCACAAGCAACGGTATACATGTAGTGCGGTTCATGCAGGACCTTCACTACAGAAGCACAGGAGAAGGTCATCCAAAGTCTCGGAGAAATCCAGTTACCAGAGCAACATTATATGAAGACATCAGTGGCACAATATCTGGTGACACTTTATTTTACAGTGTCCTTGTTACATATACTTACCATAGAAATGAATAATTACATGCAACTAACCCTATAGTAAGTACATGTAGTAGCTTAACGTTACTCAGTACTTCAATGTATAATTACACTGTAACAATGACACCTTAAAATGAAGCGTAACCCAATATCTCTGTCGATATTAATATGAGTTCAGTTCAGTTGCAGGACTGGTTTTGCTGGAGCGCGCCGGTTACTCTTACAATAAAATCATTCAATTTAAGATGCATTACAGCGGAGGCTGAAACACAAGATCATTTACAATATAGTGGCAATGAATTTTGCTCATTAAGCTTCATAAAGAGTCAATCTTTAGACTAGTTTTACAACCAGCCTTGTCTTTGAGGTTTGATTTACTTTTGTTTCAATGGTAAGTGTACATGATGATTGAATATTTTTCCATTTGTTTAAGTAAAAACATGCAGGGTTGTTTTTTTAAACTTGATTTTTAGTGTTTTACTTTTTAATTTTGCATTTGGAGAAGCTACTTTGCTGAAACGGTTCCTCAGGAAAAGCACCAAAAGCCATTTCAGAGCAAATATTAGTGATGCACCAAAATTAAAGTTCTGATTTAGCCGAAAATAAAGTTACTTAAACAATTAATCAAGTTTATTTAATCAACACTCAAAAACACCAATTCACAAGGCAGTTTTTTTATACAACTTTTTGGTTTATGTTTCTACTCCATTTTGTTGAAATATAAACATTTAAACGGTGTGCTAAAAACAGACTAAAAGATCTCGGTTCATCAAAATGACAAATTGATATCATCAACCCTTTAAAACTATTTCAGCTGAAACTGAAAATTCATTTTTAGCCGAATTGGTTTAGCTGCTGGAATATCGTTGCATAATTAGCGCAAAAATACAAATATAAAAAAGCCAATGATATTTTAGCTATATTGCCCAGTCCTCATTAGTACTTGAAGACAATTTGCATATCGTTAGCCTCATAGCATAATTGCCTGAGGAATATTTCAATGAAAAATGACTTAGGCAATTATGCTACGAGGCTAACGATACGCAGCAGACTAACACAAACCAGTGTACTCAAGTGCTGTAAATAAAATGTCCATAAATGAAAGGAAAGTGCAAACCTTTGGTCCATTTTGTCCACAAGGTGCCTTGCATATGTAAGCAATATGAAAAGGAGGGGAAGCAAAAACAAACGCCAAAACATGTGTTTTGATCACTACGTCCTTTTGTCATGATAAAGTCTACTTTAAAAAGACTAAAAAAAACTAGCCTACAGGGTTTCAAAACCTCCTGCCAACACTGCAGGAGTGCTCCACCCACACATCACGTACCACTCGACATCTCTGCTGGACTCCTCGGGATCCTCGGGCCCTGCTGGAGCCCAGACCCGGGCGCGGGGAGAACCCGGCCCGTCCCCGGGGGGCGCTCGAGCCCCGGCCTCTGGACAGTGTGGGCCCACGGGATCCTCTGTTGCCTCTTCCTCTAACGTGAGCTTGAAAGTCATCGTAGCCGTAGTAGGGGTCGTCGTATCCGCCTCGGTAGTTGTGATAGTCATAGCCATAGTAATCGTAATAATCTTCATAGCTGTAATAGTCATGAGGATACGAGTAACCTCGAGCGCCTCGGCCTCTCACTCTCGTTGGGGCATGCATGTGCGGTGGGCCGTAGTAATAATATTCATCATACCTGGAAAATAAAATGCACATGGTTTACAAACTAGACATCATTCAGTCTTCTGTTATCAAGTTTTCATGCTGTAATGTTGATCATTTCTCCATTGTTGCGGCTCCTCTCTTCCCAGTCTGTCAGTAACGCTCTGTTTACTTCCTGTCTCTATGAAGCCCCTCCTTCTGAAAAGCACACTGTGCTCTGATTGGTCGGCTGGAGCAGTGAGTTGTGATTGGTCGAGCGCTTCGAGTGTGTTTGGGAAATGTCCCGCTCTTACTATAACCGCCAGTTTAACACACTACTAACTAACTCACCCAGGCCCCGCCCCTTTATTTGGCATATGAATTATTGAAATGAGGAATATTGACCAATTTCGAGCCGACGTCACAGCGTTAGCTGGAGGCAAAACGAACGGAAACCTGGAGGCGGCCAACACAAACCAGCACAGATTCGGCTACATAAGGAACTTATTATTATTGTTATTAAATGTCCTCTTGTTGTGTTGTTGGGTGAAAGAATCGATGAAAAATGTATATGCTGCATCTGGAATTTTTATTTCTAGAAAATATTCACATCATTAAAATTATACCGTAATGTCACGTCTTCTCTGCGCTGGCGGCAGAACTGCGAATCGTACCACACGAGTCTTGTACATGACCATTCAGCACATAGTTATAGGCATCTAAAGATGTATATGCCCTCTTTTTCCACTCAGTTTCTCTATCAGGTGTAGAAGTCAGGCCACTCAACCGGAGTTAACGTTAATCCTGTCAGATCGTCCATCCAGTGAGTGAGCGTGTACGGGTCAGCCAATCTGGGCCCGTCCGTTAAAATGAACTTTCGCAAATAATGATCGTGGTCCTGGACAGTGAGTGACCTTCCACATTAAGATAAAATCGGATTTTCATTGTTAAAAAACGAACTAACAAAACTTGCAAACTAACGTCAGTGACGTGGCCAGGGATCGTTCTGCCTCCACCTTAAGCTCCACCCACAAAAAAACGTCACTATGTTTACCAACTGAAAATTGGTCTATACTGACGTCGGAAGAAAACTCAAGACTATAATGGACGCATTTCATGGAGTTCAGAAACACTGACACTGATATAGAGATTCAGTTAAGCAATACAACCAAAAGTCCTGTTTTCCTGAATACCATCATGATTGAAAATGAGACCCTGATTTCATTCCAACAGTTGAATAAAAAAGTAGTTAATGTGAAGTCCCTTACATTTTAGATGTGATATTGACTGTTTTTGTTCCGTTTCAGCAGCAAAAATATTTCCAAACAAAGTTCATAGTAGAACCACAGCAACACTCAGCCATGGTTTCATTACTGAAGGATTCAGCGTTTTGAATGAGTAGGTTGAATAAAATGAAGATAACCATTCATAAACAACCGCCTCATTCTTGAACCAACAATGAAAAAATAGTTTGAATGAATGATTCAATGACTGACTTAATAATTGGTCAACATTTAAATATGGAAAAAAAAGCTTTATCATATTATAAAGTGATCTCTTCAGAAGACATTTTTGACTGTCAATAGATTGAAAAAAGAAATAAAAAAAATATATATATATCTATATGACAGTATATGCAGTATTTTTTTTATAGAATATCGGTAGGGCTGCACAATTAATCCAATTTGTAATCGCGATTACAATTATGGATGCCACAATTGTGTAATCATTTAAAGGTGCAATTACAAAAAAAAAGTTCACTTACATTATTCTGTGTGCTTAAGATGTGTTTTTTTACAGATGTGTTTTCTACAGCTTATCTTTATGGTATTTTTACTTTGGTTTGGTTTCTTTAAATAAATAAAAACGATACATTTGAGGCTTAATGCTATAGAAAAGCACAAAAAAAAAATTCAGGAAGAGTGTTTTCAGCTTGTATTTTGATTTGACAAAATGGCATGCAGTCGCTTCAAACAATGGCATGAAGCTATTCAAAACATTGTTCAATGTAAATTATGATAATCGTAATTAATAAAATCGCAATTACAATTTCAAGGGAATAATCGACAATTATGATTTTTGTCATAATCGTACAGCCCTAAATATCTGTACATCTTGTTGTGTCCCAGGGCTTTAGTCATACGGCCTTTTGTTCTGATACTTTAAAGTGGCTTTACACTGTCATTTATAGACCTTGAGGGCACCTGGGAAATACTGCCATGTTTCCCCATGTGTGTTCAGGGGAAGGAAGATATAACAACGCTCATGAATGGCTACAAACATCTTACATTTGAGTTTTAGCAGCTTGTCTCTGGGCCTTCCGCTCTTTCCTCTTCTGATCCGGTGGCTTTGCAAAGACGATTTCAATTTGTTCCCCTTCCAAATCCTTCCCATGCATTTCAGCAAGAGCCTGTGGAAAAACACTGGTTCAAATCTGTGCATAAATGACCGAACCGCTGCAGAGGAAGAGACCATTACCTTAACAGCGCCATCTCTCTCCTCGAAGTGGATGAAGGCGTAGTCTTTAAGCTTTTTAACCCTTTCCAGTTTGCCAAACTGACAGAACGTCTTCTCGAGGTGCTCTTCCGTTACTGTGCTTGCCAGGTTTCTTACAAAAAGGACTTTGACCTAAACGATACAAGCGAAATAACTTTCAGTATGATTAGATCATTTCTAATTCCAGGCTCTGAGAGGTGACTTCCATGAGGAGAAAACAGCGAATCACAGGAAAGTAAAAATATTTTGCATAAAGAAAGCCAACTTAAGACCATCCAATCTAATATTTACATGATAATTAAGCACATTCCCTTCAAATGATTAAAAACTCACTTTTATTGCTGTAATGTGTCCATTGTCATGTTTTATTAATTCTCTTTCGCAGTTATTAAGTAATGCAACTTTTAAAGCTACCGGGTTGATCAACCTTTATTTGCTTAACTACTGCCATCAGTAAACACATTTTATTTATGCATCTACTAGTGGTCAACTGATATAGATATTTTGATGGCCAATGCTGATATCTTGGCAGACAGCTGATATAAAGCCCATATAGGCCTATATTATATCACATTATTCAAATGCATTTTTTATAAAAAAATATATTTAATATTATATATATAATATATATGTATGTATATATATATATATATATATATATATATAAATGTTTTTTATGTAATATGTACTAAAATTATTTGAAAAAAATTAGGGGGAAAAACTTGGTAAAATACAAAGAAATGGTACAGTAAAACTTTAGACGGCAACTTCTCGATTCTGTAATTAATCCTATTATAATTATTTTCACAAATTAAGATGATGCTAAAAACACATTAAAAGAGCGTTAAAAAAATGTATTCTAATATGGTAATTATATTTGCCATGCACAAAGTACATTCATTTTTATGCAGGCTATGCCCACAAGACGAGCTGGATTCACCGAAGATTGTTTAATTAAATGTTTACTAGATATTCAAAGACTTGTTTAAAAGTGTATTCATTGAGTAATTATGGTATACTTCGTTATTCATAACCCAGCTAATTGCCTTTCTCACTTTCCAGCCGTAGTCTGTGTTACCTGGGCTTGTGAGAGAGACTGCAGAT
The DNA here is from genome assembly GCA_031834385.1 of Semotilus atromaculatus. NCBI lineage: Eukaryota > Metazoa > Chordata > Actinopteri > Cypriniformes > Leuciscidae > Semotilus > Semotilus atromaculatus. Next base: position 4,486,190 of record JAULUF010000032.1, on the reverse strand, counting down.
TTTAAAACGTGCTGTGCATTAATTATTGGGTTCTTGATGACTAACTAACTATGCTTCATATTTACTTTTTAGTGCATTATGCATTACAAAGAATGTGTGAGAGAATTATAAAGTAAAATATGACATGATAGGTTCTAAATCATGATATTAAATTAGTCATTGTGACGCAAGACGTTGGTCACATCGGCCACCCTCACCTGGACACAAAATGCTACTCTTGTATTGTGCAAACAGAACACAATAGGGCTGGGAGAAAGAAATCGATTCACCTAGCTATCTAAAATAGATTTTTTTTTATTCCAGAATCGATATTAATTCAAAAAAAATTGCTTGATTTTTGCTTAGAGACTTTTGTTCCAAGAGGATGAAATGTGTCGTTATCTGTGAGTGTCGAGTGACGTAATATCCCTCGCGGCGTGAGGCTGAACGCACTGAGCCACTCATACGCTGAGAGAGAGATAAGAGCTGCACGATTCATCTTTACAAGACTGTCTAAAGACAATTCATCGGTCTATTAAACTTTGACAAAATCATATCGCAACATTCAAAGCTGTGCTGGCGCTGACCCGGAGAGAGTTGTCATGAAACTGCTTCACAAACAGTCTTTTCAACCTCATAGTATCATTATTTCTGGGATGCAACAGTTAAAATGATCAAAGAAGTACTGGGATAAAAGTTTAAAGTTCAAATATGAACACTGATGTAAAATTTTTATGAAGTGACTCTCAGAGCAGCTCTGGAGATGAATTTCATCATGTCCTCATTATATCGTGAGGCAGCAGAGACTGAAAACAGTGCGAGCGTCACTCGTGCGTGTGTGTGTGTGTGTGTGTGTGGTAAATGAAACCACGCGTCTGCCCCATTCAGAGACAAGCAGAACATGCAGGGTTAATATTTAAATAGTCTTTTTGCGGTTTAATGTACACAGACACTATGAACAGGTGCTGGTCATATAATTAGAATATCATCAAAAAGTTGATTTATTTCAGTAATTCCATTCAAAAAGTGAAACTTGTATAATGCATATATTCATTCCAGACAGACTGATATTTCAAGTGGGTTTTTTTATTTTTTTTAATTTTGATGATTATAACGGACAACTAATGAAAACCCCAAAATAAGTATCTCAGAAAATGTGAATATTGTGAAAAGGTTCAATATTGAAGACATCTAGTGCCACACTCGAATCAGCCAATCAACTCAAAACACCTGCAAAGGCCTTTAGATGGTCTCTCAGTAGGTCTGTACACACTCAGGAAGACTGCTGTTTAGACAGCGGTCCAAAAGACGACCATTGACATCTTGCACAAGGAGGGCGAGACACAAAAGGTCATTGCTAAAGAGGCGGGCTGTTCACAGAGCTCTGTGCCCAAGCACATTAATAGAGATAACCGCACCCTGGAGAGGATTGTGAAACAAACCCCATTCAAAAATGTGGGAGAGATTCACAGAGTGACTGCAGGAGTCAGTGCTTCAAGAACACCACAGACGTGTGAGACATGGTTTCACTGTCGCACTCCTCGGGCCAAGACACCGCGTCAGAAGTGTCTCGCCTGGGCTGAAGACTGAGGCTATGTTTACACGGAAACGATCAGAAGAGAAAACGCAAAAGTGGCGTTGCATTATCACTTTTTATTCTACGTTTAGACGAGCGTTATGGGGGGAAATCTGCGTGCATATGGTGACGCAAAAGTGTGTGAAATTGGATGTAGTGTTCACTCCAGGCGCTAGGGGGCGATGTGAAGCACTGCCACACAACAACACCAATATCTGAGAATATTTTGTACAACTGCTGAAAAGACTCTTGTATGTTTATCAGAGCTGCGAGGGACACTTGGAGGTCCAACGTATGGAAATAATCCGACATGTTGGTTGTTATTTTCCTGTACTGGCGCACGCCTGTGACGTAAACGCACTCGCGACGAGAGCAGATTTGCGTTTTTACCCTTTAGACGGGAACGCGACGGTGGAGCGTTTTTAAGATTTCCACTCTGGAGGGTGGTTTCATTTTTTTGCGTTTTTAAGCCCCAAAAACGCCGTCGCCGTGTAAACGAAAGGCACATTTGATCAAATATTTTTACGTTTTCACCCGGAATCGTTCTCGTGTAAACAGGGCCTAAAAGGACCGGACTGCTGCTGAGTGGTCCAAAGTTATGTTCTCTGATGAAAGTAAATTTTGCATTTCCTTTGGAAATCAAGGTCCCCGAGTCTGGAGGAAGAGAGGAGAGGCGTTGCATGAAGTCCAGTGTAAAGCTTCCAGTCAGTGATGGTTGGGGGTGCCATGTCTAGGGTTGTCGCGGTGAAGGAATTTCCCTTGCGGTAATTTTGAGTGGTTCAATAGCGCGATATGCTGTTTTATCGCCATTTATTTATTTATTTTGACTGATTTATATTTATTTGTTGCTAAATAAGTGTCACAATGTGGTCAGCATGCACAGAAACAAGGACATTTTCAATGTAACCGAAACTAAACAGCGTCTCTGCGCACTGAAAGGCTTAGAGTGAGTCTTAGAGTAGTGAGTCATTTAACCGTTCATTCAACGAACACGTTCAAAAACGCTTGATTCATTAAAAGATAGATGTAAAGGTGCTAATTATTTTTTAACTTTGAGCTCCACTTTTCAAGGTTCAGCTGACCAGCGATGCGTCATGGGTAACGCTGAAGCGGATGTTTCCCTTAATAGAGATCAATGGCATTGATTCAATGCGTGACTTGCTGATTTTTTTCCTTGTGCTGTTGATGCTGACCAGTGCGACTATTCATGGTAAATAACCTTAAACGTTAAAAGAAAGATACGACAAATGTTTCGCTTTCCTTAGGCTTGTTTAGGCTTAAGTGCAAATCTACGAAGCCTCTGTACAAATCACCATGATACAGTCTTGTTTTCATTATTAACAACATGCACAAAGTTCAAAACAAGAAGGATAGCCTTACGAAAAAAGAAAAAACACGAATATCGCGGTTGCTGCGTTTACTTGCATCCTCTGCGGTTGGCTTGTCATTAGCGCGGTAGGTAGGGGGGTCACGATTCTCCAAATCCTCGATTCGATTACATTTTCGATTCTAAGGTCACGGTTCGATTCGATTCTCGATTTTTTCATTTTCTTTTTTTTTAAAGCACAGTTTGCTATGCCATTTTTAGACTTTTATGAAATATAATATATGACCTTTGTTGGCAATGTACCACACTACATTGTCAAGTTTAAAACATTTATTAACAAAATAATAATGTCACAATAACTTATATCTTAAGTCAATTAGAAACTTAAGCTAAATAACCTGCCATGTAGTTTCTCTTTTGTAACTGCAGTCTTATTCAGATGACATTCAAGTTCACAACAAAACAAACACGGTTTAACAGATACATCTATGTTTTCCTTGCTTTACCTCGGTCTTAAAGTAAAAACATGACTGTGAAAAATATTATTTAATGTAGTATTTAATTAAATGCATTTATGATGAATAACATTTTCATGTCAAATTATGTTCATTTTGAGCACGAACTGTGCGCTGTCACTTTAACTCAGAACGTGCAGCAGAAATAGACTCGGTGCGGAAATGAAGGACACTCGACTCATTCGTGGAGGTGGAGAATCAAGTTATTTGTGCCATGCAAGATTTATTGTATAAAGATTCATACTGTTCTGAGTCTGAGTCTGCTGTTTTTGTCAATTTAAAGTTTTAATTTAAAAAGTGGAAGAATATGGTACACGCACATACAGTAGCAGAGCTTGCAAACTGTGGCTTTTTTGAAGCGCAAACTTTGAACGCGAATGTGAAAGTTGTCAACATAACTCACTGAAAATCACAAATACTCCAACTGTCCCACACCGGCGACTTCAGTGAAAGAGGAGGGGGTTCGAGTCCTGTCGATGGGTCTCCTGCGTCTGCAGTTGCCATGCTATCTTTTGACTGGTTGTATACATAGGCTGTATACTATAGTTAGGTAGAGGACTCGGACTCGCAGCACTTCAACACGCGTGTTTTTTCCGCTTTGCAAACCGACTGGACGTGACATGGGGGCGTGGCAGTATCGACGATTCCATTTTTGAATTCGATATTCGAGATTGTGAATTAATTTCGATCGATTTCGATTTAAAATCGGAATCGTGACACCCTTAGCGGTAGGTAACACTTTATTTGAAGGGGTGTGCATAAGACTGACATGACACTGTCATAAGCATGACATAACACCTGTCATGAACATGGAGTCTTTATGAATAATAATAATAATAATAACTTTATTTTGTATAGCGCTTTTAAAAGTCAATTCTCAGAGCGCTTAACATAGACAATAGATAAAATAAGCATGACATACAAACTATTTCAGTGCATGCATACAAACAATATTACAAATCTAAAAAACAATTTAAAATCAATAAACAAAACATAAATTATAACAAAACCATAAAATATATTACATGGAGAATCACAACAATCACATTTCAACCAAAAGCTTCTTTAAAATAATAAGTTTTAAGGGATGACTTAAACAATTTCAGAGATGGAGCACTTCTAATTTGTGAGGGCAGTGAATTCCATACCTTTGGAGCAACCGAAGAAAACGCCCTATCACCCATTGTTTTCAGGCGCGTTACCGGAACAACTAAAAGACCAGCATCGGCTGAGCGAAGATTACGTGTCGGAACGTAGGGTACTAAAAGATCAGAAAGATATTGCGGAGCAAGTCCATTTAACGCCTTGTAGGTCAACATAAGAATTTTAAAATCAACACGAAATTTAACAGGCAACCAATGCAATGTCTCTAAAACAGGTTTTATATGGTCTCTGAATGTTTATGACTGTTGTCATTAAGTGTCATTCGGTAAATTATGGTAAATTAATGCAAAGTTGACATTGTTTAAAATGTCTTGATTATGACAACTTGACATTAACAAAGACAGAAATGTCTTTGTTATGACAACTTGACATTAACCAAGAAATCATAACCTGTCAACCTGTCACAACTTTGGCCGTCATGACACCATTATAACTGTGTCATGAATATTTTACTTGTCCTCAAGTAAAGTGGAACACATTGTACTAGTTATAAAGATGTCATTAAGGGTTAATACACTGTAAAATGCTTTAAGTTTGATAATTAGACCTGTTATGACATATTTGTGACAGGTTGACAGGTTATGATTTCTTGGTAAAAGTTAAGTTGTCATAATCAAGAAATTTTTGTCTTTGTTAATGTCAAGTTGTCATAACAAAGACATTTTAAACAATGTCAACTTTGCATTAAAAGTGTCATAATTTACCGAATGACACTTAATGACAACAGTCATAAACATTCATAAAGACTCCTTCATGTTCATGACAGGTGTTATGTCATGTTTATGACAGTGTCATGTCAGTCTTATGCACACCCCTTCAAATAAAATGTTACCGCGCGGTACTACACTATTGCGGTTATCGCGACAGCCCTAGCCATGTCATCCGCTGGTGTTGGTCCACTGTGTTTTCTGAGGTCCAAGGTCAACGCATCCGTCAAGTTTTAGACCACGTCATGCTTCCTGCTGCTGACCGACTTTATGGAGATTTCCAGCAGGACTTGACACCTGCACACAGTGCCAAAGCTACCAGTACCTGGTTTAAGGAAGAATTGTGAAGAGGAAGATGCGATACGCCAGACGCGACAGTGCAGAAGAGCTGAAGGTCACTATCAGAGCAACCCGGGCTCTCATAACCCCTGAGCAGTGCCACAGACTGACCGACTCCAGGCAAAAGTACTGAGTGCACTAAGGCACTAAGTATTGAGTGCTGTACATGCTCATACTTTTCAGTTGGCATTTCTAAAAACCCTTTTTTTGTATTGGTCTTAAGTAATATTCTAATTTTCGGAGATACTGAATATGGGATTTTCATTAGTTGTCAGTTTTAATCATCACAATTAAATGAAATAAACATTTGAAATATATCAGTCTGTGTGTAATGAATGAATATAATATCCAAGTTTCACTTTTTGAATGGAATTACTGAAATAAATCAACTTTTTGATGATATTCTAATTATATGACCAGCACCTGTATATCGTGGCTACAGTGCTCCTAGTATCGTGGGTACCGGTACTACAGAAATGCTGGTATCGTCACATTTTCAAAATGTCAGTACCGACTTGGTACCGAAGCACCGGTACTTTTGACAACACTAGATGCTTCTGAAATAAAAGATGTGATGATTTGTTTTTGTAAATATTACTCATCTTATACATCATATGCAGTCTGTATAAGTGTATAATTTGACTTTTCCCGATGGTGTAGGGTAAAAAAAAAATATATATATATATATATATATATATATATATATATTATATATAGCAATGTCGAAACGCAATTCTAAAAAAAAAAAAAAAAAAATTAAAACAAAAATCTCAATATCAGAAGCAATTCTTAAAAAAAATAAAAATGGCAATACATATTGTATCGGCACCCAAGTATCGTGATAGCATGGAATCGGGAGATGTGTATATCGTCCCAGCCCTAGAACACACGTACCTTGGCCATGACTTCGGGGTCGGGGTCTTCTATGGGATCGGCCCACTCTACCGTCACCACGTTCCCCCACACCTTCACTTTGCCGCTCATTAACCTGCGCCGCGCCTGCGCCGCCGTTTTATGATCCTCGTACTCTAGGAAGCAGAAGCCTCGATTCTTCTTTTTGTCATCGGGCTGGTGATATAAGATGACGTCATTCAAGCCCTCTGTTGGGAGTGAGGATGGAGAATTATTTCCTGGAAAACTGAAGCTCGTTTTGGCAAATCAAACCCATCACACTTCAATACTCAACTCCTCAGTTCATCATAACAAAAAGAAAAACACTCTCAGGACTCAAACATGCAAAGGTGACAATGCTTGACCAAGTCATCGCAGACATGCTGCTGTTGGAGTAGCAAACCTCAGTTCTCAAGAGGCCAACGGAGCTTCCTTCAAATGTCTGTGCCAATAAACAGGACACACACACACACACACAAGCATGAAACATGCACCAATAGCATCAGCTAATTCCCTCTTTTTCTATATTTATTAGCATTACGATTGTTCCAACTTTTGAAAATGAAGAAATGTGTAGTAAAAAAAACAAAACAAAAAAAAACTCACTATTGTTCTTTAAAGGGGTGATGAACTGAGAAATCAAATTTTCCTTGAGCTTTTGACATCTAAGAGGTCATCATATTATAAGCAGACTGATCTCATGAAATAGCGTATGTATGACACGCCAATTCGTACTTCCATTTTTGGTGTGCTATCAACACGCATAATCGCTTTTCAGCGTGTTTATCAACGCCGTTGACTTAACGTTACATTACTGTATATATAAATATATGACCTACTCCAACCCCGTCCCTAAACCTACCCGTCACTGGGGTTAATACCATTTAGGAGTCTTCCCCTACCATCCTAGGAAAAAAATATCGCTCCCCAGATGTAGATCTACATTTTGCTTTGTTTCGCTCGGACATTTAACGGCGTGTACATACACGCGGAATCACTCGGACATTTAACGGCATGTACATACACGCGGAATCACTCGGACATTTAACGGCATGTACATACACGGATAGCTCAAAATGCGTATAGATAACACGCCACTTGACTTGAAAGTGGCGTGTTTGTTTACGCAAAAGTCATGATGTCATGTTGATTATAAGAATATCCTGTAAGTTTCAGAACTGAAAACGTCCTTGTTAGTCCAATAAATGCTTTTATTGACACCAGGCTCAGCAAACGACTCGTTTTTCAAAGTGGGGAACTATGACGTCAAAGAGGATAAAACACCACCCCCGCAGAAGAAGATCATCAACGCCTACTTCAACACGGCCGGTTTAGCCCCGCCTAATGATTCGCGCATAACACGCATAGCTAAATAACATAGGCCTACCTCGTGATGACAAACCGGATCGAGCTACCGAGCAATAAACATGCAGTTTACAAATATTGCGCAGTGCCTGGTTGTGGAAGAAGACAGTCGCTGCATAAGCTTCCTCTGGGTTCCAATAGGAATACATGGTTAAACTTTATTTTTAATGACGTTCCAGCTGATGTGGGTAAAACATTGTCCGTTTGTTCACTTTATTTCACTGAGGATTTTGTAAACAAGACACAGGTCGAGACTGGATTTGCAGACCGATTAAGATAAAAAAAAAACGGTGCTGTGCCTTCTATTTTGGATCCAACAGGGATGGTGCAACACACTTATGTGAGTAAAATTTTTATTAAAAAAATAATAATAATCTGATAGGCTAGTATTGCATTGTTACTGATCGTTTGATATCTAATAATTATGTGTACATGTGTATCAGTCTAATCGTTACTGACGAGTGAGTTGAAACTCATAATATGCAAAACTGTTATCCACTCACAGCAGTGGGCGTTTACTTTCAAGTCTTCAATGCGAGACGCCCATAAAAACCGAGCGTTTTTGAGCAAGGCTCAAAACTAGGGTAGAAAATAGCCTATTACTTATTCATTTTTATGTTTTTGAATGTAAAAACCAAGCGAATGTCATAAGTTGACCTCAGACAACAATATAAAAAAAAATTTAAAAGCCAGTTCATGACCCCTTTAATACTCTTTTATAGTGAAACTTATTACAATATTACAATAGTAATACGTATTGTGTTAAATATTTTAATTTAGTATCATCATTATATAGTCATATAGACAAAAGCACAGAAATGTGGGATAAATTGTGCGGTCCTACAAACAAAACTTGTGTTCCTTATAAAATATAAAAATAAAACCAGATCGCAATTTTCAAACCAGAAAAATCACACTTTGATTTTTCCCCTTTTTACTCATCTGATCGCAAATGCATGTACACAATTTTTCGTTTTATGAAATACATACTTGCGCTGTTATGCACATTACAGAACATAAAATCGAGCGCGAGTCACTAGCAGTGTTTGTGTTCACATGTAAAGAATGATTGTAAAGTCCACATGAAAAGACAAACTAATTTGAGTCGTATTTTTGAGTCTGAGGGTCACGTTCATTTTCCAGATCATCTCCATGTAGCCCAATGGAAACGCCATCATAATTTATGCATATTAGAGGTTTACTGATTTTAAACTGATTAATTTTTACAATTAAAAGTGTTAAATCAGGCTGACAACCTATTAATGTGCCAATAGTTTGTAAAAACAATAATATGAGCAAAAAGCGTTCCACTTAATGTAAAGAGTACTGAATCTTTTTAGAAAACTACCAGTAATTACTCTTAGTAATTAATAAATTTTAAATAAATAGCTACGCTTTATTACTATTTTATTATTGTCATATGAACTATATACAAATGATGTACAGCAAAGCGAGAACTACAAAAAAAGGAAATCTACAAATGGTATTGTGTATATTAATATATCCACATGCCTTCATATGAATGCTCGTGTTTTAGACGCACTTACGTTTTTTACATTTCTTTTGCACATAACTATTTCATGAAGTTTATTTTTTGTTATTTTGTTAGAAGAGAGAGAAGTTTGGAAACTCGAACAGTATACTGTGCGCACAATTAAACCTCGGGTATTTTTCACATTAACATGAATGATATTAACACGAAAATATGATTAACTTAAGCTCTACATAACAAATAACAATAACAAATTGGAGCACCGTAGAGAATAAATGATGGGATCCGCATGAAGCACAAAAGATCTGCATCTTTATTATAAGTGCATCTCCCTTTATATAAGTGAATTAAACAAATTAAGATAAGCAGTTTCCCTCCTTGACTTGAACATTGTTGCTAAAACCCTCCAGTGCAAATAGAAAAACTATACAAACTATCAGTGTTGATTTTCCAGTAACACTTTACAATAAGGTTCATTAGTTAATGTATAACTAACATGAACTAACAATGAGAAATACATTTGTTACAGTATTTATCAATCTTTGCTAATGTTAGTTAATAAAAATACAGCGGTTCATTGTTTGTTCACAGTGCATTAACTAATGTTAACAAATACAACCTTTGATTTTAATAATATATTAGTAAATGTTGAAGCTAATATTAACTAGGGCTGTCACTTTTTCAGGGTTTCTACAAGTATCTTCAAATGAAATTTAATGCCTTTTTAATGCCTTTTTAATGCCATTTTAAAATGTTTTAATGCCATATACGACCCAAGACTAACCACGTATATATATATATATATATATATATATATATATATATATATATATATATATATAAAAAATGTTTTTTTTATTTTTTTCTGGAACACATGCGGGTGGGACATGTCGATTGTCCCCACCATTTTTTAAACATCTCGCGGCGTATAGGACGGGTCGCAGGAATGGTGGTGTTTCATTAGTAATATTATTATTAGTGTTTTTGTTGTTATTAATAATTGCTCACACTTGCAAAAGAGAAGATTTGACACATGGCACTGACAATTCAACCAAATACAAAGTATTTATTCTCTTCCTCCTCTACCGGCACCGTCTCCTCCTCTAATGGGCCCTTTCCTCCACCTTCTCTGGCCCAGCATCCTCTAACCTGGCCTTTTTAGGGGGCTTTCCTCTCAGGGCGGATGAGAGGATGCTTAATTGCTTTTTACCAGACATCTTTGAAAGACAGATGCAATGAGGAATGCATCCATGGCCCGGATATAATTATAAAATATGACATGATTTTAAAAGTGACCTATAACATCGACTATGCAATACACTTTCATTTATTTAGTGCTTATAAAATTATTAAGCCTATTTGGAGAGAGAGATGTTTATAATGTGACAATATGTCAGTCATCGTGTGATAACGAAAATATGACTAGGCCTTGACTACTTGTTCTGAGCAGGTGTTGTCAGTGAACAGGCTGTAAAACTGTTGTGTAAGTTACAGACACTCATAAAAAAATTATGCTAATTATCTGGGAAACGTTTCTCTAGCAGTCAAGTTGCCATTGTTTGTGTCAAACAAGTTGTGAATTTTTTGTAACATTAAAACAGGAGATCATGACTTATCTTGAATCTTACCCAGATACAATAGTGCTATTTTTCAACGCAGTCTCATGAAAGTGCGTATCAATACCACGAATGTTATTTCTCGTGCCATTTATACGCCAAAAATGTTTTTTTGCGTGTAAATGCTACGCACTGAAAACCGCTTGGGTGGGATTAGGGGGAGGGGGTGCGTGCGTATCACACGCCAAAAAGTGCGTATCATATGCACGTGAAAACTGTGTATCATATACACGCAAAAAAACATTTTTGGCGTATAAATGGCGCGAGAAATAACATTCGTGGTATTGATACGCACTTTCATGAGATCGGGCTGAGAGCGGCGCGGCCAGAGACATTTGGGGCGCTGCGGCATATTCAATATATTATAAAGAGTTTTTCAGCGTGAGAAATACAATGTGAGCATGACAAAAGACCGAAATGAGTGACTGTCACGCTCAATGCGTGACACTTGAGAGCCCTGCGTCAAAGAGTATAGAAGAACAATATTCTTTGCCTGCGTTCTGTTGTGGCTCGTGCACAACACTTCTCTCGGACGCGCGCTTCAATCCGTTGCGGAGAGAATCTCTATTTGTTACGGTGAAATCAAATCACAAAACATAATGCACACAAACATGTCAGTGCTTGATATACAACCACTAATAAACAATCGGTTTTGACGAGGAAAAAAATATATACTTCTTACTGCGGATTAGAACCCAAAACCTCTGACATGCTTGGCAAAAGTTCTGCTACTGGACCATTTAAGTGCATGCGTGTAACAGTCGGGTCTATTCTCACTACTGGCAACATATATTAGATCTCATTAAACGACAAATTAAACACAATGTACTATTTACATCTAACGCCGATTTGTGGCCGTCACACGGCATATGGGATTTTACGGCGCTGATTCCCATTGTTTCAAACTTTAAATGCTCTTTTACAAACGCCACAAAATCCTTCAACATTTTTACCACTAACGGGCTGCAACCATGCCTTAAAAGTTTTGTTTTCCAGGCACTTTGGCTGGAATTTGCACTTTCCCATTTTTCCAAGGTTCAGACCTGTCCACCGCTGTACAACAGACCAGCGTCACCTCCGCATCACGGCACTTTTGCTCCGGCTGGAAGCAATTACCAAACTGGTTCCGCGTATTTATCACACGAACGTACATATTTTGCGACAGCAAATAGAAATTATTAATTATGAAGGCAATATTCAAATAAATTTATATAAAATTCTCTTCAAAACTATAAAAAAAATGTAATGCCTGTAAGAATCAAATTTAATGCTTTTTAATGCCTTTTAAGGCCTTAATTTTCGCAAAATCCATTTAATGACTTTTAATGCTTTTTAATGCCCCGCGGAAACCCTGCTTTTTATTCGATATTCGAATATGCATTCGAACATGACGTGAAATATCCGTATTCGAACTATAAATAATAGGGCTGGGTAATAAATATCGATTCTCATTTTTACGAACCGATATCGATTCTTAAATCTCAAGAATCGATTAGTCATCCTGTTTCATTTGAATGAATGGAACATTGTAGTGCGCATCCAAAACATCGCAATAATCTTTGTCCTTTGTTACTATTGATATGAAACAGTCAAATTTTTCAAATGACGTCCATTTTCTTTAGACATTCAAAAACGTATACCGTTTTGGAGCTGTGGCGAGATCGTTCTGGCGCAGCTCAAGAGAAGCACATGATCTCTCTTCCGGCTTAATAATACTAATAGGCCTACAGCGCGAAATAAACATGAATGAGCATCTGAAAGTGTGTTAAAAGATCGAGTACAACTTATCGAAATCCGTATCATGTCACATTGATTCGCTCTATCAGTGTTTCAACCGTGGAAAGACGTCAGTTAAACAGCTTGTAATCAATGTCATGGATCGTCATATTTACCTCTGAAAAACAACATGTGACCATAAACTCGTTAGTCAGTCAGAAAAATTAACTCTAGAGAGGAGCATTTTGCTAAATATATGCACTATATTACATAAGCATTATAATCTTAATGTTCTTCAATATTTAATGCATATTTGAATAAATCTGGCAAGTTTTTATGACAGCCACCATTTAAATGTTTATATTTCATATAATCTTCTTATTATAAAAATAAATAAAAGTGTAATTTAAAGTCCCTGTAAAGGCAATAAAAAAAAAAAAATTCTAAACACATTATAGATGTTAGAAATGTATTGCTAAAACATATTACAAAGACTGAACTGTGAAGTAGTGTTTATATAGCTACAAAACAGTACGGGCCAGCCTGAGCGCACAATCACGACCCCGACTCATCTAAAAAGTAGTGTCTGGAAATATTTTGTGTTCTACACCGTAGATACCACTTCTCTCAACATTGAAATAGAAATTCGAATATATTTGAATACATTGCTTGATATTTGATAACCGTTCGAATTTGATTTTTCTCAAAAGTGACAGCCCTAATATTAACTAAGATTAATAAATGCTGTTGAAGGATTGTTCATTCTTAGTTCGTGTTAAATAAGGTAGTTGATTAATAAAACTTATTGTAAAGTGTTACTGATTTTCCTGATAATCTGTAAAACCTCTAATGTTAGTGAACATCAAAACTTACCAGTGACTTTGGCGAACTCCTCCACGATCTGGTCCTTAGTTTTGCTCTTCGGGATGGATCCCACAAAAAGACGATTATTGGCAACAGAGATGCAAACGCCGATGTGTTTACCAGGTCGAATTTCGTTGTTGTTACACTGCGGGAAATATTACAATCAGAATCCAGAAGAATGAACCGACTGGAGCCCAACAGAAAAGACTAGCGGTGGCACAATACAGCGCAATACAAAAATGCATCAATGTGTATTGTGGATAGCTCACCCAAAATAAACATTACTGTGTGAGAAAAAAGTTTTTATAGTTTTAGTGTCAGCACTACATTAAACTATATATATATATATATATATAATGTATAATAATGTAATGGGGGAATATTTGTGGGTTCTGATTATGCCAATGTCTGATGTTACCAGTAAAAAGTGGCCAACATTATTTTAAATATATCTAGTCAGACAGAGTGCAGGAATATTTGTGACCCTGGATCACAAAACCAGTCTTAAGTCGTACGGGTATATCTGTGGCCACAGCCAACAACACGCTGTACGGGTCAAAATGATAGATTTTTCTTTCATGCCAAAAATGATTAAGATATCAAGTAAAGATCATGATCTATGAAGATATTTTGTAAATTTCCTACTGTAAATACATCAAAATGTTATTTCTGTGAGTGGATCCAGCAATATCGCCAACAGAAATTAAAACGTTTAAAGGCGATTTTCTCAATATTTTGATTTTTTTATACGTCAGATTCCCGATTTCAAATAGTTGGCCAAATATTGTCCTATATCCTAACAAACCATACATCAACGGAAAGCTTATTTATCCAGCTTTCAGCTGATGTATAAATCTAAATTTTAAGAAAAATGGACACATAAGACTAATTCTGTATTTTCAGCTTCAGAATCATGAATATTGTTATTCTGGTGTCTCTATTGTCCTGTGCGTTGTGTTTTCAGCACCAAGTCCAAGCCTGTTCATTTACACACAATGTAATATCAAAATCCAGAGTACTTTATTTTTAACCTTTTATCATACGTCTTGTAGTGTCGCAGTAATATCGTATGGTGACTTCAGTATGGTGACATGAGGGTATCGCTGCACCGCTAGCACACACAGACACTCACTAGCTTGACGGCCTCTTGCGCAGCCTCTTTAGTGCAGAAGGTGACGAATGCGTATCCGCGGTTCAGGCCGCTGAGCGGGTCCATCATCAGGCGCAGGTCCCAGATCGGCCCCGCTTTCTCAAACAGAGGGACCAGCTCGTCCTCAAACAGATCTCTCGGGATCTTTCCCACAAAAATCTACGAACAGCAGATTATTTCATCCGTCAGGTTTCACAGGTTTAAAAATGTAACACTTGCACAGAATAGAGCAGACATAAGTCACTCACACAAACTAATAGGGCCTGTTTAGTTTACACCTGGGCACTTCATGCGTTTCTCAGATCTGATGGCTATCCGATTGTGAAGAGAGCCGGTGTAAATGTCCTCCGAAACGATAAATGCGATCGCTCAAACCACGCTTTCCAGACGAAACTGGACTAGTGTAAATGCATCCAAAGGTTGCTCTTTTAAAACCCTTTTCAGTTCAACAAAGCTTGTCATTTATTTGCCTTTCGCTTGCTAATAATGATTGGAAGTCTGATTTATTTCTATGAAAAGTTTCAATGAACCAGTTATAAAACGATTCGGAGGTTAATTTACGCAGGCTTATGCTGATCACATTTTTGAGCACTGCACGGACTTGTACGAGATAATAGATCATGACGTGTTCGGTCTTGATCTTATTTTCATTTTAAATATAATGCTATTTAAAAAACAACAACTTTTCTTTCTATTAGCCAATGATAATCCTAAAAGGAAACGTGTTGATACATGAATCAGTGGCTGAGAGCCAATAGTAAAAAAAGCAGCTCTTAATCTTATCAGTGTTGATGTTAATGTTCTGGATATTTCAGTGTACAGTTATATTAATCCTGTGCTAAGCAAACAGTTAAAGGAAACTTCAACTGAACTGCGCACATGTATTTTAGACACTTCATGTCTAGATCCATCCATGCAATAAATGCATGTTCATGAAAAAGCATGTTAATTTTTTTATTATTTTGTTTAAACAATACTGCTGGACTATGAGCCATTTCAGGGGCAATGCAGCCAAAATGACATTTTAAAATCAATCACAGCTATAGAAATGTGAAAGTTGATTGGGGGGGGTACGTACATTTAAGTATGTTGTAATTGTACGTATATTTAAGATAGGCTACTTATTTACTTATTTTAGTATTCAAATATCTAAATATGATACTATATCTCACAGAAAAAGGGCTTTCTTTGCAATTTTGAACATTGTACGATAACAGTAAAACATCCGTCGTTTAACGAATTTTAAAAACACGGATGGATAATACAAAATTCTTTCTGACAACCAAGAACAAAATTAACTTATCCCGTCAATTTTCATTTTACACTAATCTTCTCTCTGTGCGTGCGCGGTCTGTGTTTGTGAGAGAGCTCACGCAGCAACTGATACACAACGGCACTTTTTGAACCATAACGAAGTAATTAACGCGCTAGTTTTCATACAGAAGAAATATGTAACATAATTAGGTACTTAAGTTATTATTAGTAACACAATAACGTAACACATGCAGGCTACGTTTCGCAACACTGAGAATGATAAATAAACGCCTGTTTCTCCAGACACGCGCTTATCAGTAACTATTAAATTAACGTTAATCCACAAATCACAGAACTTTCATA
The DNA here is from genome assembly GCA_031834385.1 of Semotilus atromaculatus. NCBI lineage: Eukaryota > Metazoa > Chordata > Actinopteri > Cypriniformes > Leuciscidae > Semotilus > Semotilus atromaculatus. The sequence continues at coordinate 4,469,872 of JAULUF010000032.1, read as the reverse complement.
ATCACTAAGCCATAGCGATTTTAATTTTATTTAGATTTATTGTTCAGCATTATTTAAGCATTTTATAATTTGTATGGCAGAATGTGTTCCTCTGACGGAGTATTTTAAGATAATCCATGCGATTGCGATTACTGCTGTCCCGTGTGATTATCAAATCCAGATAATTAACTCAATACAATATTTAAACTTTCCACATCCACATGAGACGTTTCCACGTTTCCACCAAATATAGGCGAATCCACGGACAACTAACAGGCGTTAGGACGAGCGTAAAGAGGGCGCTTGAGACGTTTGCTCAAGACGTTTGCCTCTCCTGTTGCGGTCTTTGATTTTGTAATTAGCTGATGATCAATAAAAGCGGTTGCTTTCGGTGACGTGAACTCCATTAAATCTGCATACAGCGCGGGAACTGAAGATCGGATTTACATCCGTTTAGCAAAAACACATTTACGTGACCAGGTGTAGATGGAGTCGTTTGGATACATCAGATAGCTATCCGGTCTGAGAAAGCGCATGAAGTGGCCCGGTGTGAACCACAGGCCCGGTGTGAAGAACAGGCCCGGTGTGAACAGGCCCGGTGTGAACAGGCCCGGTGTGAACAGGCCCGGTGTGAACCACAGGCCCGGTGTGAAGAACAGGCCCGGTGTGAAGAACAGGCCCGGTGTGAACAGGCCCGGTGTGAACAGGCCCGGTGTGAACAGGCCCGGTGTGAACAGGCCCGGTGTGTTCTCTGGACTACGGAAGCACTGACCTCGGTGCCGACGGTGGGCTGAACCCCGGCGTGGGTCGAGCCGGGAGGAGGACCACCATACTTGCGCTGGCCTGTCGTCACATCAAGCGTATAGCCGGTTCTCTCCAGCAAAGCCTGCAGAAATAAAACACTCCACCGTGAGACAGTTCCTGAAGTCACTGTATCAGCAGAAAGAGAAAAATCAATGAACAAGCAATAGATAGGGTAGGTAAACTTGCCTTGATTTTGGCCTCGTCTGGTCCTTTAGTGGAGTCTGACACTTTGGTCCCCTGTTTCTCCCTCTGCCTGTATGTCTTCATCACGCCACAGAGGAACGCACTTTTATTCTGTTCAAAACATGAGCAATGGGTGAGTGTTTGTGTGCCTACAAGAGCATCTCCCTGAAAACCAGTGTTCATTTTGACAGCAAGTTTAGTTCACGATTCACGTGAACGTTGTTGTACAAGCTGGCATTTGTACCATTGTTTGTACATTTAAGATAGGCTACTTATTTTATTATTCAAATATCTAAATATGTTACTATATCTCACAGAAAAAAGGGCTTTCTTTGCAATTTTGAACATTGTACGATAACAGTAAAACATCCGTCGTTTAACGAATTTTAAAAACACGGATGGATAATACAAAATTCTTTCTGACAACCAAGAACAAAATTAACTTATCCCGTCAATTTTCATTTTACACTAATCTTCTCTCTGTGCGTGCGCGGTCTGTGTTTGTGAGAGAGCTCACGCAGCAACTGATACACAACGGCACTTTTTGAACCATAACTAATTAATTAACGCGCTAGTTTTCATACAGAATAAATATGTAACATAATTAGGTACTTAAGTTATTATTAGTAACACAATAACGTAACACATGCAGGCTACGTTTCGCAACACTGAGAATGATAAATAAACGCCTGTTTCTCCAGACACGCGCTTATCAGTAACTGTTAAATTAACGTTAATCCACAAATCACAGAACTTTCATAATCACTAAGCCATAGCGATTTTAATTTTATTTAGATTTAATTTTCAGCATTATTTAAGCATTTTATGTATGGCAGAATGTGTTCCTCTTATCTGAGTGACCATGAGGTTGGCAGTTCTGTAATCGTTTAATTAATAAATCGTTTACCCCAGCCCTAATATATATATATATATATATAGCGTGGGACGTGCTGGCGCTGCCGGGCTCAGACCTGAGGCACACACACACGCTTTCACACAGCACGCGATCACGACTTCAGTTCTCTTTCGCGGATTATTAGGATTGAATAATCAAAATTCTAGGTAAAAATGTACGTCCTGGCGAGTATTCACGTAAACACCGTCAGGTGTGTCTTTAGTGAATGTAAACCGTTTGTAAAAATAAATCGTACGTGTTCCATCGGGTGGCCTACGTGCAGGACCAGCAGCCCTTATCTTCTGTGTAATTAATGTTAATGAAACAATAACAGAAAATAGACAATAACCCAAAGCTTGACTGAATAAATGTTATTGTATCGAGCAATTTTAGTCTGGTATCGTATCGAAGTCATAATTTTGGTATTGTGACAACACTAATCTATTCAAAGTTCAGAATCAAGAAAAAGTTATTACCGGTAACTTATGTTTCTTATGATAACTGAGATATTGCTGCTAAATTTATTATTTATATGCTCCAATTTGTGTTTTATATCTTGATATTTCATATTTTGTTCAAATGTTTAATATATCTGCTGTTCATATGTTCATTTATTAGTGTGTTATATGATTAGAATGCTGTCCCGGTTTTAAAATAAAGCACAGCAATGATATGTGAGAGTGTTTCTCCCTTTTCAGGAGAAGTATCGAAATCGCAATTCTTGACTTGGTATCGAAACAATAATTTTGGTATCGTGACAACACTAGTTTGATCAACATGCTCATATATAAATCAGTGGCCTTGTTGCCCACCACTAGTGTTTTATTACCACCAGTGGTGCTCTTTTAAACTATTTATGATCACTTAATAAAAATCAACTTTGTAATTGGTGTTTCCCCAGCTGATTCAATGCTGTGGTGGCGTAGTCGCTACGTATAGCTCTGTATATGAGTATTTGTATATGAGTATATGAGTCATGACTCATGCGTAATTACAGATAACTTGCAAAAGAAGTTTCTGCTACAGCAAGTGTAAGAATTGCATATCGGATTAACAATCCATATACACTACCGGTCAAAAGTTAAGATCAGTAAGATTTTTTATGTTTTTAAATGAAGTCTCTTCTGCTCACCAAGGCTGCAATTATTTGATAAAAAATACAAAAAAAACCCAGTAATATTGTGAAATATTATTACAATTTAAAACAGCGGTTTTCTATGTCAATATACAGTGAAGTGTAATTTATTCCTGTGATCAAAGCTGAATTTATCATCATCATTACTCCAGTCTTCAGTGTCACATGATCCTACAGAAATCATTCTAATATGATGATTTTATGCTCAAAAAACAAATTATTATTTTCAATGTTGAAAACAGTCGTGTACCATTTTTCCCCCCAAAATTCTATGATGAATAGAAAGTTCAAAAGAACAGCGTTTATTTAAAATATTATATTTTCTAACATAAATGTCTTTACTGTAACTTTTGATCAATTTAACTCATCCTTGATGAATAAAAGTATTTTCTAATTTCTTTCCCCCAAAAATAAAAAATAAAATCTTACTGACCCCAAACTTTTGAATGGTAGTGATTAATGTTACAAAAGCTTTCCATTTCAGATCAATTCTGTTCTTTTGAACTTTCTATTTATCAAAGAATCCTGAAATAAAAATGTAAAAAACTGTTTTCAACATGGATAATAATCATAAATGTTTCTTGAGCATCATATTATAATAATTTCTGTAGGATCATGTGACACTGAAGACTGGAGTAATGATGCTGTAAATTCAGCTTTGATCACAGGAATAAATTACACTTTACTGTATATTCACATAGAAAACCGCTGTTTTAAATTGTAATAATATTTCACAATATTACTGGGTTTTTTTGTATTTTTTATCAAATAATTGCAGCCTTGGTGAGCAGAAGAGACTTCATTTAAAAACATAAAAAATCTTACCGATCTAAAACTTTTGACCGGTAGTGTATGTAATGTACTTTTCAATCCATGCTTTGGCATTTTAGCTATTATGATTTACAGAGCTCAATTAAAAAGAAATCATAATGTGTCAAAATGAAACAATAATGAGTGCCAAAAACATGCTAACGAAAAGAAACCCGGTGAAATGAAAGTGTTGTGGGAACATCACATGTCGGACTGCATTAGTTGTGCGTTCTCACACATACCTGCACATGCGACAGGTCGCTGTCTTTGAACTGCAGGAGGACTTGCAGCGCCCCTTCTTCATTGAACTCTTTCAGCGCTTCAATCGCTCGATCGTCGAGATCACTGTGAGACACGAGCCCTGCACAAGAACACACACTTAATACACTGCAATCTCTCACTGAACTGGACATAAGATACCATTTTAACATCCTGATGCAAGACGTGATCTGAACTACCGCTGTACTTTCCTCGAGTGTGATTCGACACACCAGAGCCATTGACTGGATCTCATGGACACAGTGACACTTTATAAGCGCTAATCATCGAATCACAGATGCTGTTATTGCATTTGTCACATGATGCATCATGACGTTTAATTTCTTCTTAAAGGATTAGTTCACTTTCAGATAAAAATGTCCTGATAATTTACTCTCCTCTAAGTCTCGACACGATCCAGCCGAGGAATAAGAGTCTCATCTACACAAACCATCAGTCATTTTATTTAGAAATAAAAATTATATACTTGTTAACCATAAATGCTCATCTTGCACCATCTCTGAGATGCGCCACGCATTACATCATCACGTTGAAAGGTCACGCGTGACGTAGCGGCCCAGTGTCTATAAGAGTTTGGAGTAGGAGGACCGCTCAAAGTTACTGTATGTTGAATGACACACATGTATTTGAGTCAGTTTTGTTTAAAATGGTCCTTACGTGTGCATATCCTGGATGTTAAACGATGACTCGCGTGCACACACACACACACTCACTCAATCACTCACAAAAAAATAAAAATAAACATGCTTGCCTATATAAACTAGGCTTTTAAATTCTGCTAATTTTACTACATAATTCAAACTATACATGTGGTTTTGTTAATGTGACAGATCGCTGTTCCTCTTTTCAACTATTACAGCACGAAATAAACATGAATGAACATCAACAAGTGTGTTGAAAGACAGAGAACAACGTACTGAACTGAATCATCACTCATGTTATCATTTAATCAACTGCAGAAAAAGACGTCAAGAAAACATCCTGTAAACGTCACATTTACCTCAGGAAAGCCACTCAGTGACCATACACTCGACAGCAAGGTTAAAAAAAAAGAACTGAGGAGCATGTGTCAAAAAATATGCACTATATTACATTATATTAAATTATTATAAAACTGCATTATATGTAATAGTAATGTATACAAATCAGTTGTTAATTTTAAGAATTATACTAGTGTCTGGGTTCCCTGTTTACAGCATTTTAAACGTTTTTTCCTTGAGAAAATGATGCACTGTATATCCAAAAGAATCGTTATCGAATCAAATTAAATCTATATCGGAATCGAATTGCAAGCTTATGAATAGAACATTTGTATCAATGCCCAGACTTAAAAATTAGGGCTGCACCATTAATCGCAGTCAACAATCACGCTTAAAACTGTGTGAAATTATGAAAACGCAAAGGCTGCGATTATTTTGTGATGAGAATACTGCTTTGGAATAAATTATATAATAATTATACAAAAGTCCTATTTTTTCCAGACAAGCAACTTTTTTACTTTTACTACAAAGACGTGAAACCCAGCGAGTGGTCTGGGGTGTTCACTGATACGATCACACAAAATTCGCTGCAAAAGATGCGTTCCAACAGGTTTTATCGTAGTTGTTGTCCAACTCCATTGACTTGTATTGGCTGTTCTGTGAGGTACGGTATTACTCCGCCGCCGCAAACGGAAATGGGGTTGTTTGTATTCTTTCTGTAGTCTTCTGTCTTATGCAGTCGCGGTATCGTAGGCTACGCTATCCAAACATTTTTACGGAAGAATGTACGGGTGTGAGGCGTTTGGAAAAATAGGTCCACAGTTTTACAACGAATGGTAAAACACCTGTTGGGAAGAAGCATCTTTTGCTGCAATTTTTGTGTGAGCTTATCAGTGAACACCCCAGACCACTCGCTGAGTTTCACATCTTTGCAATTGAGTGTGTGCGTGAGTGTGTGAGTGTGTGAGTGAGTGTGTGCGTGAGTGTGTGAGTGTGTGAGTGTGTGAGTGAGTGAGTGAGTGAGTGAGTGAGTGAGTGAGTGAGTGAGTGAGTGAGTGAGTCAGTGAGTGAGTCAGTGAGTGAGTCAGTGAGTGAGTCAGTGAGTGAGTGAGTGAGTGAGTGAGTCAGTGTGTGAGTGAGTGTGTGCGCGAGTGAGTGAGTGAGTGAGTGTGTCAGTGTGTGAGTGTGTGAGTGTGTGAGTGAGTGAGTGAGTGAGCGAGTGAGTGAGTGAGTGTGTGAGTGTGTGAGTGAGCGAGTGAGCGAGTGAGCGAGTGAGTGAGTGAGTGTGTGAGTCAGTGTGTGAGTGAGTGAGTGTGTGCGCGAGTGAGTGAGTGAGTGTGTGAGTGAGTGTGTAAGTGTGTGCGTGAGTGAGTGAGTGAGTGTGTGAGTGAGTGTGTGAGTGAGTGAGTGAGTGTGTGAGTCAGTGTGTGAGTGAATGAGTGTGTGAGTGAGTGAGTGAGTGAGTGAGTGAGTGAGTGTGTGTGTGCGCGAGTGAGTGAGTGAGTGAGTGTGTGAGTGAGTGAGTGAGTGTGTGAGTCAGTGTGTGAGTGAGTGAGTGAGTGAGTGTGTGAGTGTGTGAGTGAGTGAGTGAGTGAGTGCGCGAGTGAGTGAGTGAGTGTGTCAGTGTGTGAGTGAGTGAGTGTGTGCGCGAGTGCGTGAGTGAGTGAGTGTGTGCGCGAGTGAGTGAGTGAGTGTGTCAGTGTGTGAGTGAGTGAGTGAGTGTGTCAGTGTGTGAGTGAGTGAGTGTCAGTGTGTGAGTGAGTGTGTCAGTGTGTGAGTGAGTGTGTCAGTGTGTGAGTCAGTGTGTGAGTGAATGAGTGTGTGAGTGTGTGAGTGAGTGAGTGAGTGAGTGAGTGAGTGTGTGAGTGAGTGAGTGTGTGTGTGCGCGAGTGAGTGAGTGAGTGAGTGTGTGAGTGAGTGAGTGAGTGTGTGAGTCAGTGTGTGAGTGAGTGAGTGAGTGAGTGAGTGAGTGAGTGTGTGAGTGTGTGAGTGAGTGAGTGAGTGAGTGCGCGAGTGAGTGAGTGAGTGTGTCAGTGTGTGAGTGAGTGAGTGTGTAAGTGTGTGCGTGAGTGAGTGAGTGTGTGCGCGAGTGAGTGAGTGAGTGTGTCAGTGTGTGAGTGAGTGAGTGAGTGTGTCAGTGTGTGAGTGAGTGAGTGAGTGAGTGTCAGTGTGTGAGTGAGTGTGTCAGTGTGTGAGTGAGTGTGTCAGTGTGTGAGTGTGTGAGTGAGTGTGTCAGTGTGTGAGTGAGTGTGTGAGTGAGAGTGAGTTTGTGTGAGAGTGAGTTTGTGTGTGTGTGAGAGTGAGTGAGTGAGTGTGTTCTGCTCTCAGCTCCTTGTTCGCAGCCTGTTCTGCTCAATGGTCCGCTGCAACCTCTGTGTGTGTGTGTGTGTGTGCTCTCAGTCGCTCACGGCCCAAACGCATGTACCGTTCACACTCACCAGAAAGGCAAAGTCCGCTAAAAACGTGCCGACACTAAATTTCTGTGGACTTGTTTCTGTTTGCAATAGCACTACTGTGCGGTCACATGCTGTGTGTGTGTGTGTGTGTGTGTGTGTGTGTGTACACTGGGCGATGCTGGTGACATGACGCTCTCGTTCACTGATCATCTCCCTGCTGTCTGCTCACATGCTCAATAATATATGTGTATATATATGCTCACATGCTCAGAATACCTTTGTAGGACTATAACTTTATTTCGATAATAGGTCAAAAAATAAATCTGTTAAATCTGACTCTGCTGCACAGAACTGGATGAAGAATAATATATTGATATTTAATATTAATACAAAAATAATTTTAAAAATAAGTTATTAATCATTTATTTAATTACGTCATTTTTTGTTTCAGCCCAGACTTTTCATTTCGGTGCATCCCAAGTAATGATAATACACTAACCCTAACTCAACAGGAAAATCAAAAAATGCGATAATAACTCATTAAATAATGCAATATTCTATATGATAATGCTTAAAGTGTGTAAAATAAACTTAAATTATCTTTGAAATGTACTTAAAATTATATACCAACATACGTGTTTCACATTATTTTTGTGACAAGAAAACATCCCGACAGCTTCTGAAAGGGAACAGTGTTTTACTGTAGCGTAAGAAGAGTTATTAACATCAGTGTAAACCACAGGGTTCATTTAACAACAGAAACTGAATAATCAAATGTAAAAATAAAACACTGCTTACTTTTCACTGTATGAAAAATATTATATAAATATATATTAAATATATACTGATTATTATTATCTATATCTATATAGTTATCTAGCCAAGAGCAGTGAGTGATTTTCTCTTTTGCTCAAACTATCTGGTTTTTAAAGTGCCATGTGTAGCGCATTTTTTACAGTCTTAGACCGTTTGTTCACACACACACACAAACACACTTGAGATATTTGCACACACACATACAATTGAGGAGATATCTGGACACACACACAGACACACTTGAGGAGATATCTGCACACACACACACACACACACATCAATGTTGAGAGAAGTGATATCTACGGTGTAGAATAGGGCTGTCACTTTACGTTCGAAAATTGATTGCACAATCGATCGGACCAACCAACACAAGTTTCGAAAACGAAAATAGGGAATCGATTTTAACGGCCTTTTTTCTTTTCCTTTTTTGTTTTAGGTGGACATATCAATACAGTACACAGAACATGTAGGATATTGGAAAATAACAATGTCTTTTCTGTTAACCAAATGCTTTTAAATATTCGCTATTGCTTCAATGCAAGTGAACAAGAGCGCCGTTATTTGTTGCTTAGTGACGTGTGTGTTCAAGCAAGACAGAAATGTGCAGATTCTGTGAAATACGCTGTATTTAATATATCACAAGGACTCACGAGTTGCGTATTTGCGCTAAATCCGCGCAGCTTTGGCTACACGAACTTCCCCAGCAAGGTGAGTAAACATAGAAACACGCCAAATTGTGATTTGACAGCGTTTCCCGCTAAAGTTAATTTTACCTGCATTTGGCGGTTGTTAATTTAAATCCCTGAATGTTGCACTCCTGTTTGTCGTTGTGCACGAAACTTCACGCCAATAAATCATCAGAAATATTGAATATTGCTGACTCGTGCGTCTCAAGCGCCCTCTTTACGCTCGTCCTAACGCCTGTTAGTTGTCCGTGGATTCGCCTATATTTGGTGTTGAAAATGGAAACGTCTTTAGACATGGAATTTTACAATCGATTCAATGATCACTTATGTCACAAACATCGAACAGGATTTTTTCACAAAAGTGACAGCCCTAGTGTAGAACCCAAAATATTTGCAGACACTACTTTTTATATGAGTCGGGGTCGTGATTGTGCGCTCAGGCTGGCCGTTCTGTGCGTTATCTTCCATTTTCAAAACAGGGAGACTATTGGCTATTATTGGCTTGACTTGGTCACGGGCCGACGCTACAATACGTTTAGAGCGCCCGCTCCTGGATGAGATGGCAAACAAAATAAAAAACAAACGGTCTAATCATACGACTGAAAAAAATGCGCTACACATGGCACTTTAAAAACCGGATACCGTATTTTCCGCACTATAAGGCGCACCGGATTATAAGGCGCACCTTCAATGAATGACCTATTTTAGAACATTTTTCATATATAGGGCGCACCGGATTATAAGGCGCATAAGATACTGCAGTCAAACGTTTGACTGGGTTTGCGTTATGCATCCACTAGATGTGCTAAAGGGAATGTCAACAAAACAGTCAGATAAAGTCAAACTTTATTAAGCGTTCTGTAAGTGTAAGCGTAAGCGTTCTGACAACTCCGTTCACTCCCATGGTAACGTTGTTCAAACGTTAAAGGAGAACTCCGGTCAATTTTAACATTGAGCTGATTTTTTTTGTAAATTTGGAGTGCTGTCAGTACAGATATCAACGACAAAAACCGGTGTTGCCTACACCGTGTTATCCTCTTTTTAAAATTTGCACCCTGTTGACTTAAACGGGACAAGTTTTAAACCTGCTTTTAGCCTCTTAACAACCTTAATGTGCACAGCCATGTGAGTGAACACGGTGAATCTGACTGCAGTAAATGTGAAAGATATGAATAAAAATGATGTTTATTCAGCCAGTTCACATACCCGTATTTACTTCCTGTTTTCGGTCGAAGTCCACAGTAGGCGATTGTCGAGTGCGCGCGCGCGATCATTGGTAACTAAGCAACAGTGGAGACTCAGACTGTCAGCCGATGACGGTGTGTGTGTGGTGTTCTGAGAATATCAGCTCAAATGGATAGTTCATCCGAATCAGACGTTGAACACACGGAGGAGGTTTGATCGCGAGCACGCGAACTCTACAATCGACTACTGTGTGTGGACTTCGACCGAAAACAGGAAGTAAATACGGGTATGTGAGCTGGCTGAATAAAGAGATTATTCCTGCCTTCGTGAAAGCTCGGATCACAGTTGAGACTGATATTATATCATATATATCGGATATATCAGCCCAGGCATCCACGATCCATTGGCAGATAGTGGCGCTGTCTCCCCGTCTTGGTGAACGTGTGTTCACCATCCATATATAAGGCCCTCCGGATTATAAGGCGCACTGTCGTTTTTTGAGAAAATTAAAGGCTTTTAAGTGCGCCTTATAGTGCGGAAAATACGGTAGTTTATTTATAGTTCGATTACGGATATTTCACGTCATGTTCGAATGCATATTCGAATATAGAATAAAAAGTGACAGCCCTAGCACAAGCAATCATGCGATCTAGCGTGAGCAGCATGTGGTCTCACCTGCGATGTAGATCTCGTCTAGTTTGACGGCCACTTTCCTGGGTAAGCCGGCATCCAGCAGCGTCTGGAAATGCTCTGAGTGGGTCACCGGCACCGCAGCCGGCGACTCCACCGGTTCATCCGTACCGTTCCCATTTATATGCTCCGTGGCCATGTCTCCGGGACCTGTGCGGACGCAGGGGCCAAATTAATCCAGAACTGGGACAAAGGTGAGTGATCTTAACAGATGGAGACACAACTTGTAAGAAGAGTTTAATGACGATATATAGTCAAACAAAAAAATATATTCAGACACCAAAAATCATTTTAACTAGTTCAAAAATTTCTTCATACAGTGGCTACCATTCAAATGTATAAAAATGTGGGACCAAAAATCATTCAGACACTTTGAGCAAAGTGTTTTTTCTGTAATTGCTAATGCTCTTTTTACACACAGACTGAACAACATGAAGCATTGCTTGGTCACTGGTGGAGCTAAACTGGGATTATCTAATTGTGTAGTTAAATTTAACAGCTGACAGATATTCAACATAATTCATGTGTGAGAGTCTAACAGAAGGACAGACAAACCCAAATTTTGCTATATCATGTAGGCTATATATCACAGTACTTAAATATATAGCACTATTGACACTTCAGAGTGATGAAATACATGAATGAGAATATAAAAAGCGGGACGTGCTCGATGTTAAAAGTGTTATTAAGCACAAGCATCCGTGGAAAAGATTGTCTCTCACCATGTGATCGCAAATTCAGTTCTCGTTCACGTCTTATTGCACATATGCAACTGGCTAATAAATATGCCATTGGCTAATCAATTATTGGATTTTACTCGCCAGCGTGTGTGTGTGTGTGTGTGTGTGTTAGAGGCTAAGTACAAGTTTAGCATCGATATATTTCACTCGCTGAACACTGATTGAGCGCTCTCAGTCATGTGATCTGTACTATTTCAGTTCATTCGTCGCAGAATCGACACGCTACATGTAAACGATATTCTTTGCTTATTTCCCTGTCAAAATAACAGAGTTCATCTGGAATCATTCAGCTTTTAAGAACAAGTGGAAGATATGCCAGTTTCTCCGATAGTGGGCGGAGCTAATGCGCAAACGGCAATCTCATTGGCTGGCGCTCATCGCTGTTTTGATTTCAGCAAATCAGTTCGAGCGAACGCTGACAATGTGATTAATATTCATGAACCCAGCAGCTCATCAATCCAGCTAGTGTGTTATATTGTTATTAGTAGTAGGGCTGTGCAACGATTAATTGCATCTAAATTTGTTAATTAAAAGTTTGTGTTTACATAATATATGTGTGTGTACTGTGTATAATTGTTTAGAATTAATAATAAAATAAACACACACACACGCATGAATATATTTAAGAAATATGTGCATGTATATACTGTATATAGATTTACATATAACTTATATTATATATAAATAATTTATATATGAATAGCACATTTTTCATATATATATATATATATATATTTTGTAAGCAAACTTGCTCAATGGCTCAAATGTAAAAAAGCAGCATCTCTGTATATCACTATAATATCCAATATTTGTGATTATAGACATTATATAAACATATTGGTAATGTAAACATCTGTTACAATTGCAGACTTTGTAAACAGACAGTCTATCAACGTCAATGTGATATAGGCTACTACTGATATACATTTCTTGTATTTTATGTACAATTAGCAGAATAAGTACGCAACCCATAGCAACACACAATGGCAACATCTCAAGATTGTCTGAAAATTTTAGTCTATCTAAAAATAAACGGACATGAAAAAAAACTGACGAGTTATTCGTTACTAAAGTGCACATATATTTAATATGCTAAGGTACGGATGCTCAAACAGACCTCACTGGTTCTCACGCGCCACGCATACTTTAGATATTTTAATCTTACAAACTGCTGCTAGGACAAAAAACTACTCATCCCTTTTAGTAAATCATAGAAAACAGAAAAATGCCCAAATACTGAATCATGCCAAGGATGGCCTCAGATAATATCATGGTAATGAACAATTGCCACTGATATATAGCTTTTTTTGTTGCCATATTGAGGCTGCATGAGGCATTGATTCACAGCATTGTCGGTTTTATTTATCAATATGGTCAAAAACTGGCAGAACTCTTACGTATATAAACTTTCATGTTACTTTTAAAATGTAACCGCTTTGATAAGCACATGCTGTAAAGTATGTGTCAACTGTGAGAATGGATGCAGTAATTATTTATGCAGCATTAATTTCAACAATTTTAAAGTTGCCATCAACTGCGACCATATTTTCTATCCTATTGTGACATATCTGAGTGAAATAAAAAATAGGGCGTGGCTTGATTTTGTCCGTTGGGAACTGATTGGATGGGTGTGGTTCGCTATTGGCTGATCTCGTGTGAGTGGCAGGTTGCCCCGCCCTCGTCGTTAGAGATGTCGCTGCAAGAGGGAGGGGAAGGTATTCTGATTCAAGATTACGAAAAACATTAATTTAAAACAATAATGATGCATGAATAAATCATATTAAATACTGAAATATTCAATAAAAACAAAGACAAAAATACTCGATTTTGATTTCATGGGGACTTTAAACAAAAATGTGTTCGTGTCTGAGATTCATTAGCATTTCATTCAGGCAAAACTGCTTAAGTTTAGAAACCGAAATGACATACACCATGTGGTACAGTACAAATATTTCGAGTGTCCCTTTTTATACGGTCCCTTATTTTTCTTTGCCGAATTCGGCAACTCTATTCTGTACCGAAAATTGGGGTTTGACGAAAAAAAATAATCACAATCATGTTCCATCGTATTTATTATAATATTTTAGTATATTATATTTACAATAGTACTTTAAAGAACGCCCTTGGCGGAATATTTCATCACTCAGACTTCCACGTGTTCCGAATAACTCCCGCTTCACGAGCACGAGCACATGACGTTTACCGAGAAAACGGTCACTTCAGTCACGATATCACTGCAGTTTACAAACCTATGACACATTAACAATTCATTACTTTGTAAAATAACGTGATTGATTTCGTTTATTTATATAATTAACGACAGACTCAAACCGTTTAAATTCAACTTTCAAACACAAGCCATGGTGGATAAAATGAGTAAATGTCATGTATTCTCATCGGGCCGTGTCTCTTTGTTGTGTCAGTGATGACAAGAACACACTCGCTAGGCCACAACACACACTCGCTACGTGGACACTCTGATAAAGCCTGTTTCAGCACCTCCACTAAGTCTTTCAATCAGAAATCACACGTTTTCTTCTTTAAAGACAAAAGAACAAAACAAGTTCACAACAAACTTTAGTCATGGCTGGACGTGTTAAATGTGTTTATTTGACAACGTGTGTGTGTGTGTGTGTGTGTGTGTTTGTTAGGGGAAGGAAGGGGGGGCAAAATCGTGTTTGACCAGCAACCACATCATGACTTTACCATACTACTTTTACGTGCACAGAAAGCAAACAATAGTCCGTGAATTATGCATAAAATGTGTAAGAATGCCGCTCGTCTGATATGTGATGAGTTGAGCCGCGCGCGTGCCGGTGCGATCACTCTCTACTCGCTACGGAAAGCCAAAGCATCACTTCACCGCGTTTATGAAATCTGAAGAGAGCGTTCTCATACCTGTCAGTTAATATCTTGGATTATGTTGGGATAAATCCAGAGAGAAATGTACTGAAAGAGGATAAAGTGGCCAGATCCCGCCGTGTCTGCTGATATCTCACTCTTTTCAATAGGTCTGATGCAAAATGGCGGCGAAACTCATGCCGCGGGAGTTTTTTTCCGCTTCCGCTTGTACGGGGTTTCTCACACAGCCATTGGAGGGTCACATTACACAGACTGACTCACTACTCCCTGCACACTGCAAAGTAGCCTATATACAGCGTTGCTTACTATTTTAGGAACAACAAGTAAACTGTACAGTATCTATCGTAAGGAATCACATTTCCACCACATAAGAAAAACAATCGTTGGTAACACTTAAAACCCTCTTTTGCATGATATATGAAATAATAGAGAAAAAAAATATTTCCACACATTTTATTACCAGTCATAGAGCACATTGAACAAATCAACACATAATTTACAAAAATTATAATAATAGGGGGTAGATCTAGGTATGTTACTTTGGTGCAACAACATGCAATAATGGGAATAAAAACAAAAAGTGCAGTCTATTTAATATATAATTCTTTATTTCATAACAAAACACATTTTATGAAAGATCTTCAACATCAACTTCATTTAAAAAAAAAACATTTGTGCTGAAAAAGTAATACAGTTAAATCCAGTTACCATCTTAGTGGGGTTTGTTACCTATAAGTAACAATGCGCAACAAAGGAGTATTATTTTTATGCACTCATTCTCATTAGATTTTCTCTTTCTGTCATAGAAGGTTGTTATGTTCATTGTCACTGAAAAAGATAATTACACAATTATTATATGTATCTGGAAATATTGGAGGCAGATTGAACATTTGGTGCACACACACGTGCACACACACACATCTGAGCTTACAAAGCTATAAATTCTAGGCTATGCCTATACTCATAGCTAAACTGTCATCATAAATATTGTTATTGTTATTAAGTATTTTAAAATAAATAAAAAACAAGGCACATACTGACAAATACTTTAATCTTGGTATCCTTCCATCTGTGTGAAATGTTATATTGCTGATAATATTGTATTGCTAACTAGCATGAAAACAGGGAATTCTCATTCCACTGTTGCATGTTGTTGCTTTGAGGCAACATTTTACCCATTTACAAAAGAAATATTCAATGAAAACATAATCAACAGAGTGAAATTAAATCAGAACTTACCCAAAATTGTGAAAATATTTTTTATTTCATGGAAATCCTAAGGAAAATGTCACTTTTTCAAAGTTTTGTGGAGCTGAAAAAACATGGCTGCCGCATGTGAGAGCAGGTGAGGAAAAGACATTGAAGGGTTGGACAAGTCATTTGATCAAATACAAGCATTCTATTGACTTTTCATACTTCCTCCAGATTAAAATAAGCTTTTTTTTTTGGTGTATGATTTTGTAAGCCTGAGAATATGAGGGAAAATGGGTATGTTACCCTGAAGCAACACGATGCAATAGAGGGTTAATATCGATATCAGGTATTACACAAAATCTCGATATATGGCAAACTAATTCATAATTTTGACTTTTTGTTTCATGAAACATAGTTAGACATAATGACAATTTTAGGAAATAGTTATTAGATTTAAAAAGAGAAAATTATGACATATCCTTGCTTAGACAGTCAAAATCATTAGATGAAAAGTCACATTTGACTTTCTATTACATAATTATGACTGTTCAAGAATTCCTGAGGAACTCTTATATGAAGCATTGTGTGGAACTGCTTTGAGTGCCGCCAGGAACCAAACTCGTTTTTTTATTATTATTATTACCATTAACTTCTAATAGGCTATCTAAAAATTCTTAAATCAACATCCACTAAAGAATTAAAATGGCATTATGTCTTGTTTTCTGGGGAAATAAATAAAAATTAAGTGAGTTGTTGCTTAAAAAAGAGCAAAAATGATCTGCCAATGGGGTAAGAAAAAATAATCTTAATTCAAACAGAAACAAGATTATGTTTCCTTACTCATTGAGAAGTTTTCTTAGTTCAGATGGAAAACAAGATATATATATATTTTTAGATTTTTTTTTTTCTTATGAAAACAAAACAATTATTAGGAAACAAGCCAGCATTTCTTATGTCATTTTACATAAATGCTTCTTGATTTAAAAAAAAAAAATGTATATTTGAACTGGAAACAAACAAATAAACAAATTTTGAAAGTCAAACAAAAGTTGAGACGGGGCAAAATAACATGCAGTTAAAATTGTATCGAAGTTAAACTGTTTTGAAACCCAGCCCACAATAAGGTGAGCTGGTAATAGGTGCATCTCAGTCTTTGCTAGCAAAGATGGGTCATGTCTAACTAACTCTGTGCCAATTTATGTCTTTGTTATTAATTTAGTTCATTTATATATATTCATTTACTGTAGTACTGTGCAAAAGTTTTAGATCGATAAGATTTTTAATGTTTTTAAATGAAGTCTCTTCTGCTCACCAAGGCTGCAATTATTTGATAAAAAAAAAAAAAAAAACGTAATATTGTGAAATATTATTACAATTTAAAACAGCTGTTTTCTATGTGAATATATAGTGAAGTGTAATTTATTCCTGTGATCAAAGCTGAATTTATCATCATCATTACTCCAGTCTTCAGTGTCACATGATCCTTCAGAAATCAGGATAATATGAGGATTTGATGCTCAAAAAACATTCATTATTATTTTCAATGTTGAAAACAGTCGTGTACAATTTTTTTTTCAAAATTCTTTGATGAATAGAAAGTTCAAAAGAACAGCGTTTATTTAAAATAGAATATTTTCTAACATTATAAATGTCTTTAATGTAACTTTTGATCAGTTTAACTCATCCTTGATGAATAAAAGTATTGATTTATTATATTTCTTTCCCCTAAAAATAAAAT